>JAYKKT010000064.1:4397500-4945000 GCA_036023115.1 Brasenia schreberi | reverse complement strand
GCAAATATATCACTTAGAAATACCTTAGGGTATTCCTTTACCATAGTATATTGTCTCAGGTTCTACCGGATCTTAGCATTTAAAGAGAAAAGGAGAATATATCCTTGAGCCCCTTCTACTAAACAGTTGTTAACCTAATTAGCATTTAGGGTACACCGACTCCAAAGAACAACACTAGAAGGTATATCGACATGAACATTAAGGTCTTATTAGAATAGTTCAACACACCATGATTAGAAGACAACTAGTCTATGCCAAGAGTAACATCCATATCAACCAAAGGTAAATAGATAAGATTTATAAGAAAAAATTATCTTCCACTTTCACACAACAATCTAGACTAACACTAGAAGTTGTTGTAGGCTTTCTCCTATGGTTTGATATAGACAAGTCCTATCCTATCTTCCACTTTCTTCAGCAAACAATCTAGACTAACACTAGAAGTTGTTGTAGGCTTTCTATGGGTTTGGATATAGACAAGTCCATAAGGGAGTTCCTACCATAGGTAAATCTAGCGGTCTCACACAATCATAGAAAATAAAGGAGCGGATGCTCCCTAATCATACATTACAATTAAGAAATGATTGTTGATTATGTATTTACCTTGAATAAGGTCTGGAGATTAAGCCACCTCCTTTCCGCTTAGAGTATAAACTGTTCCTCTGCTTCGAGGTCTCAGTTGGGTGTAGCTCCTTATTTTTAGGACACTCTTGAGAAAAATGCCCCTGACCACATGCATAACATATCACTATCCCGCAAACAAGGCCTATCTCCATGCTATCTCCCAAACTTGGGATATTTAAGCCCCATAGGTCCTTCTTTGAACTTGCTTAACCCCTTATCTTGTAGGTAAGTAGGTCTAAGAGCGCTCTTCTTAAATTTCTCATCCATTCACTTCTTCTTTTTTCGAAAGAGGTTTACCTCACCCAAAACTCCTAATACAAGATTTTATATGCTCTATAAGAGGCTTTAGAGGTTCTTTTGTAACACCCAAACCACTAATACAACCGTATATTTAATATATACCATAGTAAAAAAGAGTTAAGCATGTCACTTTTAATTTAACACATCAATAAAGTATTCTATAACAAATATATAAGCCATTAAAGAGAGCCATGAAGGATGAAAAGTTTAATATATCACTACTTGCCACTAACGATTTGGTTGTCATATACAAACTTTACATAAAAATAAGCATCATCAAAAATACATGCTTTAACCAAAAGAAACAAGAATAAACTACTCTAGGTCTTTTTGCTTCTTCTTTTCCTTCTTTCCGTTTTAAGGTGTCTCGACACTGGATTTACGTAGAAACACAAACGGGGTGAGAATATACAATTTCTCAAGATAAGCATCTCAATACTAGCATTCACAAATATATCAACTGAAAATAAGGGAAATTACAAGCAACTAAAAAGACAACCCTCTTACAATTGTCCAACAATACAATGTATAGTATGACATATGAATATGCCTAAAGAATGTCCTATTAGAATGTTTATGCAATGCTTGTCGTGCAAGTTTTTGTTTTACAACTCATCATCATCCTAAAATTGAAAAATATCAAAGCAATCATGAGCATCTTCCAAGATACTAGGCATGAACCTCATATACACAAAAACTGAAGCATATAGAAATCCATGGATTTGAAGAATGGTTGGAAGAGTTGGCAACAAGCCCAACTACCAAATTGAGCTGGAATAACATGAAACTAAAAAATAACCTTGTCAGGCGTGCAAGACATGGCGAGAACTAGTGTTGAGAGCACCAACCTTCAGCATACTGATCAGGATGTCCTGAGGGTTGAGCTTGCTATCTTTCTTCCTCTGTTTCTGGTTCATCCTTCGGATGCTGTGCACAACATGAGAGAAGGCAAGCTTCCGCAGAGCACTGTTCCGAAGTGTCTGAAGTTCCATAAACACTGACACTGTTTCTCCAATATCAACCATCTGATCCACAAAGGGCCCAGTTAAACAGAAGAAGTCGTAAATCTCTGAGGAATCGTTTTGCCAAAACAAGACCCTGCACACGAGCGTATGCCACACATACACACATTTTTGCACACAATGATTCTGTCACAGCTTTCTCAAGCAGTATGGAGGTGCAGTGCAGAGTTAGCATAAATTAGTACGTAACTAATCCATGATTTTCTTACTATAACAAACACTTCAACTTAGGACAAGAACACTACGAGTGCGCTAGTTGAAGACTAAAGATAAATTTTCCGCAGACCCAAGTACTGAGAGAGCAAATTTCACAGAGAAGCATAAGAACAATATCCGAGATACAGTATATAGTTCCCACCACCAATCAGTAACCGACCGGAAACGTCATTCAATAAGTTCAATGAAATTTGCAATGGAGTAGATAAAAAATCCTAAATTTCACGTTCACTCTGAAGGCGGACCGACATAGAATCCACCGGTTTTAAGCCAATCAACCACCCACCGAAGATCCTAAAACCTAGTTATCGGACTCAATTAGCGTTTGGAATACAAAGTCGGCGTTCACCCACGAAAGATTCAAAGAAGTCCCAAATGTTCTTCAATCAGAAGAGAAACGAAAAGAGAGAAACAAAGAACTCACCCCGCGGTTGCCCAGGAGCATTAAGGCTTTGGCAATTTGAAGTCGAAGATCACAAGGGAGGGACGCCGCGTTGATCCGGAGCAATTCGGCAAGCTCGCACGGGAACCCCGCGAGTCGGCCGGGATAGAAGGGCATGACGTGTGCGAGGAACATGCAGAGGTCGCCCAGCTCCTTGGCAACAGCCGGCTCGCTACCGCCGGAGAGGCGGCTAAGGGCCACGGTCTGCCGGAAGAGGTCGAGGGAGGAGCGGAACCTGTCGTGCACACGGTTGAGCTCCTCCTGGTAGCCCTCCGGATCGCACTTCATCTCCGACTGCAGCGCCACCAGGCTAAGCTTCTCGGAGCCTCGGCCGGACGCCGCCAAAGCTTCGGACGAGAACGCACCGGAAAGGCCCTGCGCCGCCGCTCTCACCATCTCCGATGTCGGGGGTGGAGCGCAGAAGGAGAAGAGCAGTGGGGCAGGGAGAACGATCAGGAAGGCTGAGGGAGAGCGAGAAAGAGAAAGAGAGGTGGAGGCAGGCTGGCCGATTCAGCGAGAAAGTTACGCAAGAGAGCTACGGGCGAGAAGTGAGGAAGAGAAGAGCAACAAAATGGGCTAATCTTCCCACCGGCGCGCGGCGAGAGAGAGCGCGAACAGAGAGACGGCGGGAGAGCGAGAAAGGAACGAGAGCGCGGGGAGGCAGGCGAAAGAGCGAATGGTTACGCCCTAGCACGATCATGTCTACCCGTCACCAGGCATTTTGCATAAAATAAATAAATAAACATATAATATGCTTCTTCACTTTCTACGCCTCCAAAATCTCAAGAGGGGCGTAAACATACTTTATAGACATATAATTGCTCAAAATGTGTATTTTTCGTTTTCGGACTCAACTATTCATATTTTCACTTAAACAATTAAGATTTTTAAGAATAAAATGATAGAGTATATTATATATATATATTAACCACTGACGCCTCTTTTTTTTGTTTGGCATAAATGTTAAGATTATGCTTTATATATTTTTAAATATTTGTATATTTTTCTAAATGATACTCATACTTTCACATGTAAATAGTGATACATAAATACAGTGTCCATGTCGGATATTGCTCACTCGTGTTCAATGATATGAGTATAAATAATATCGTTTATAGTTTTCAAATTTTATTAAAAAATTATAAATTATATTCATATCACTCAAAAACAGTAAACGAACATGTCACAAAAGAAAAGTCCAGTTTATATATACATATATATATATATATATAAAGAAAGAAAGAAAGCTTTCTATCTCTTCTTCGTTTATTTTGGTCATTTATATCATTTTAAAAGTTTTTTTAAAACGTGTTTACATAAAAGATAATTTTATTATATATATATAATATTCATTTATATATAGGAACAAGATAATATGATTTTGTATTTAGCAAAACTTGTTTCCTTTTCAAACAAGGTAAATACAACAAAGCTGTTCCTTATGTCAAGGCTATTAAATAAACTGCTGCTCCTAGTTTGACGCAGTTTGGTGACAAGCTCGTGCACCTCGAGCTTGTGATCTATACGAACTGAACATAAGCTGCCACGTTAAATTATTGATGCGGATGGTTTCATTTGGATCTTTGTGTGTATTAACATAAGCTTGTTTGGTTAAGTATAGATAAACATAGCCGGTTCAAATCAAACCGCTTGTAGAACCAGTGGTAACCAGAACTGGTCCCGAAACCGAAAGCCCTTCTCAGTTCACTTATGGTTTATGTTCTCCGAAATCTGGGTTTCATTTGGGTCTTTGTGTGTATTAACATAAGCTTGTTTGGTTAAGTATATATAGACATAGCCGGTTCGAATCAAACTGCTTGTAGAACCAGTGGTAACCAGAACTGGTCCCAAAACCGGAAACCCTTCTCAGTTCAGTTATGGTTTATGCTCTCCGAAATCTGGGTTTCATTTGGGTCTATCTCTGTGGTCATTTATATCATTTTAAAAGTTTTTTTAAAACGTGTTTACATAAAAGTATTAACATAAGCTTGTTTGGTTAAGTATAGATAGACATAGCCGGTTCGAATCAAACTGCTTGTAGAACCAGTGGTAACCAGAACTGGTCCCGAAACCGAAAACCCTTCTCAGTTCAGTTATGGTTTATGCTCTCCGAAATCTGGGTTTCATTTGGGTCTATGTGTGTATTAACATAAGCTTGTTTGGTTAAGTATAGATAGACATGGCCGGTTCGAATCAAACCGCTTGTAGAACCAGTGGTAACCAGAACTGGTCCTGAAACTGAAAAACCTTCTCAGTTCAGTTATGGTTTATGCTCTCCGAAAATTGTCCGGGAAGCGAAACCGACCTTCCAAACTGCCTAGAATCCGTTATGCTGTAAAATATTTTTCAAAACATTTAGAACATAACTTAGCTCAACGTCCGGGCATTCTCCGTCACACCAAAAACAAGAAATTTTTTAAATTATACTCATACTAACAATCAATTTTATATTCACAAAACATTTGTATTTTTTTGGGATTTTAGATTTCAAGTGCTAAAGTGCATCCCTCAGTTCCACACACGTATACATACAAAGTGAGAGCCTAATAGAGAGCTTAGAACTTAACTTCCGACCTTTCTGTTTTATCAACATAATAATAAATTTAGGGAGAAGAAAACAAAGAAACTTGATTTGTATGGCAGATAAACTATTAAACAAGCATGTAGTAAAAATAATTTAACATCTATGTGACTTTAATTGAGCAACGTAAAATACAAACCAATGCCTTATTTCTCTAACCTAAAAAAATGAAAAATTAAAGAATCAGACAGAAAAACCAGTTGTTTTTGCTCCTCTTTTCTGGGTGCTGTACCATCCTAACCTGACATCTAACACCTCAATCGGTGGGAGGAGTGAGCGTCTTATAATTCTTATAGTTTGGCTTTGCTGAACAAACTAACATAAAAAGAGTTCCCCAGGAAACATGCATCTGGCCGATCCTTAGAACTTCAACCCTAAGAAGTATGGGGCACCGGTTCCAGTAATCCATTGTTGGCCCTGGATGAACGGACCTACTGTGAATTGCTGAGCATCATTCCTGTTGATCACATGGAACCCAGGCCAATTGACTCTAGCCTGGGTGCCTGCACCGGGGCCCCGGTTGTTATACTCAGCATAGTACAGAGTGCTAAGGGCGAAGTTGCCGTCCCACGCCATCCAGCCGGCGGGTTGAATCAAGTCTCCGATGGTGGATTCCATCACCACAGTCTTTGAGTATTCCTTCCATGGCCTCCCCAAGTAGCTCAGAGTCTTGAGCCTCACCGGATAGAGTTGTGCGTCGGGTACGATCCTGCAGTTCTGGATCACAAGTCCGGTGGTTTCCCTCTTGTCCATCCTCCCGTGTGCTGTGACCGTGTTTTGCTGGTTGTCGAGGGGCTTCCTTACTATGATCAAGCAGTTCTGGAAGAGGGCTGCCGCGTCGCCGAAGATGAAGTCGATGGTGCCGGAGATCACGCAATTCCGAAAATATTGCCGGTGTGCTTGTGTGTAAAGGGTGTCCTGGTAGCCGTCCATGCGGCAGTTGAAGAAGGCGGATCGGTCGGATTGGATGCGGAGTGCCACGGCTTGGTGCTTGATGGCTCCAGCGGTATTCTGGAAACCCATTGAGTGGGCGATGAACCCATCCCCAATGGCAACTGCAGAACCGGAAGATGGAATTACATATAGAAGCTCAGACCTATATATATTATATGTAAAGATATATAAATATGTATATATATATATATATAACTTTTCTTTTACAATGAAAAGCCAAAGACGTGCATCAATGTCACGGTATACTTTTTTTTTGTAGTATGATTACATTTTAAAAATAAAAATACAATTTTTATGTTTTAACATGGGTCTATTTTAAAATATAAAAAACAATTATATTATAATAATACCCTAAAAAAAGAAAAAAATATGTATAAGAAATCTTAACTGTCTAATCATTAAAAGAAATAAATAATAAAAAATTTTGTTTAAAATATCACCTAAAAATAATATAATTATGCTTTTTGTTACCCTTTTGGTTTTCTTTATCTCAATTGCCCTTCTTTTTTCATAGAGGATTCTTAGTCTTAGAGATATTCTAATATATATATAAAGAAATAAGGAGAGACATGAACCCACCAAAGGTTGCAGTCTTGAAGGTCTGTGTGCCATCGACGAAATTCGCGCTGCCGGTGACAATGGTCCTTCTGGCTCCGTCGCCATACATGAGCACGTTCATCTTCGACTTGTCGAGGGTGACTTGCTCATTGTAGATTCCCGCCTTGACGTAGACGACGTACCTGCCAACGTACGTCTTGGGCATGGCATTGATAGCAGCGGTGATGGTGTTAAATTGGCCGCTGCCGTCCTTCGCCACCACCACGTTCGCTGTTACTCTAGCCGGTACCGGGGTTGCTAGGAGCTTTCTGTCGGCCGCCGGCATCCACTCCGGGAACCCGTTCGACTCCTCCCACGCCCCATCCGAAAGAAGACGCCGCCGCGATTGCGTGGAGGGGATCTGCAAGGTGGAGAAGAGGGAGGAGAGCTCTGTCACTATAGCCAGGGCGTTGCTTGTGAGCTGTGAGGCTGTCTGCATCACGTTTTGCATCGTTTGCTTGACGGAAGACTCGTTGAATCCATCCAAGCAGGTGCCTTGATAGGAGATGACAGCTGACAACCAGTTCTTGATGTCATGTGATCCATCGGGGAGGTCCTTCAGGTCCTTGTTTGATATGCCGGACAAGGCGTCCTGGAGCTCGTCGATGGCATACTGGAGGAGCTCCTTGCAGTTCTCCAGGGCCTGCTGGGTCATGTTCCCATGGGTGCCATTTACGGCGAGACTGGAAGAGGCGTTGAAGGCCTTCCCCACCTCATCGATCGTCACCTTGATCGCAGCGTTCAGCAGGTCTTTCGGCTTAGCCGACGAGTTCACGGAGTTGGAGAGGAAGTTGGTGCATGTCTCCTTGTAGTCGGTGGGGGAGCAGATGGTGTTGATCACCTGGACTCAACATGCATATATAAATATAAATAAATAAATATTATGCGTCTCTCGTTGTGTCAGTGGATATGATATGACATGCAATGGGCATAGAACAAATAAAATCCTGAATCATCAAAACAAATGCGTGCCAGTAAATTGCTAGGGTATGGTGTGAGATGTCAATCAGTAAAGATTTTTCAAAGAAATGTCCGTTTCAACTTATGAAGCATAATATGAATTCAAGATCCATTTCACCTATTAAAAACTAAATCTTAGAATATTTAGAAACTTAACGAAAAGTTTTTGCACTTCAATCATAACAGGCCGTGTACCTGCATTTTGGGACTCAAGGTGCCCGAATCGTGGCCTTCCTTTTTGGATCCTGTCACGGCAACGGTTCCGATGATGGCAATAACAACGACTCCCAAGAGAACGCCGATGGTGATCTTCTTCCCAGCTTCGCTCCTCCTCCTCAACCCTCCATCATTGATGTTACCGTAACTGTTATGCATGTTTACCTACGTGTTGCGTTGCTGCACTTTTAAGAAATGAAGAAAAAGCCGATGGTTCTCTTGGGAATTTTATCTTTTGTGGGTGTGAATCCTTTTCTTCTTTTAATCCCTTTCTCTCATAAGGGTGGTGCAATTGTATGTAAGAATGAGGGTGCTCACGTTGGAGGGAGGAGAACGAAAGAGCTACCTCGTGACTCTCTGCCTTTGCTTAATATGAGGTGAAACCGATGAACAAGTTATAAGCAGAGCGTCATGAGGCTGGTGGTTTCCGCGTTGCTCGCTGAGCGAAGAGAGAGGGCAGCCAAGGGACGGACATTTGCGCAGGTTCTTGCATGTACTGTTTGCAGCCATGCAATGCAAAGAGCGGACCGTACCTCATCTCACACTAGCCCTATCTTTAACTCTCTCTCTCTCTCAAAAGAGCACACACATCCTCGCGCGAGCATAAATACGCACTACTTGTTGAAAGCAGGTTCCAGTCCAATTGTAGACACCATGTAAGTGGTCTTTCTTTCTCTCCCTCAATGGAGAGTCCAATTATAGTCGCAATATATATATATATATATATAGAGAGAGAGAGAGAGAGAGGGAGCTACTAGACAGTCTTTCTCATGCTCATGTCGCTTAATCATTATGAGGGTATTCGATCAATCTAATGGTAGCAATCAATACATTCATCTTCCATCGCATTTAATATACTTTTATATATTAAATAATATGCATCCTCATCGATGTTGATGAGCAACTCAATGTGCATTCCTGTGATCACATGAATGATACAAATTATCTTACATAAAAGGTTGTCTATCAACTCTCAACTTTCATTGTATCTTATCACTATTTGTCGAGAGTAAAAATATAACATTGTCCTCTAAATGCTTTAAAAAATTTTAAATTATACTTATACTATAGAATGAATCTACGTGAATAATATGTCACAAATGGGCAGGATTGATATGTAAACGGGAAATTCTTTAAACTTTACAAGACAAATAACGAAGTATGATTTTAACGTAATTCACATCAATACATTATTTTTTTACTAAAAATAAACATTATATCTTGGATTAGTAACTATAATAGGCAGCTGGTGTTCAGCTTTTTCTAACGCTGCTCGTTCGTGGTTCAAGTTCAGCTCGGCTATCTCAAACAAAACGAGCAAAAACAGCCCCTTTGGTGCTTCCATGAGTTCCCAGTCGATTCAAAACAAGGACTGTTGCTGGATATGCCATCAACGGTTTTGAAAAGATTTGACAAAAGTTGCAGAAAGAGCAATAGCTCTCCTGATGAGGGGGGCGACTCGCAAGTTGAAGATCTTGAGTTTCATACCTGGGTGTACATCTGGCTATGGCTTCCACTGTATTAAAAAAGGATTTGACAAAGTTCGTGGTAATAGAACGCGAAGAGAAAACAACACTAAAACGTTAATGATTAATGTGTAAAAAGTTTTAGATTGATGGGAAAAATGATTTAATTTAATTAAAAAAACTTGGTTCCTTGAATGTTTTTTCTTCTTTCTCATATATTTTCGTTAGCCTTTATATTTTTTTTTGGGTTGAAGGAATTAGCCTTTATACTTCGTTATTTTACCTTTTCTTTTAAATACATCTTGGTCCCAACATATAAAGACGCATCTCACTTTAAGGAACTCATTGATAGTTTGATTGGCATGGTCGAGAATGAAGACTTAAATTAAAATTTTATTTTTATATTTTATATTATGCTTTCTTTTTTATTACTTCACCATGATAACGGATGAAACGTTTGCGATGGGTTTCATGTGGTTTTTTTATTTTTGTGAGTTCCATAAATCTCAACTCTCTCTCTACATATATAGCCCCAATGAAAGTTATTGACTCGTGTTGTGATACCTGAGTCGGATCAACCGGGCCAGATCTGACCCGATGCGCATGGAAGTGGGATATCAGCCCCTCCCTCCTTGTGTCATGGAGCACCTAGTTGAGTGTTCCATCCAATTTTGGGCCTGTTTGAAGTCCAATTTGGACCATTTATGGTTGAATAGTTTATATTGTAATAATGATTTTATATTTGTTAGGTGCAAATTGAGACGATTTGGAGAAGGTGACTCACTTAGGAATTTGGATCTTATTGAGAGGTTAAGGTAGGTGAATGTGTTTTCTTTCTAGATGCATGCTATAGATAGTTTTATTTTTTTGAACGAAACATGATATTATGAAACATTTGTTAATGCTTTGAAATGATTTTATATATATATATATATATATATATATATAGGGTTTTATTGGATGTGATTGGGAACCATGATGCATTGCATGAGTATGCCGGAGTATGAGTAAACATTATTTGATATGGATCCACTCCCTTCGTGGCAATGTTCGTCGAATGATGTATGGTCATATTCGCTATTGCTAACTTGTGGGTTTCAATGGATGTGAGTGAATCATGAGTTGACATGGATTCATAATTTTTAATCTTAATTGTCGGAGTCATTGGGACGGGAGGGTTACAAGTTCTCGGATGGATGTGATGGGTAATGTTAACCTGTTCACTACTTTATTGGTCAAGCGTGCTCATATGTAGCTTTCACTTAGGAGCTCATGTCGTATTGTATGGTATGACTACTAAATTAGCGCGAGTGTTTTAGAAAAAAAGAATTTAAATATTGGATATATGGTTTTTATATACGACTTTGGTATTTAATAATGAAAATATGATATGAACTATTAATAATGAATTGAGACTAGGAAATGTCCTAGGTGAGTGGATATGAATTTGGGTTTGCTTACATAATTGTATGAAAACATGATCCTACTTGCATGGTTTCTAGAAACCGTTTGTCTTGTATTCTCGAGGGGTAGGACTTGATGTATTATTTTATGGTGTGTCAAGGTTTGAAACCCAATTAGGTTATGTTATTGTTATTAGAGTTCACGCATTGAGACGAAAGAAAATATATGGGGCCTCTAAGAGTGTGTTGGATATGGTAGATGTCTTACAATCGAAACTCAATTTGCAATATTGTTGAGTCTCTGAATATGCATATATATATATATATATATATATATATATATATATATATATATATATATATATATATATATATATATATATATATATATATATATATATATATATATATATATATATATATGACACATTTTTAGTATGTCATGACTATAGAGAGATTACATCTAGTGATGTTCATATTTAATTTAATAATATAAGACCTAGTCAATACAAGCGTTAAGACGACTAGAGTATTTGGAAGATATGACTTTGGTTTTTTCATTGTAAAATAGTAGGATTTGACGTATAATTTGACTTTTCTTATTAAAGGAATAGAGAATTTAGTTATCCTATGATCCTCTCTATTTAGATTTTAGTTATAAAAAAGTTATTGTTTAACTACTTGAAGATCCTAAAATTTTTTTCCTCATGCTTCGTATCGTAAGCGGTCAAAGAGGTATTGACCGTTGAGGGGAGCCCTGATGGTGACATATTTACCGTTACCACGGTCAAGAAAATAATGACTCGTAACGTATTTATACAACTCCTCCCTCTCCCTGAACATTCACAACTGTAGAAAAGGTACACGAAAACGCTCGCAACCCAATTGATCATGACGCCACCTCTCATCAAATCCATCCCTCTCTTCACAACCATTTTCCTTTCGATCTTCACTCTCTTCCCTTCATCTTCTTCTTCCACCGCAATTGTTAATGCTACCACCAACAATAAAGTCATCCCTCCATCGACAGCCTGCAGCCTCACGACCTATCCTTTCGTCTGCAAGTCTCTTTTTCCGCCTCGCTCACGCTTTGATCTCTATGGCTACGGCCAATTCCTGGTCAAGAAGTCCCTAGACTTATCGTCCGCATTTTCCTCCGTTCTTGAGGAAACAATCAGAGGCAACATCACCATTGCTGCGCCTTTGCGAGGAGCTCTCAGGGACTGTCTGTTCCTTTCCCAACTCAACACAGACTTCTTGTCGGTGTCCTCAAACACCATCAACTCCATCGACGCAAACGCGCTCCAAGATGTTCAAGGCGAGAAGATTCATACCCTACTTAGTGCAGTAATCACCAATCAACAAACATGCCACGATGGGCTTGTGTCAGCTTCTTCCTCCTCAATAATAAAAAATTCTCTATATGTCACCCTTTTCAACGGGTCTCTACTCTACAGTCTTTCCCTAGCCATGTTCACCCACTCCTGGGCTCCTAAAACCAGGCCGGGTAACGCCCGGGTCGATGGTGCACCCAAGTGGGTGAACCCTGGCGTGTTCAACCTGGACCCAAGAATGGACGCCCCTCAAAGTGTGGGGTTGAGCATCATGTCTGTTGTCACTGTTGCTAAGGATGGTAGTGGAAATTACACCACCATCGGCGACGCTGTCGCCGCCGGGCCAAATAACACCGATGTGGGGAACAGCGGGTACTATGTGATCCATGTAAAGGCTGGCGTTTACGATGAGATTGTGACTATAGACAAGTGGAAGATGAACATTTTGATGGTGGGAGATGGCATCGACCAGACTGTCATCACGGGGAGAAGGAGTGTGGGAGATGGAGCTACCAGTACTTTCAACTCTGCAATTTTTGGTGAGTTCCCCCTCTCATCCTTATTTTCTGTATTATTATTATTATTTGCGATAAATGAAAATATATTTATTGGGGTAAAAAAGAAAATATGTGGGCTAGGTTGAGGAGCCAAGGCTCGAACCCTTTAAGTTGAAGATCATGAGATCGATACACGAAAATGTGCTTTTCTTGTAGGAGTATGCCTAACTCATTGGTCGATAATTGAAAAGCTTGAAAAAGTGAAGCTTTAAGCATATGCAAAGCTGGAAGGTATAAAAGTTTTGGCACAGGCTTCATGTGAGGGAAGTAACTTTGGGAGGTTAAAAATCAAGTGGTCCTACCTACGAATGTTTTTGTGTTTATTAATGAAGAAAAAAATAAAAAATATCGTGACTATAAATCATTAATCATTTCTATTTTCAGGTGGTCTATGAGATTGTAAATCATGTTATGAACATCAATATGATGAGTTAAACTTCATTTTTTTTTTTACTACCGAGTTCGACTCCCATGATTTTGAAAAACTAGTTAGAACTGGAATTTCGAAGGTTCCAAACCATCATTAAATAGTCAATATATATATATATATATATATATATATATATATATATATATATATATATATATATATATATTAATGTTTAATAACAAAAGTTCATTAGTAGCTCAACTGTACGAAGTCTTCTCATTGAGATTGGCTGGGAGTTCAACTCCCAGTGGAGACGTTTATCCATTTTTCTAAAAAAAAAGTCTAATGGTTTTAGAACCGTTCTAGATCTGAAACCAAAACTCTCTGAAACTGAAACTGCTCTAGTGACAATTAAAACCTCAACAAGCACAACATAACCTCACCAAAACACAAGAAGTCCTTTCACCATCAAAAGTTGTTCAACCCATCATTCCATGCTCTCTGTATGACCTTATAAATAAATAAATAAAAGAGAGGAGGAAGAAAATAGAGATGAAGAGAGGGGGGGCAATTGAGGTGAACCCAAACTATCACTCCTTATATATAAATATATATATATATATATATATATATATA
Organism: Brasenia schreberi; assembly: GCA_036023115.1. Classification (NCBI taxonomy): domain Eukaryota; kingdom Viridiplantae; phylum Streptophyta; class Magnoliopsida; order Nymphaeales; family Cabombaceae; genus Brasenia; species Brasenia schreberi. The sequence continues at coordinate 4,931,322 of JAYKKT010000064.1, read as the reverse complement.
TATATATATATATATATATATATATATATATATATATATATATATATATATATAGAGAGAGAGAGAGAGAGAGAGAAGAGAGAGAGAGAGAGAGAGAGAGAGAGAGAGAGAGAGAGAGAGAAAGAATCTTAAATATATAATGCATCTTAGTGCATAATCTTGTGCTCATATCTTTATCATTCTATATTCTTTCGTATTAGTGGTAGAGATTTGAATCAAATGTACCATTGTAATTTTGTATTTTATTTTTGTAATGTGATTCAAAGATCTAAAAATAGAGATGTTGATGCAAGGTTATGTATTATTATTGATTTTTTGGAGTATAAGTGTAATAATATTATCCTTTATCCTCTTTGAAAACTCTTACATTTCTTCTAAATTATACTCCTACCACATGTGAGGAATCTAAAATTTTTATAGGATGAGACGAAAGGTGAGCATGACATACCGTTTAAAAGCAAAAGGTGAGCATGTTATTGATAATTAGGATCTAGTATATATATATATATATATATATATATGTGTGTGTGTGTATGCGCGCGCCCACATGTGTGTGTGCGTGAACGCGTGTTTTTTTTTGTTTAAAAAGTTGAACAATGCGAATGACCGGACGAGGTGATAGTAGACAAAGGTAGCTAGAGTCTAGTCGGCGCCTCACAAGCCTAGCATCGAAGACTACTGGGCGTACAGGGACGACTAAATAAAAAAGAAGAAGAAGAAACGCAAAAGAATTATAAATTAATGTCAAAGTTAAAGATGGGTTGACAAAGAAGAAACTCATAATGAATTATATATCATGGTCAATGATATTGCATGTGCACCTAAAACATTATTCAACATCTCATAATTTACATTATTACGTCAAATATAATAATACAAAAAAGGAATCGTAAAAAATAGTGACAACTTGACAGACGAGGACCAGTTCATAAGCATCATTTACTTACGAACACGGATCAAGTGATACTTTTGTTAAGACTATTTGATTAAGAGGTCTGAGCATACAAAACAATGATAGTTTCCCAATTATTCGTAATTATTCCCAATTATTCGTAATTAAAAGCGAGTTTCCATGTGAAATAAAAAGCATGGATCCTTCTTGCTTGACCAGCAGGCAATGGGTTTACTGGAACTAGGCATAGAGTAACAATTTGTTTTCAGATGATCTTATAGAAAATTCAAATTTAACTCTCTCACTTCAAAATTTGATTAATTTGTATTGAATTTGCTACAAGATTTGATTAATTTTGACATTGTGCAGCTGTAGCCGGCCAAAACTTTGTAGCAATGAACCTAACCATACGAAACACAGCCGGACCAGCCAAGGGTCAGGCCGTGGCAGCTCGGAACTGTGCGGATCTCTCCGTGTTCTACAGATGCAGCATTGAAGCTTACCAAGACACACTCTATGCACATTCTCTCCGGCAGTTTTACAGAGAATGTGATATTTATGGCACCGTCGACTTCATCTTTGGCGACGCGGCCGTCGTCTTCCAAAACTGCAATCTCTATGCAAGGCTCCCTCTACCGGGCCAAGCGAACATGATCACAGCCCAAGGCAGGAGTGACCCTAATCAGAGTACAGGCACCTCTATAATCAATTGCACCATATTGGCTGCACCAGACCTGTCTGCAGACAATGGAAGTGTTAGGTCATTCCTTGGGAGGCCATGGAAAGAATTCTCAAGAACAGTTTATATTGAGTCATTCATGGATGATCTAATTGACCCTGCGGGTTGGTCGCCATGGTCCGAAAACTATTCCGTGAGCACATTGTACTATGGAGAGTTCAATAACCATGGACCCGGTGCGAGCACCGGCAGCAGGGTTAATTGGCCAGGCTACCACATGATGGATGCAAGTGATGCCACAAACTTCACCGTGGCTAGCTTGGTGCAGGGTGATGTGTGGTTGCCTGCAACCATGGTGCCTTTCTTTCCTGGGCTTATTTGACATAACATACTTCTTCACATAACTATCTGAGAGAGAACATTAATTTTTTTTGTGTTCAACAAGAGCACAAGAGGGTTCACTTTATAGTATCAATAACATTTTTTTATTTTTGTGCATCAATAATAATTAGTTTCTTGACTGTCAAAAAAGAAAAAAACAAGCAATAATTTGTGTCCTCTGTATTATAAGATACATAAATTCATATATCTTTTTATAGTATTTTAATTGTGATTCATATTCATCCCTGGACCTTATTTGTCTGAACGATATTTTTTTCTTTTCATAGTAGGATTATTAGTTACTAGTTGGATTTGTTCGGTACTTTGGTCTATGTGTTATCAAGGGTGTGCTTAATTTGTGGTGTTAGGCTCTTCAATAATAAAACTACGTGTTTAGACCCGCATGAGCTCGTAACCATGATTTCGTATTTGGCCATGCAGGCTGGACCCTCAAAATGGTGTTGTGAGGATCGGCGCACCGTGTGATGCAAAGAGGGCCGGTTTTGCATTGAAAATAGATGGTGTGCCTCGAGGGCCTGACGTGTTCACTCATGCCGTCGCCGGTGCACACCTCTGTTTTCCGGGCATGGATTCAAAGAACACCTAAGTGCACCTAAGTGATTTATATGAATCATCCATGTTCCTTGCTTCAAGTTTGTGTCATTTAAAATTTCATGACCTACCAGTTTAGGACAATCAAATGTTTTGCTTGTCTAACTTGGTGGTCGTTGGCTTTATGTTCATCTCGTATTAGACAAGCTAATGACCAAATTAAACATGAACAAGACTTTTACCATTTGAATGAGCCATGATCAGCTCGTGTTTGATTCATTAAAATCGGTTACAAGCCGGAGCTAATGGACTAATAACTTTTATGAGCAACAAATTGTTACATCCTAGTTGTGATGAATTATTGGAGGGCTTCAAAATATTGGAAGATAATACCTGTTTCTGCTTTTTTGGGTTTAAATACTACCATTACACAAATTAGAGGAAAATGATGACTAAGAATCCATGTAGCCAACTCCACTTAGGGTTGATAAGCCTTTGTTTTGGTTTCAGTACTCGAAGAGCAAGATATTGAGAAAAGCTTAATGGAATCTGATATATGATCACTTAACGACAAGCTTTCCGATGCTGAATCCCATTACTTTGAATTTAGAATAATCTACATCATATAAACATATCCCTAACTTGGTATTATATTTTTGTCCAGCTAGCTATACGGCATTAGAGAACCTGACAGAGGTAAGTGACTTGAGAGAGAGAGAGCACAAAAAGAAATAAGCAAAGACAAAGAAAGAACATTAATTCTATTTGCTTTCATATGTGAATTCAAGGTGGTTTATATTTTCATTTATGATCCGGGTTTGGAAAAATCTTACCATGTAAGGGATTACCCTTGCATGGTTGGTCCCAAACCCATATAAATGAGGAGGGTTGCATTAAGCTTCTGACGGCAAGCGTAAAACTTTGTCAAACTTATTTACCATTGATTCTACAAATTATGATAGGGCTTTGTGGAAACAAAGAATCCATCGCCCTCTTAAAGTGTGGGTGTGGGTGTGGGACCCTCCTAAAGTCATGAAACAACAAACAAATACAAAGAACAATAAAGAAATACGAAGATAAGGAGTTTTGGAGTAACCATAGATACGTCGAAAGTTGAAGAGAACCCCAAGACACATATCTTATATTTATGATATATGTGTGTGTGTGTGTGTTTGTGTATAATTAAGATTGGGTACTTCTTATCTCGTACCCGCCCCATATCCAGTTAAATAAAATTTGGGTCTTCCTTGATCCAAACAGGGTCAAAAGGGATAGTCTCCATCCCATTCTAGGTGGATTGGGCTGGGTCTCGATGGGTCAGGCCAGGAGTGGGAAATGTCTTTTCTTTGCAAAAGTTCATTTGGTGGCACTTACATGGACCAAAATTTTCCCATGTGCGTTCCTTTGCTCGAGAACTAAACTCGTTGGCAGATCTAGATAAAGCCGGTTCCAGTTTCTAACTGGCCTAGCTGTTCCAGTCAGAACCGAATCGGGCCAAGAACGGGCTGAACTCGGAACAGGAAATCACCCAGTTTTAATCTGGTTTTACCTTTTATAAAAACGAAACCAAGACAAAATCATAATCGGTGTTTTCAAACGACCGGTTCGAGTCTTTTCTAATTTTTATTTTATAATAAAATTATCAGTTTTAGGCAATTCTCCACTCAACCTATCCAAAACCGACGGTTCTAAAATCATATCCGAAACCGAAACTTATAGAACAGCTAGACCACCCTAAATAGTCTCATAAACTATTCACATCTCTCTACACAAACTTATACATTCACTACTAATTATTCATTTTCACCATTAAACCGAAACCGAACCTCATCCCACATATAGAGTAAGGTGCATTCTCTGTAAACTTCCTTTGTGCTCGATTCTGTCTTGACTACAAAACACAGCCATCATTGTCGATCACTAACTCTATTTGAAAACACACTAAAAAAAATCATGGTCCACATTTGACTTACCTGAAATGCACCACTAAGTTTGAAAATATTGACGGCACTCACCTTTTCTTGTTGACTACTCTTCTTCCCTTGTGAAAGCCAGTTAGGCAGATAAAATAGACATCTATACAAGTCATACACGTAGAAACACAGAGACGCGCTTTGAGATTGACTCAATTCACAGGCTCCAAAACTGCTGTTACAATAGTCAAGATCTAAAATCGATCATTCCTCACATACCCATCTCTCTATAAACCTGCTCCACCTTCTTCACTTCCACACACATCCTCAGAGAGAGAGAGAGAGAGAGAGAGAGAGAGAGAGAATGTCTCTCTCAACCTCTGTTTTGCCTGCGTTCACTATCATCACCTTTCTCTTCTTTCACTTGCCTAGTTCCTCTTCGCAAAACGTCACGACCTCGGTCGCCACCCCAGAAAATGCCTGCAACATCACCACGGACCCTTCCTTTTGCAAATCCATCATCCCTCCTAAATCACAATCCACACTCTACGGCTACGGAAAATACCTGGTCTGGAAGTCCCTGGACCAATCGTCCCGGTTTTCTCTTCTCATAGACAAAACCATCAAAGACAATGTGTCACTCCCATCTCAAGCAATCGGCTCGCTCAAAGATTGCCTCCTTCTCTCCCAGCTAACCACAGACTTTTTGGTCTCGTCACTCACGACACTCAATTCAAACGACACCATCAATCTTCCGGACGCTCAAGGCGATAGAGTGCAGACACTCTTGAGCGCCATTGTCACGAACCAGCAGACTTGCTTGGACGGATTGTCACAAGCGTCCTTCTTGAGAAGAAGGAACACTTTGTACTTGCCGCTCGTCAACGGCACCAAGCTTTACAGCGTTTCCCTCGCCATGTTCTCTCACTCCTGGTATCCCAAACATCAGAAGAAGCCCAAGAAGGTGAGTCCGAGACGAGGGCTCCGCGACGATGGTGTCCCTTACTGGGTGGAGAATCCGGCTTTGTTCCAGATAAAGAGTCCCAGGAGAATGGTTCAGGAGGGGGACGGGGTGCTGGTGAGTGATGTGGTGTATGTTGCCCAGGACGGAACTGGGAATTTCACGACGATCATGGACGCGGTGTCCGCGGCACCAAACAACCCCGATCCGAACGCAGGCTTCTTTGTGATATCCGTCGCGGCCGGTGTGTACAATGAATACGTGACGATTGACAAGAGGAAGAAGAACGTCATGATGATCGGTGAAGGGATCAATCAGACAATCATTACTGGCAATCGGAGCGTCGGAGGCGGGTGGACCACCTTCAACTCCGCCACTCTCGGTCTCTCTTTCTCTCTCTCTCACTCACACACACACACACACACGCGCGCGCGCGCGCGCGCGCAGCACAATTATTTAATGCACAAGTTGTTCCGCGTTTGCGTTCAGATATATGCACAGGGACAGCTTGTCTGATGAGCTTGATTGCCAGACAAAAGCCTGTGTCCCTTGTCTTTCTTAGAGAAACACCAAGTAGCGCCCTTAGATTTTACAAGAATATCTTGTTCTCGGAAATGATGCCTTGTGCTTAGAAGAAAATATCTAACACAACGAGCAATAGCTCTCCCGGCTTGGGGTTCCACTCACAAGCTGAATGTCACGAGTTCAATACCCGGGGTTTGCATTTGGCTTTGGCCTCCCATATGCCAAAAAAAGAAGGAAAAAGTATATAAAAGTATAAATAATTAGATGGAATTTTCCTAAAAGACATGTTTGTTTCCTGGCAAAGTTGAGCTGTTTCCTAAGCTTAATTAGATCTAATAAACGAAACAAGCCACTCGTGGTTCGAATGGGTTAGACTAGACCTCTTTCAAGTCCCCTTCGTGATCTAAATGAACCGAACACGAACTCGCTTGTTAAGCTATATGAGTTGGAAATGAACAATCCATGTTTGGCTATGCACGCATTTGCTCTCATCATACATATGAACCATCTTCGTCCCGAACTGGTCTTAGAGACGTGTGTGTATAGATAGGTATGATATAGTTAAATGATTAAATCCTTTTGACAATTACAATTAAATGATATGGAAAATATAATTTTGGTTTAATTTTTATAAGAAATTAAATTTTCTCAGTTCATTTACTAGCCCTAAGCTTATTAATTAAGTTTGATTGTGGATTTAATTAGTACTTTAGGGACTAACATAAATAATTTTCTCACATTGAGCAGCTGTAGTTGCACAAGGGTTCGTGGCGATCGGCATAACGGTGCGGAACACTGCCGGACCGGCGAACCAGCAAGCGGTGGCAGTGAGGAATGGCGCCGACCTCTCCGTGTTCTACCAATGCAGCTTCGAGGGATACCAAGACACACTCTACACGCACTCCATGCGCCAATTCTATCGAGAATGCGACATCTCTGGCACCGTCGACTTCATCTTCGGCAACTCGGCCGTCGTCTTCCAGAGCTGCAATCTGTATGCAAGGCTGCCATTGCAAGGCCAAAGCAACATCTTCACAGCTCAAGGAAGAACAGACCCCAACCAGAACACAGGCATCTCTGTGATAAACTGCACGGTCTTGGCGGCCGAAGACCTGGCCGGATCGAAAGGCCAGGCGCAGTCGTATCTCGGCCGGCCATGGAAGCAATACTCAAGAACTGTGTTCATCAACTCCTTCATTAGCGATGTGATCAGTCCGGCCGGTTGGCTGCCTTGGTCAGGTGACTTTGCATTGAGCACACTGTACTATGGGGAGTATGGCAATATCGGGTCAGGTGCGGACACGAGTAACAGGGTCCGATGGCCGGGATACCATACGATGAACTTGAACGACGCGACCAACTTCACCATGGTCAACTTTGTGCAGGGCGACGTGTGGTTGCCGAGTACGTCCGTGCCCTTCTCTGCTGGTTTCGATTGAGTGCAACGGGGAAACTTATTAATTCTTTTTGTGTTCACTAAAAAGGAAATAGTTTCTAATTGTATAAGAAGAGAGGAGACTCTCGCAATCACGATCTCTTTTATAATACATGCATATTTATTTGTTTATTATATGTGTACCAGTATACATAGATAAATATATGTCACATTTAAGGTACTAATAACTGATGACTGAAATTTAAATTGGAAAAAGTAAAAAGTGTGTATATAAGAAAATATACTTGAAAAAGTATATGTATACTTTTTATTTTTAAATTTAAATAAAAACTATTGATCTTAATTAATATTTAAATATGTTACTACTTAAGTATATTAACATATACTACCATCTCTCTCTCTCTCTCTCTCTCTCTCTATCTATCTATATATATATATATATATAAAGAGAGAGAGAAGTATATATTCCAATCGTTGTACTTAGATCTATTCAAACATTTTTAGGATCCTATTGATATGATTAATGATAAAAATTTGAATTTTAAAAGTAAATTATACCGTTATACATCAAATGCAAAGTATGAAAAGTACAATGATATAATTTATTTTTTAAATTAACAGTAAAAATATAGATTTAAGCATGAGTGAATTTGAGCATAAACCATTCTCTCTTTCTCTCTATAGATATTTTATATATATATAAAGAGAGAAATTAATTGTGATAGACATAAGTAACAGCACTATATAAGATGCTTGCCACATATCTATGGATGCTGCCACGTGGTTGGCTGTGATCCACTACGAGATTTGGGTAGGTTAACGAGCATCAATATCATGACCCGATAGTTTGTTTGGTTTTTTTCCTTTCCCTCTCTTGTCAATTTAACTTTTGAACCCAGTCGTCCTATCTGCACATGAAATATCCAAACCAGCTCAGCACCTGTCTTTGCCGCTGCAGCTGCGCCGGCTGGACTTGGCAACCCTGTGGGATCTTCGTGCCTGAATGGGTCGGACTTGGTCCGTGTCCGAGTATGTCTAAACCCAGCCACCCCATTTCTTTTTTTGGTTATTGGGAGGCCGAATCCAGGTATGCACGACGCGCGAGTCGAAGTCATGCACAACATAACACGAGTCGAGAGCCAACACTCTGAGTGCAAGCCCTACAACCCAATTGAGATGCACGGTCCCGTATCGGGCTGAACCCTACCCAGACCACAACACGAAAACCATTTAACCATTTCGTGTCATCACTAGGTATCGCGACCTTTACCCAGCCACATACCTGTACCTCAATCATGTGTTTAACGGGACAGGTGCACTGCTGCCATTTTTTCTTGTAGAAAATGAGATGGGTACAGGTAGGCAGGGCTGGTTTCAGGACTGCCGTCCCAAGTTTCTCTGGAACCAGAACCAAACTGGGGTCGGGCTGGTTTCAGTGCCGGTTTCGAAACAGGAAGAAATTATTACAAATTTTGAATTTTGACAAAAATTATATTACAAATCTTATTAAATTAACAGTAACAAACTGAACCGGGTCCTCGATAGTCCCAGATCTGGTTTTGGTGGTTTCAGTTCAACACAGTTCTTAGTCCGATTCGGTTCTAGTGAAAACCCCCTGATCAGTTCTGAACTGGCTATGTCTACATGCAGGGTTGTTCCATTCTCTCGTTTCAAACCAACCAACATCCTAAAATTAAAAGCATTTTGAATAAAAACCGACGGTGTGTAAATATAATGGAAATAATAAAAAATCTTAACATTGCCTTGGTAGAAATTTATAATTATATTTATGAATATGTGTATGAGCGTGTGTGTGTGTGCATGTAGTTCAGGTCGGGTATGGACTCAATATTTCTTATCCTGTACCTGCCCCGGTACATGTTGAAAAATGTTTCCGAACCCAGTCATACCAGGTAAAATACCTGCTCCATTCAAGGTGCATTGAATCAGGACCAACAGTTCCATCTCACGCGCACACGCCTGCACACACACACACACATGCGCAGACCTTTGTATGGAAGCCAGCCCTCTAATCCTCCATCAACCTTATTGACTTCAAGTCTGACAAAATAATAACTGATACAAATGAACTGGACGATGAGTCTGCCATTGCCAAAGAAAGGTGGGCATGAAGGAAGGCCAGACTGTTTACACATCGAGAGGTATCAACCTCCATGAAGATTGGCCCTCGTGATGTGGATGGATCGGATTTGGATTTAATGATAGTGAAACCAAATCTAAGCCGATCTGGTTTTGCATAGCTGGGTCCAGGTTTGGTTCAGTGGGACAATTTTTAAGATTGGATCCGGCTGGAGCCCGAACTGGATCAATCAGAACGGGAACTGGAAGTGGAAGCGAAGCAGAAATGTCCACGGTTCAGTTCTGGTTCTACCTATCATTATACTAAAGCAGAGCCAGCAGTTTGGAACTTGCGGTTCAAAACCATATTTTGGTTCCCGTCCCAAAATTTCATAATAATTTGATGTGTTTTCATACGAAACCACACCCATAACTGATGAATCGAGAACTCAATAGAATCTGATACCCGGAGAACTGAAACCCTCTGGTACTGGTTCCATGTTCTGATGGAACAAGAACTGGCCAGGTCTAACTATGCGGGTCTAGCTTATCAGATGCACAAAATCTGATCCTAATTCAAGCATAATTAATTAGATATAAAAATAATTTTCCACACATTTTTCAAAGAGGTGTTGGTTTCTCCACCTAAAGTGGGAATGATTGATTTTTCTTGTGAAAGGGTTTAGAGAATATCAGCATGTGCCTTTGGATTTGGATCTATTATTCAAATCCAATTAGCTAAGATCCACAAATGGCTTACATGTACACCTTGATACCAATACCATGGTCCTAGGTCTGCTTTGGGATCCACTTGACCCAAATTTGTGGTGATTATTTTGCAGAGGTGGGGTAGATGGCCCACCGAAAACTTGGAAATTGAATGAAAATGTGCATAAGCCACAGTTGAATCCGTGGGCTAATAGTGGATGGTGCCCCACCCTAAAGAGTTCCGTGGGCTGTTCTCCCACCATAAAAGATTTTCGGCCATTTAGGAAGAGCCTGTTTCTAATACAAGTTGAGTTTTAAAGAGGAAGTTGGATTCTGCATGACTTGAAAAATTGGGGCCTAAGTCTAAAGTTTTGGGGCCTACAAAATCAAATAACGAGTTTAAAATTTGGGACCATCCGACTGAGTTCTTGTTCCACATTCCATGGGACCACACTCAGATCGGAACCAAAACCTTGTGGTTCCAAATTGTTGGTCCAATATTTTTTATTTTTTATTTAAAAATTATAATTTTTTTTCTTTGATTTCAAACAGTTTAGACTGGAACTAGAACGGAAACCAAGCGGTTCATGTTTGGTTCTGATTCTTGGTTTAAAACATGAAACTAAGTCGGAAACCACCAGTTCCGGTTTAATCAAAATCGGTCTATCTACAGTAAAGGTAGCTTTAACTTCTTGTTCCCCACAAACTCTTCAAAGGCAAATTGGAAGCCCCATTAAGATTCCAAATCTAGTTTGTAGTTTGGAAAGAGTTTGAATCATTGCCGTCGATGGACCCTCGAGATGAAGACGATGATCGCAATGGTAGCATATCTATCCAGATGGACGGTGGCAACAACATCCAACAGAAGAGCAGCAAGATCGAAATCAATAGAGCTTGGTGTCATTCATAAAGCACCTGAATAGTGATCGGCATAAAGGACTGAATCCTTACTTTTCCATATTCTTCCTCTTAACTGGGAATATAGGATAAAGAACAAGTTCAACTGGTCCCATTAGGCCCATTTCACAAGACATAAGTGTCCTTTTTTTTAGTATATATACATCCTTAATTTTGTGGATGAAGTTTAAAACTTTATAATCCTTTGAATAATTAAGTTCATTAAGAAAATATCAATTAACTTTCAAAATTTAGAAAACTGAACTATAAAACATTAAAACAAAATATATAGTGACAATGTGCAGAAGGGGGTGCGCTATGACTCAAAAGTTCATCCTAGACAATGACTGGTTTCTAACCGGTCTGACAGTTTCAACCGGAACCTAACTGGTCTAGGAACCAGATGAAACCGGAACTGGAACCGAGCATGGATTTTTTTGATAAAATTACCGATTCGAGTGGTTCACACACACACAACGAATTTGGTGATGGCTAAAAGGCAGGTATATATAAATTATGATTTTCTGTGATCTCAATTACTGGCTCTGGTTTTGGGGTTTACTGTGATGGTTTTAAGCATCGCCAGAACATTTTTCCATTGTTATCTATGTTCTCTCTCTTTTTTTTAGAATGAAGGCCGAACCCCAACCGGCAGATCCTGCGTGCACAAGGAATCGAACTCGTGACTTGGGACGTGGGAGTCAAACTCAAATTGGCAATCCCAAAGGCACAAAGTCATCGATGACAATCAGCAAATTTGATAATTTATTTTCCCTTTATATCGACAGTCTTTTGTCATCAAGCTCTCGTCACCAGAATCTCATCAAATGGCTTTGATATTGTCCATTAAGAAAATAGAGATCATCGTCCATAACATGATAATGGCTTCTCTTTTGGGACCAAAAGGGGACGAGTAAGACTAGTTGGATCAGCTGCATGTTTCTCTCTCTCTCTCTCTCTCTCTCTCTCTCTCTCTCTCTCTCTCTCTCTCTCTCTATCTATCTATCTATCTATCTATCTATCTATCTATCTATCTATCTATCTATCTATCTATCTATATATATATATATATATATATATATATATATATATATATATATATATATATATATATATATATATATATATATATATATATATATAAAAGAAGGAAAGGAATGGATAATACATTCAAGCAATAATATACTCACCTCATCCTCAATTTCTTCGAAGAAATTCAGCACGAAAAGATAGAAATTTGAAGTTCACCACCGAAAGAAGAAGCCATTAATTCAGGCTGGCAATAATTGCTAGAATCTCTTCAGGAATGATACCTTCAGAAAACATATGAGGATATGATCATGACATCTCTTGTGGATTAATACTTACGTCGATCCATTCCTTTAAAACTTGACCTTGTCTAAACCTTTGCATGATCATAGGCTTCAATCTAGGCCGTTGGTTTCTATGATGAATGGCCATGATCATCACTTTATGCATGCTACTGTTAATCCTTGCATCATCCACTAAATCTGTCTATAAATAAGTTCGTTCTTTCTACTATCAAACCAAGAAATACAACTCCGCAGAGGCTTTTGAGTGCCAAAGAGCTCAAATGGCGTTTGTGTCTAAAGGCAGGAAATCCTCACAAATCATGTACGTTCAGGCAACTTCACCCGAATGGGCTACCAAGGTGGAATTGTTTCTCACCGGTTCAGCTGCAAACACCCAAGCACCACTAGTAAGAAAGCCGGAGATATCGCCTCTACCGGCGATGATCTCCATTAATGGCTTTGCCGCGGCACCTCCAACTAGCCGGCCTAACACAGATGTTATGGACGCCATGGAAGCTCTGTACAAGTTTGGTGGGTACTATAGCCGCACCACTGGGAAGGAGTCCAGGAGAATCTTTCTCCCATGATGCAAGAACCAACTTGTGTGAGTATGGCTATGTTAGTATGACTCCAGAGGATAAAAAGTTATGTGGGAATTAGCAGTAAACTCTCAGATTAATCACCAATTCCTGCGTGTAGCTTTGTATATGTAATAAGATAATATTTGCAGATCTGGTATGCATCTACGTTGCCCTAATTTCCTCTCATACTAACAACAAAAATAAAGCATTGATTAGTAATATAACCGTTAAAGGTATCAAGGTTTGTAGAATTAATGCAAACATGATTATCGATTTAAATATGTGTACTATGAACTTCGTTTTCTTTGTAGAAAATTGTGGGGGTGAGAAGAGGCTGGGTGAACTTCCGGTCAGATGGCCCTTATATATATATATCCTACCCAAACTAACACGAACACTCACTTTTATTCATTATTTTTGAATGGTATAAATATAATTTAAAATTTTAAGGGTTTGAAAAAATATAAAGAATACTTTTATTATCTTCGTGCCACCAAAAGCAATGACTGTGGATAAGTGTCAGTGTGAGCAAAATTCAATTACTATAAAAAGAGAGATAGAGAAGAGAGAGTGATAAATTTATAATATTTTTTGGTGCATAATCTTAATCAACATTTCTACCATTTTATTATATATAAAGGTTCATAATTTAATTACATGCATAATGAGATACAAATGTAGAGTCAAATGAAACAGCACGATAGTTAGGTCTCGCCAAAATATAAATTTCCAATTGAAGTGACTCTTTGTATGCGTGTTTTAATTTACATTACAGCACCATGTCAGACAAGGTTCATGAACAAACCCATGGCCCCAAATTATATCTTGAAGCGGAAGATGGTGCTGAAAGAGAAAGGCTCTCTGGTTGGAGTCGGGGGCACGCCCAGTAGGACTCCGCCGGAGAAGTGAGAAATTAAAGGTGGACCTGGTCGAAAGATCAAAAGTGAACTTGGGATTTGATCGTTTGATTGTTTTGTGATAAGTGGGTGTGAGCTAACCGATGGACGTTGGTTAAAGATTTAAATAAAATGTGTGTTTAAGTTATAGAAGCGCATTGAGTTTACAGTTGATAATACGAAGATGTTAGTGATTTAGAAGAATACATTGTTTTTTAACATTATTGGTGAGAAAAATAATTAATTAAATCGGACTTTATCGGTAATGTTAGGCATGCTTTTCCGATCTTCTTCAGCCGTGATTGTGTCCCGAGGTAATGTAGGGTTAATTCAAACTCTTATTTTAGGTGATTTAGGTGCTTGTCACGTCTCTTCTATTTTTTTTTACATACTCTATCACATGAATACGGTCAAACAATACTCTCTCACATCAATACGGTCAAACAGGTCAACCGCTTGATATAAGTAAGAAGAGAACAAACTTAGAACAAGTGAGTGAGTTGGCCTTTGAAGTTGTAATCTCTCATGCTAATAGATGCATTTGGAGCTTCTCTCAAATCGCTTGATCTTTGAAGGGTATGGACGGATCAATTTCACATGATGTTCATAAAAGATGTGTGTTTGCTTTTGGTACACGTTAATATCTTGATCTTTTCTATATCAACACAAGAAAAATATATATGTGGGACAGAGTATTGTGCTGCTAGAGTGTGCCAGGTCTACGACAGTTGTCTTGTGATCATCTCAAAAAAATTTCTTCTTTTGTAGATTCGTTGCAAATGTACTGACTTAGGTCCACCCCCGTGAAAGGATTATATAGAACGGCCTTTATCAGTCCGTTTTGGAGGTGTTTGATTACGAGGCCTGATACTACAAAACTAGTTCTCCTCATAATCAAATGTGGTGCTCAATGTGCAGTATGAGCTTTCGAGTTCCGTAGTTCCTGTCTCGTAATCAAAACACCTCCTTGAGTATTAGGGTTCAAAACCCACACTCAATCTGCATATGAATTATAAAACCAAACTCGCGCTGTCTTGACCTGCACATACCTGTTTTTTCTTTTCCATTTCTGAAAAACTGAATTGTTGTGTATGGAGCTATGCAAAGAGAAATAGTTCACCTGGTTAGGGTGTTCACTCACAAGTTGAAGATGATCAGTTCGATACCCGCAGTGTGCATCTGGTTTCAGCCTCCTAATTATACCAGGAAACATGTCGAGCACAGATTTCTTTTCCCACTAAAGCATGGATTCTACTTATCCAGACATTTCCTGAAATATATTTCTCTAAATATCTATGGAATCAACTTTGTTTCGACGTGTTCATGCTTGCCTATTAAGCAGAATAGCATCCTGCCGACCCTCTTCGCAATCTTAAGATGAGCTCTATCTGTTCTAACAAGGAGTTAGTTTTAGGCATAATGTCATTGTCTAATATCCACTGTTCTCAGCAGAAGAATTTCTCCAAAAGATCGACGATGCTTTGGCAAATCTTGTTTGGTTTGCTGAAAATATGGAACTACGTTCGATTCTGATACGCTTTCATCTTCTTGTCCACGCTTTAGTATTGGAATAAGGGCAGAGGTTGGGTGGGGTTACGTCTTTTCCTCTCTTTCCTGAGCTTTTCGATACTTTTTCTTCTTGATGCAGCCAAGATTCGTCTGCGCCTCGAGAAATTCGTACACCGTTTACTTGGATCGATTCTAACTTTCTACTCTAAAAACCTGTGTGTGTCTGTGATAAACTAACAGTAGAGGTATGGAGTCCGTTCGTAAAGATCTCGGCGATTACCTATCTACACATGTTTTCTGATGAATGAATCAAACTTATAAGGGTTTTGGCTTTGTGAAATTAGAAATCCAATATATAAAAAGAAAGCTCGTGTGCAGGAAGATATACAACTCGACCATGGTATACGCAAACCGACTTGCATGATGCAACGAGACTTACCATTAGAGAAGGGAGATTAACTTGGATTAGAAAAGCAATAGGAAACCTTCCATCTTGATCCAATGAGTTATTCACACATACACACACACACACACATATATATATATATATATATATATACACACAGAGAGAAAGAGAAACTCAGAGTTGTTGGACAGTTTTTCATGTCAAACTCTACTAGACAATTTGTGTTGGTGTGATCTGAGCAACCTATTTGACAAAAAGATCAATAACAATTAATACACATGAACACATTAAATGTGATATTATACTAGTAACTTTGTTAATATCTTTCCATTGATCACACATACAATAGTGATATCAAACATATAAGAGCTTGTTTAGAATTTCTTTCTCTTTATATTTCTCTCCCTCTCTTTATATATATATATATATATATATATATATATATACATGAAAATGTGTAAATTTGAGATGCCCAAGTTAGATATGCATGCTAGGGAATCAAACTCATAACCAGTGAGTGGAAAGCGCCTTGCCGAGTGAGTTCAGTACGCATACGTGTCTATGGATCACCACCTTTTTCTTATGGTAAAAGATTTGTTTGTTGTTGTTATTTATTTTATTAGTATAATACTTTCTTCATCATTTTTACTTTTCCCTTCTAGCCCACTGCATCTTGCTTTTATTTGCTTCCTACGTCAACATTTTTTTATGGCAGAATGGTGTAGTTTCATGGCCAAACCCCAATGCATCATAAATCATACGTCTCAAGTTTATCTCGGTCATATTTGTAAGGCTCTGGATATTCTCGGCAACTCATTATAGAAACAGCTGGACTGACCATCCAATTGTTATCTATGGTAATAGTTACGGAAAGAATAATTGTAATGGCAATAAAATAAAAACAGTCGGACCATTACCAGATTACACGATAACTGTTCAATTAAAGAGACTCCTAAAGAGGAAACCTCAACACGACAAACCGAGAAAGGCAAGAGCATTCCCTGCTCTATAAATACAGATCAGCACACACAATCAAACACACCAAAAACATCGAAAACCTTCCCAGGCAAACACGCTGCGTGAAAACCTCAAAACCAAAAAACCACGTACCTTTGATCTTCCACTGCAAGCGTACCTAAAAAGTTGTACAAGCAAGAAACTGGAGGTCGACAGAAGGAGGAATCTGGCAAGAAGACAACAGAATTACCACATCTGGTATCAGGGTCTCGTTCTTAACCCTACAAACAGGTACGCATTTCGTATTAGAAGAAAAAAAATGGAAGAAGAGAGAGCTTCCTATTTTTTTGAGAGCTCTGTTTGAGTCATGACAGTGCAGAGGATAAACTGTGCCTTGGTCAAGACGAGGTAGAGATCGGCTAGAATACAAAAAGAAACGAAAGGCAAAATGCCTGATGCAAGCTAGAAAGGCGAAACGCCGACCGTAGGGATAGAAGGGCGAAACGGTGACTGTAGGACAAAAAGGCGGAACACCCTCTCTCTATGTCTCTGCATTTTCTTTTTTCTCTCTCTTTCCCCTTCCGGCTTTTAAAACACCCAAAAAAATTGTTAGGTCGTTTCAGAAAACGGTGGGCTAAAATCAGCGGTTTCATGCAAAAGACTATTTTTCCCTTATTATACAAAAAAAATGATTTTACCCTCCGAGAGTGTAAAAATTATGAAATACCAGGCATTTATTTTACATTATTGTCCCTCCCAGTTCAAGTTATTACAGTATTACCACTATATCAAAAGAAAGATTTGTTCTTGTCCTTTTGAGAAAATTTCAAATTCGGATTGAGAGAAAAAATTATAGATTTACCCCTGATCAATTATTAATTTTACAAAAATACCAAAAATAATTTTACGAGTCTATCCTTTGGTGTTTCAAAAAATTACAAAAGTGGACAATGAGTTAAAATTATAGTTTTACCCCTGATATTTTTGGGAAATTATTAAGGTTAGATTTTTTTTGAAAAATTACAAATTTATCCTAGGTTATTTATATGTGTGTCGGAACTAACAAAAACAAAAAACTAAACGATCTGAACTTCCAAACATGGAAGAGAAGAATCTTGTTTAAGGTATTCAGTATATATTAAAGGAAACTGTGCGTCCGTCACCACTAGATACAACTAAGCAACAGATAAAAATATATAAAATATTTCTAAAAGATGATACAATAGTAAGAACTGTCATATTGACATACATGGAGAATTACTTAATAAGGGTCTTCAAAGAATATAAGATCGCAAAAGAGTTGTTCCACTCCATAACAGTCAAATATGATACAACTGTCAAACTGCATGTACAGTTGCTACTACAGAAATACAATTCCTTAAAAATGAAATAAGGAGTTAACGTAGTAGAACATTTAAACCGCATATTAGTAATCGCTAGAGACCTAGCTATGACAAAGTCAGTCATCCTAGAATCGATGCAGATATCAAGTATCCTGAAGAGTCTTCCTCCGTCATGAAACATAGTCACCATTGCCCTCAGATTAGGGTCAGAAATTAACATTTCTGAATTGCCTATAAAACTAGCAATAGATAAAGAACACATGAGCAAAAATAAGAAAGAAAATTTGCTAGTGGTAGAAGATGAGATAGGGTCTAGCTCCAAACCAACCAAAAGATAAATAAACCAAAAAAAAGTTTGACAAGAATAACAAAAAAGGCGATCAATTTTTTAAGAAAAAGTAGGAGGTCACTTCTTGGGTCAAGTGTTTAAGCGGTGGAAAGATGAGACACTACTAGAGGGATTGCTGTAACAGAATAGTTGGAAGAAACAACCCACAATGCAGACAATCAGAGAAGCAGGACATAATCCGTGTAATATCCGAATGTCTTTATATGGACCGCATAGTGATTGATTGACTTTAGAGCCACCATACATATCTCGAAGACCATGGAAGGGATGATGAATCTAAAGGAATACAAACTAGGAGAACATCGCGTATACATGAGAAACAACACTTTCTCAAATGTTTTGAATACTAGGTCCTTTAGAATTTTTTTATAAGGCAAACCAATAGCATTGATTGATTTATTAATTATGTTATCAACAAGAAAAGTTTTTCCCAAAGAGTCAACAAGGGCAACAACACTATTAGAGGCTATTCACATGAATTTATTTGAACCATTCAGAGTATGGTTACATCGTGAAAAAGTTTATTTTATAACATTTATTGATGATTACTTGATATATACGTATTTATATCTCTTGACACATAAATTTGAGGAACTAAAAGCTTTTAAAGAATAAAAGCAGTAAGTTTAAAATCAACTCGGGTATTCAATTAAAGTTTTAAGATCAGATAGAGGTTGTGAATATATCTCTAAAGAATCTCTTGAGTTATGTAAAGATTTTGGTATTACAAAATAAAATATAATGCTTAAGACACCTTAACAAAATGGTGTAGGTGAAAGATATAACAGAACCTTATTGAATATAATAAGGTCAATGTTGATTGATGTCTCTTTATGAATGATATTTTATGTAGAAGTAGTAAGTCCAACGGTATACATACTTAATAGAGTAACATGTAAAGTTGTATTCAATACACCATATGAGATGTGGTTTTGAAGAAAACCCAACCTATGTCATCTTAGGAGGTGGGGACCTATTGCACAAATAAAGATCTTGATCAGTATAGAGACAAACTAGATAGTAGATCCTTGATATGTATATTTATCGGATATGTTAAAGGTTCAAAGAGATATCGGTTTTATCATAAGGATCACAAATTAATAGAAAGCACATATGTTGAATTCTTAGAAAATACTAAGAATGACATCTTGAAAAATAATGATGAATATACTGATGATCTAGTAAACTTAGATCAATCATCATTTGTACCCATAAAAAATCTTCTTGAAACAACAAAAACCTTAAGTGGATATAAAAGATCTAGGGTCACTCTGTTCTACTTAAAGGATTATCACACTTATCATGCAGAAGAAGTGTGTAATTCGATGGATTTAGATAAGTTGACATTTAACTTAACTTATTAGTAAGCTATGAATTCATTGGAAGCAACAAATTGGGAGAAAGCCATGGATGAGGAAATTGAATCCATTAAGAAAAACCAAGTCTAGGAATTGACTGATTTTTCAAAATGAAAAAAACTATAGGCTATAAATGAGTTTTGAAAAGAAAATACAAGGTTGATGGTGCAATCAACAAGTTTAAAGTAAAATTGATTGCAAAGGGTTTTTCGCAAAAAAATGGGATAGATTATGTTGAGACATATTATCCATTTTCTAAATTTGTATTCATAAGTATAATCCTGACAATATCTACATATTATTATTTGGACTTACATTAGTTAGATGTAAAGACAAATTTTCTAAATGAAGATTTAGATGAAATTATATACATGCAGCAACCTGAAGGATTTATAGTTAAATGCCAAGAAGATAAAGTATATAGGTTGAGAAAATCCTTATATGACCTAAAACAGTCACCTCACCAATGGTATTTGACTTTTCAAAATATCATTATATAACTTGAATTTGTGTCTAATGAACTTGATCACTATGTATATGTTTATTTAGAACAGTGGGAGTCACTTTGTCATCTTATCATTATATGTAGATGACATATTATTCACTAGGAATGACAATGAGATGATTATCAAAACCAAGTCATGGTTAAACTCAAGGTTCGAAATGAAGGATATGGGAGAAGCATCATATATTCTAGGTATAAAGATCTCTCAAGATAGAGAATCTAAACTCTTATACTTGAGTCAAGAGATATATATTGACTATTTCCTCAAGAAGTTCAAAATGGGTAAATGTAAGTTTGCTGTTACACCCATTGCAAAAGGAGTTAAACTAAGTAAGGTTGAAATGTACAAGAGATTTGAAACTATGTTTTCAAGCAAATGTACAAGGTTGTATAGCATTGTATATACAAGAAGCTAAGTATGTAGCTTACTATATGGTTGCAATGAGTGTTGTCTGGATAAGCCGCTTTATATGTGAATTGAAGTTAGAAATAGCCGACAAGATTATTGTTATTTACTGTGACAACAACACAATAATTACTCTTATCAAGAGTAGAGCTGATTGCTCAAAAAGCAACCATATAATGGTTAAATACCACTATGTTCATGATATGGTTTTGAGAAAGGAAATATTCATCTCATACATGCCAACAAATGATATGTTGGCAGACCCCTTGACTAAAGCCATAATAGAGGAACTTTTCTCAAAACATGTTGTGAACATGGGTTTGAGATATGTTTGATTGTTACGTAGGTAAATAACTACACACCGGTGTAGTGATTGCAATAGCAATCATGAAATGACATTACTAGGAAAACCTCTCAAAAGTGGGAGGAAAATTAGTATGTCAGTACACTTGGGTCGGCCAAGTGAGAGATGTAAGGTTATAGCCCATTCTCGGCAACCCAACAAAGAAACGGTTGGACTGGCCATTCAACCACTATCTGTGGTCACGATTAAAGAAAAAATAACCATAATGACCATAAAATCAAAATCGTTGGACCGTTACTTGATTGCACGGTAACTGTCTAGTTAAAGGGGTTCCTTAAGAGGAAAGCTCATTGGAACAAACCAGGAATAACAAGAGCATGCGCTGCTGTATAAATATAGAGCAGCGCACACAGTCAAACACACCAAAAACATCAGAAACCTTCCTAGTCAAAACCTGTTGTGTGGAAACCTCAAAACCAAAAAACCACGTATCTTTGATCTTCTGCTGTAGGCGTACCTGAAAAGCTTTAGAAGAAAGAAACAGGAAGTCGACGGCAAAAAACAAAGAGGTCGATAAAAGCCAGAATCCGGCAAGAAGACAACAAAATCGCCAACAATATCATCAAAATCTTGCCATAATAAAGCATTCTTCAATATGAAAGACGTGGAAACCCAAAACCCATTTGTAAAATCAGGTCGAGTTCAGGTTGACAAGTTCTCACACGAAAAGAAGCCATGACAAGCACGATATCATCAATGATATGAGACACAACATGAACAACCTAAAAGTTATGGGTTTATGTACAACTGACACAATGTTGGGATCATGTTTTAAGTTCCATTTGGACATGAACGTGAAACAAAACAACAAAGAACACGATTTGAATTACAAAATATCAGCATACGAGCTAGCTTTCACCAAGTGTCCAAAAATAAAAGAGCTTAAATGCAGCTCTTTGTTGTTATAATCCCAGTTTCGGTCTCGGTAGTCCCCAAGAAAGCCTTAACGGGGACGGTAACAGAAAGAGGAACTGCTTCAATTATCTTTTGGAAAAGTTGAGAAAAAAGACTTCTTTGGCAGCAAGGTGATGAATGGTTTAAATTAGAAAAGCCAAAGCCAAAGAATATGTATTTATAAATCTAAGCCAATATTCTCTTCATCCAAGGTCAAGAGTCAATCGATCATTGCTTTTCTAGATTTCAAAAGTTGTGAGAGTATTTGAAAAACGAAGAAAGAAGTTTTATAACACTCATGTCATCATAAAGTAATTGTCTACAATTATGAAACAATCCCTATATATATATATATGCATTCATGTGAAACTTGTCTCACTTTGATACGGTCAAGCCAATGTGGAACTTGTCTCACTTTGATACGTTCAAACCAGGTGTGCGTGCCCGGGTCGAACTCACTACCCGTATCTTATGAGTGGAGAGGTCTGCCAAGTGAGCTGCAATTAATTGGATATCTACGAAACTTTTGCAAGGGGTGTCCACCACCTTTTTCAAAATTGATGCTCTAAACGACTTTATGAACTGCGAATCTCTGTCTCTCTCTCAAAATAATACAGGGTAAAGGGTTTTTGTTCCTTCTCTCTAAACAACGAATCTTTTGCCTTCAATCTGAAGAATGCAGGGTTATGGAAAGTATCATCCAAGCAGAGGATCAACCAGCATGTTTGGCATATGACTGTTGGCTGAGATACATCTGCTTTATAATCATCAAACTTTACATTACCTTTTCATCACACTGTAAAGAATAATTGACAGGGAATGTATGGTAAAAACGACGATCGGATGGAATTACTCAGCATAAACAGAGTTCAGCACTGTATTTTTCCAAAACGCGCCTTGTATTGCAGTATTCTGCAGAATCTTAGGTTTAGTTAGTTACTTATTGCCTTACATCTAAACTGAATTACCAAAAGCTAACTAACCATATATTAATAAAAAAATTGGACAAAATATATTCATAGAACTTCTGTCTGGCTTTTACATTGGATAACTTTTAACATATATGGACCGGTACGTCGCAGAACCTCGATTCATTGTTACTCCACTGCAACAAAAGAGAGTAACTGTGACCGCCATGAAGGGGGCGTATGATAGTTACGTGATTTGCTTACAGTAGTGAAAAGCAGACGATCGTCGACGAGCTTTTCTCTGGCGCACTGTACATGATTTGTTTTCCAATATTAGCACCCTCAGAAACGTTTACTTTCAGTAACGGACGAACGCCACAGTTGGTCCTTTTCTTTCTGTTGCTTTGAGCTTTATCTCCTGTCATGTTATCATCTAATTCTGAAAACATAAGATCATCCACTTCCAAAAAGAAGAATGAATAAATATTCAAATAAAATCAACTAGGACATCAGAATCTACCACCGAAAGAGAAACCACTAATTAATCAATCTGGCAATAATTGTTAGAATCCCCGGAGAAATTAATCATACTGTTGACGCCGAAAATCTTGAAGACGACAATAATACTTGCAGAGAAAATCTAACGATGTGATGATGGCATCTCCTGGATCCCACACATCCTTTATCCGTTGCTTTAAAATTGCCGCGTGGCTTAACCTTTAGTTGATGAGAGCCTTCAATCTAGGCGGTCGACATCTGACGTTGCATGGCTGCGATCAACTTTAAGCATGCCTTGGTGAATCAAGAGACTGGCTGGAACTAGAATCGGACTCAAAACAAGGAAGCACTCGTTTTGGTTCTTACTTGGAACCTTTAATTCCACACCATTAGTTTCATGTTTTTAATTTTTTAATTTCAAATTTCTTAATGATCTTTTTTTTTGTTCTAAGCAGTTTAAGACTCAAACTGGAAGCGGAATTGGCCAGAAAACTAAAATTGATGGTTTGAAACAGTCATATCAAAGATAGTAAGAAAATGTACATGTCTTTGGAGCCACTCCTGTGAAGAGTTCTTTTTTCCCCTCAAATTCAACTTCAAACAGCTGGTTCTACTAGCTCCATCCAGAAAGATATAAACCACCTCATTGTTGGCTCAAACGTAATAACTATCAGAAATTCAAACCTGAATATGACGAGCATGAATTCCTTTAAACTATCTATATCTGCTTATCTAGACATTTCTTGAAATACACTAATCTTTCCCTTTCTTTTAAAATAATATATATGTATATATAAATACACTATATATATGTTTTCATTCCCCATCCACATCGTTAAAAAGCATGCTGAAAAACTTGGAACTAATGACTAAGTAATGACATCTCACTTACCTTTTCATTCTTAAGATATGATGAATCCTTTTGAGGTAGTTCTAAATACATAATGTCTTAGAATGCATAATCATGTATAAATATCTATATAGATTTGAATTTAAAAAACAAAAAAAAATGATTGTACAGTATATTGTTACACCATTTGTATTATATTCTTTTTGTTTTATCACTTTACCATTTATCTCAAAAGTCTTTATAAACAATTGTACACTAAAGGATATATTATGCCTTTAGAACCAAGAATTTGATTTTGGGGGCGATGATTTTCTCCCAACAAATGAAAGCATGCTTTATAAAAAATCTTTGACTTCCAATGTTATTTGTTTTTTAATTCGAGAGTTGGCCGGTTTACTAGAAAGGAATTCTTTACGAGTTTGCCAGGCTTTCATCTTCGCTTTATTAGAATAAGGCCAGAGACTGGGCCCTATTGTGGGCCAGCCTCTCTCTCTCTCTCTCTCTCTCGGTCTAGGGGAATATGGTGTTTTGTGATAATTCCGGTCAATCTAAAAACTGAAAAACATATTATAGGGAAAGCCAACTGAATCGAGTCTAAAAAAAGGCCGATTCGGTTTGGTTTTGTGAAGGTCCGATGCGATTAATTCTAATAATCAATACTTTGTTTACCTATGAAAACATAGATATTGTGACATACCAAAATGTGTGAATCTTGAACGAAACCAAACTACATATCGCTGTATACCTTTTTCACTTCATGTGAAAATAATTCGGCTGGTTCAATTATTCTTCGGTTTTGGATTCGGTTTTGACCCTCCAAAACCAAACCAAACCAAACAATATATATATCAACCTTTTTTCATACTAGATGAGGCCAATTATTTGGATTCTTTGTTTTCATAGAACTCTATTATGTACCATGCAAACAATGAACTTAACATAAATTAATTTTTAATATTTCCTTCAAAAACTCTTATGGTTTTCTTCCTCACAATCTAGTTTCTCCAAACAATATATATGTGTCTTTTAGTGCATGATCTAGTTGAAAATTTTCAAAGTTCTATTTTTAAAGTCAACGGTGGAAATATTTATGCAAGATTATGCATAATGATCGAATCTTGATCATAGACATTGTAAACTCATGACCAATCATAAGAGCATGAGTATAATAACATTGTCTTTAGTTCTTTTCTAAAATTCTTAAATGTTGTATATTATACTCATCCTACTAAAAGCAATAGGTGAGCATATAATAAACCAATACCGAGCATAATTGAAGAAAGGGATTAGAAGTAAAATTTGAAGTGGACATGGAGTAATAATTTTATATCGATCCAAATCAACTTTAACCATGCCTAAACATATATTGGGCAGTGCTTTTAAGTTTTAACAACCAATCTCCTAAATATTATATTACAGCATTTTAACTAAAACTACCATGACTCTTTTTCGATAGTCATAGTCTGTTTCTATTGAATAGCATGGAATAATTCCCACTAAATTCATAACTTTAAAAATAATTCCCACTTCTCACGATTCGATTTCCCTTTTCAGACTTTGTCACAGTGAAGTCTCCTGAGCAAATTGAACATTATTAAGCTTATATATCAACAGCTTTAGGTCTAAAAGTGCAGTTGGGTTGGGTGCCTCTATGTAATAATTAAATTAAAGTGGTAAGTAGATACTGGAAGCCCCATGGACCCCGACTAATCCGGCTCGAGCCAGGTTGACTCAGTATGGGTTAAAGGTCTCCCGGTTTGCTCCGTCCACAAGATTCAAACTCGAGACCTTCCTTAAGGGGAGCATCGGTAATGGCAAGTGGTTTTATGGCATATCTCCTCTAGCAAATATGTCTTCCCAATTCCTAAAAGATCGACCTTTGTCTTTCAATTTATTTTGACTGAATTATAGGTTTGGTTTCAACTAGACATGGCCGGGTTTCTAGCCGAGCTCGGTGCTTTCAATCGAAACCGAATTGAGTGAGGAACTGGTTGGACCCCACTACCAGTCAAACTGAAACGGGGACTCACTCGGTCTGGTTTACCTTTTTTGTCAGTATTTTTTAAATATTTATTAAAATTTATTTATTTTTAATAAGATTACTGGTTCTAGACGTTTTCAAACTCAAACCATAACTGGCCTAGAGACGATTCAATTATAGTTCTAGATTTCAATCTAACCAAAACTGACATGTATAGTTTCGACCACACATCACCACAGTCAAGTGAGGCATTCACGAACAATGATGTGGGCTATAAGCATTGATACCAGCTCACCAACTTACTTGAGAAAGTAACATGACTCCCTTATATATATATATATATATATATATATATATATATATATATATATATATATATATATATATATATATATATATCTTCAATGCATAATATATTTTTTACATAATCTTACTCAAACATCTTCCATCTTTGATATCAACACTAATGATCTGAATATTGTTGTTACTTGTACTTGGACCTAAAAGATGAAAAAGTGAAAATTTTCATTGTTTGTATAAGGAGGAAGCTAAGACTCTCTTTCTCTCTATATATATAGAGAGGGGGGGAGGGAGGCACACATGCACAATCGTAATCTTACGTAAATAGAAAGGTAACACTTCATTTACTTTTAATTATGCAGAAAACCGACGCACAGAGTCCTCAGGAACGACCTACTTCACTTTTCACTTATTTTATCTTTCATTTCTGTGCGACGGTGTTTACTAACAGATCTTAAGTTACAAACAAGATCAAATCCCTTATCATTATGGCAGGAAGAGGGCACTCTCGCGGACGGTTCGAACGTAGCAACCACCATACCTCAGTGCAGCTTCCATGGCATCTATAGCAGGCGTATCCGCATTAGGCCTAGCGGAAGTTTATGCGCAGCCGCCATTAATGGCGGGCTGCTGCTCGGTCAGTGAGGTTAGTATCCATGGCTCAGTTATCCTGATGGGTGGTACATGGCTGGGTGCAGTTGGTGCCAAGAGCCTTTCCACCTTGGCCCAGTCAGCCGTTGGTCCCAAAAGCCAGATCGTCTTTGAGGGTTTCCTGCTTTGGGAGGATCCAAAGAACGACATGTTTTGATCAGTAAAGAGGAAACAAACCCCTAGATTGAGCACACTTACTTGGCAAGTGAGAAGGCTTCTCTTTGATATATTTTTACGCAACGCAGAACCCATACATATATACTTGGGGGTGGTGGCAAGATTTAGTGCTTCAACGCCAAATAAATCAAACAAGTTGATCATCTTCACCATCGATCATGGACTACCAACAGTCAGGGTTCAAGCATGTTCTCTTGAAAAGAAGATGTTTAATCTACTATAGTCAAGTCAAGGAAACTTAATCATGTAGGTGCTGGTGAATCTTTCAGCATCTCCTCTTTCCGTCACTTCGAGTCGGCTCCAATTGTGCATGGAACTTTTTGCAATTCCGCATCGGTTGGCGCACTAAAGATAATATTCTTTACGAACTTAAATGTAAAAAGAAATTGATGTGTGAAGCGATGGTTCCACGCGAGATTGGAATGCCATTAGATAAGGAAGCATCTCAAAAGATTTTAATTCTCGTTTTAAAGAGAAAAAATTATATAAGATATCGAACGATAGAGCCTGGTTTCTTATATGTGTTACGTAAAAAGAAAGAGTACTTAGTGTGTTTGGATTGAAGAAAATACTATGATATTGTTGCTCCAAAAAAAGAAAGAAAAAATTGTAATTGTATCATAGATTATAGATGAGAGTCTTAACTCCTTGATAGGAAGCACTTGATTCTTCTCTTGAACACGACACAGCGACGTTGATATTGAAACCTGAATCCTACTTTTGAAAAACTACTCTAACATTACCTGCATCCTAACCCGTGGACACGGTTATAAGGATATTGTAATGTATGACTCAACCTAACACGACATGGTTTAGACACGACACCTCTAAACAATCGCTGATCGCCTCTCTCGTTTGGCCAAAATCTACCGTTTTGGGTGGTTCCTGGCCAAGCGACTCAAAGAATCGTCGATGGTGGACAGCCTTTTGTCTGATTTTTTTAGTACAAAGTTCCTCCTCGCGGTTTCTGCCGGCCTTCAAGGTCAATAGGGCCTGGGGACAACCCATAGACCCCTTCTTTCTTGAACAACGATGACTCACAGCTGTCCATTACAAATTTCAGGAGTTATTGCCCCACCCTAAAAATGGTGATTCATGGGTAAAGTCACCGTGACAACCGCCTGAGTCTCCCCAAAGTTAAAATCCTTGCAGAATCAATTTCTTAGCCCTCAAAAGTCCCCAAAGTTCTAAGTCACTTGTAAAATCAAATTTTCGCTTTTGATTGACACTCCCAATGTGAAAGTTGTTTTAGAAATGTCAAGGAGAAAATACATCTAAAAGGAAATCTCTTATATATATAGCTCTAGTGCCATTGCTGCTGGTCGAGAGTTCGATTCCTATAGGATGCATGGGTCTGTGTATTAGGCTTTGGCCTCTTCTTCTAAAACAAAAGTCAATATTGACTTAATAAAGGAAGGACGATTCTTATAACCCATGGATGGCCTTCACAAATATGTGCATTTGCAGTTTTTGTCATATGAATCCACCTACTCATTCCACTATTAAGAAAGTCCTCTATTTTTAATAGCATAGACTCTCTCTCTATATATATATATATCCACTCATTTATTTTAGGTATAATAAAAATATTTACAATATTTTTTAAAAACTTTATAAATTTATCATAATATTCAAAGAAATAGTGAGCTAGTGTGAATGTGGACAAAAAGAATATCACCCAAAAGCGATGATAGGACAAGTGTACATGATTTGATTTTATATATAGAGAGAAAGTACATAATTTTAGATCGACATGATAGTGGAAATTCAATTTCAAGTACAACCGAGTACTTTGCCTTTTGACTTAAATATCTTAACTAATGATCTCATTATTCGGATGATTAAGATCTTCAAAAACATTAAAACATAAATGAGTGTGCATATTGACTATTATGTATATATATATATATATATATATATATATATATATTGTGTGTGTGTCTAAGGCTTATCTAACATAAATGTTTAAGAGAAAGACTACAATATTTATTTAATTAAGCACTATTCACCAGTTTACACAAAACAAGCACGACGAGAATGCGCAGGCATAAAGCTTGGCACGTACAAGATAAGCAACACTAAGGACTTTTAGGCACTTAGCTACTTCACGTTTCTTTTCTTCTTAAGTTACACCATATATACTTAGCCCTTCATGATCATGGCAAGAAGAGCACTCTCACAGACGCTTCACCTTCTTGTGAATGTACAATCCTCCATACCTTAAAGCAGCTTCCATGGCGTCGATGACCGGCATGTCAGTGTTAGACTTAGTACTGGTGGTTGATGCATGGCCGCCATTAATGGTGGGCTGCTGCTTGGTCAGTGAGGTCAGTGCCCATGGCTCAGTTCTCCTGGTGGGTGGTGGTATTTGGCTGAGTGCAGTAGTTGGTGCCAAGAACCTTTCCACCTTGGCCCAGTCAGTTGCTGGTCCCAGAACCCAGATTGTTTTTGTGGGTTTCCTGTTTTTGGAGGATCCAAAGAATGACATCTTTCGATTGGTAAAAGAGGAAACAACCCCCTAGAATGATCACACTCACTTGGTAAGTTAGAAGGCTTTGCTTTGATTTTTAAGCAAAGCAGAACCCATATATATAGAGTTTGGGATGGTAGCATTGTCACGATGATCATCTGAACCGTCGTCCATCATGAACAACCAACGGTCAGGATTCAAGCATATTCTCTTGAAAATAAGATCTTCAATCTATTAATCAATGAAGCTTAATCATGTAGGTGCTACTGAATCTTTTAGTTCTTTCGTTCCCTTCGAGTCGGCTCCAATACCTTATCAATCGGGGATTTAACGTAATATTCTTTAGGAATTATTGACGCCGAAAAATCGTCAAAAAGAACCAGAATCGACTTCCATGATTGCTTTTTTGGTACTGGTTCATGCATATATCTTGATTTATTAATTAATTTAGGATAGTTTTGCAGATGATTAAGTGCATATTCGTTCACTTTTAAAGCAAAAGGAAGCCAATCAATACGGGGTTTGGCAGCCATAATCTACAAAGGCAAATGGTTAAAACACGTTTTGCTCGGTTTCTATTTGAATTATTCTCTTCAAAAGTAGCGATTATCTTGTGTGATTGCAGATATATGGGACCTATTGAATCAACCGGCATTCGTGTAGATCAATGGACCAAGTTAGGTCCACTTGCAGATCTAGATCAGGCTTGAACCTCGCCTAGACTCGATCAGACTCAAGCAGACCATAAACGAACCGAGCTACTCATGGTTTGGTTCGTGGTGAGCTTGTTTTAGTACACTTCACTTCCAAAGCTTCCGTTGAACCATTGAAACCTTTTGTGAAGGATAAATAAACCATTTAAGGGGCTGTTTTCCCCACCCTAAAAGAGTTTCTAGGTATTCCACTGCTGCCTGAGATGTAAAGCCTTGTAATATTGGGTCAATGGAAGATGACAAGAATCAACCCGAACCTCAGGTAAGCTTTTGAATCTAAAAGAAGATGGTTAAGATGTTAGAATTTGGATCAGACAAGATAAAACCAGTTAAATGTTCTTGGTTAATGAGTTCTAAGAGAAAAGATGACCTGAGAAAAGGAAAGATCGGTCTGCAAACAAAAAAGCAAGAGGTTTCTCATAATAGGATTGAGAACATTTAACTGGCCTTAAGCATAACATCTAAAAGATTAATGAAGGGGCTCATTTTGACCATTACAAATAGGCAACGGATTGCAACCAGAGCGTTAGCTCAACGACAGAACGCTGTTGCTGTTGGTGGGGAGTTTGACTCACAAAGGATGCGCTTCGGCCTTTTCATATAAAAAGAAAAGAAAAGAAAAGAAAACGGATTTGGGTACGAAAAGTTTGGTACGAAATCATGATTAGAAGTCCAAGTGGGTCTAAGCCTGTAGTTTTAGTATCAGGAGCATAACTCCACGAATCAAAGACACTCGAAATGACCACTTCATAAATATGGGGGTCTTTGTAGAACCATTGAAATATCTAAGAAGATTTTCATATTGAGGCATATTTGCATGAAAGATTCTCTCTTGAGCTCCTTTATGCGGGTCAGATTGCTAAAACACATAGGTAAGGTTCCATCTGTCTGAGAAAATAATAGATAAATAATTTTCTTAGCATCAAGATATTCACATTCACCGAAAGGCAATTATTTGACAAGACAAATAACAGAGTTTAGGACCTTAATTATTCTTACATATATTCCACCATGACACGTGATCACCATGTGAATGAATATAAGCATTATGTGTAGGACTCACCCCAACATATAATGCATCTATTTTCTTGTACATTAACTTTAAACAAAAGTTACTTCAATCAGGACTGTCACAAAAATTCCATCGTGAACAGTATACATATCATCCATGGAATCGTGAACATTATATATATATAATGTAAAGAGAGAAGAAAAATGAGACAGGTATTATTATAGATGCTCAAACCTCATCCATTCTCACTCTACTCAAATATCACCCGTGTTTGGTTCACATGATCAACAATGAAGATGTGAATTAAAAATATTATTATAGTTTTTATACTATAAAATAGATTTGATGGGATTATCACCATTAACCAAGAAATCTACTCGTACTATAAAATACAGTTTTCAATCTACTCAAATATCACGGGTATAGATGCGGTTTTATCACCTCAACCATTTATCACAAAGATTGAACGAGTGATATAATAAAATAGATTTCAACATTGATAGGGTTTGAGCATTTACCATTTTATCACTATGTAGAGGTTGTGGTAAATACTGAAATCGCATCTATACCCAAATCTACTTATACACTATGTGGAGATTTGAATTAATAGTGTTATTGTACTTTTATATTTTGTATTTAATGTATCATATACATTAAACACTTTTTATATTATGGCTTTAATTGTTCAAGAGTTGTAATTGTAATGTAAATTTGAGCTCTTGAGCATTTAAGACTAGCTCTCTCTCTCTATATATATATACAAATAGAGAGAGAGAGAGCAGTACAAGTTGCTTTTTCACTCAAAGATGTCAACCATTATCTTCAAGATCTACGACGATTGATTGATAATGTTTATGCATATATCCATGTGAGCATGTACTAATTTCTCTTATATATATATATATATATATATATATATATATATATATATATATATATATATATACATTGATGTACTAATTTCTCTCTCTTTATATATATATACACATTTTTCAGACATACATCCATTTACACACTCACAAACTCTCTCATATATATATGTACATACTACACACAAGCTATTAGAAGGTTCTCTTTTGGAAAGTAAAATAAGTAGGAAAGCATAGTCAACATCACAATACGCGTGAACCGCCACTGAGTTACGCCGGCAACGATTGTGAGATTCCATTAAATCAGATAGCACGGAATAATCCACCATTAATATATGCATCAAGCACTAAGATTGATTCACAACATAGTTGATACCATATCTTCCTTCAAAGAGAGATATTTTAAGTTACATGGTTGCTTTTAATAGTGGATAGTTTTGATCTGTATATGTTGCCAAGAGGTGGTGTACAAGCAAAGTTGGTGGAAATGGCAGCAGTGGCAGACCGAGAAAATGCTCTAGGGTGAATTTAAGATCAGTTGGTGAAACTCCGGCGTGGCAGTGGGTATGGTTGATAGAAAATTTTGGACCATCTATATAGATTCTTCGGATTTCAGGTAAGCCGGCTGCCTCACTGCACCCATGAACAGGTCTGCCACCGTATGGATGTGCAGGGAAAGGAAAGAGAGAAACTTGGAGCACTCGGACATCAACCCCACATGAATAACAGCACAATAGAGCAAAGAAGGAAGAGCTTGGCACTTGCAGTCAAAACAAAGTCCTGATAGTATTATCACGTTTGGTTCAAGTTAACCCAGAACTTGGAACTGACCCTATCAGTTTCGGTTATGATTCTAGCACCGTCGGTTTTGAGAATTCAGAACTATTATTTTTATTACAATTCTGGTTTTTGTAAAATGAGAGAATATCGTTTAAGATGATTTGGACATATAAAAAGAATATTAAAAGAAGAACATATAAGAAGGTAACAATTCTGGTTTTGTAAAATGAGAGAATATCGTTTAAGATGGTTTGGATATATAAAAAGAAGATCAAAAGAAGAATATATAAGGTAAGAAAAACTAAATTTTGAAAGTATTAAAAGAGGTAGAGAAGAACCACAAAAGTGTTGAAAAGAAACTAATGTAGCTTATTGTGAGTTAACTGCTAATATGACATATGATAGGGCTCTATAGAAATAATGAATCCATGTAGCCGATCCTATCTAGTATGGGAAAAGGTTTAGTTGTTGTTGTTGATGGTTTCGGTTTCATAAAAAATGAAGCCAGAATCAAACTCGGTGATCTCGGGTTCTGGTTTCAATCGTTATGGGTTAAGGCTGACTGGTTTTAGTACATGTGGTTTGCATCATTATGTACACTTTGGTAATAGAGGTTACAGGATTGGGTTTTTATGATGTGGCAATGATATGATGGTATTTAGTGTCACATCAACATCCTTTAGTAGTTCGAAGTCGATGCAATGATATGGTAGATATTTAAAACAATGAAGTGTATTACTTGGTGGCACCTAAGTGGTAAGAACATATACAACATTCATTAAGAGACCAAACTATGAATGAAAATCTTCGGACAGTGTAGAAAGCAAACAACAATAATTAAATCTTTTAATATATTAGATGGGATCGGCTCGATCATGTGCTATCCTAACATTTAACTCAACATAACATAAATCAATAAGAATTATTTGCACACAAGGCATTGCTAAATCGTTGATTTCCAAACGAGCAACAATACTGAATGGCACTGGCAAAATTGGCTCTCGGATCCGAAAAACAGAAAAGGGAAATAACTTAAGTATTCAACTGCACAGAAAATTGCCGTGAGAGAGAGTGAGGTCAACATTTAAATAGTAAATAGTGGCATGTCATGAAATACTGAGTAAAGTTATTCAAGATTGAAAAGCGTTCATCTATTAATTTGAACGAGTTCCATCTTGCACGAGCATTAGATGGCATTCTTGTTGGGGCATTCGATCAGTTTACTGGTAGCGTCTGGATGTTGGGCTCTAGTTATGGTGCAGTGGAAGTCAACTGTATGATCTTGATTATGCTTTTCGGTTTCTGTATTTTCTTTGCTTTCGTACTCAGTCTTGTGTATTTCATGTAAAATAGGATAAGAGAAAACAAAAAAGAGATTTTTCTAGGTTACATGAAGAGGGTTTTTATCGTAAGACTATATTTTGTATCACACATATGTAATTTTATGTATGATTCTTTTGTTTTTGTAGATGGCTTTTTTCATCTTTCGAGTTTTCCTTCATTTCATTTTTATCCGAAAAATTCATGTGACTTTTTCAAAACGAAACAGTTTTATTGATGTTTATATTTTAAAAAATACAACTCATAAAATCTGAGAAGAAAGCGCATTTCACGATTGTTGTTAGTAATGGGGCCCATAGTGGCCACCCACTACTTACAATTCTAAGTGGATGAATAACGATGGTTTCTGCTAAAGTGGAACTTCTTACACAATCCATAGGAATTAGTATACTCATTGCAGATCAAGCAGTAGAAAGATGTGAACCTCCTCAACTATGTTGTTGAATTGCTGAACTTCAGGATTATGGGATAAGGAACGGAGCTTTGTATAAAGCAAGCCGTAGACGATATAAACCAAGCCGAATTTAGTGTATATATATAGGATTTATTATATAATGGTACACTTAGATGGTAACATATCCAAATGATTTTCAACCTTTCATCGTTCAAATTTAACTTCAGAAATAAAAGATGTACATGTGAAAAAATACATCTACAGAAAGTATATATATATATATATATATATATATATATATATATATATATATATATATATATATATATATATATATATATATATATATATATATATATATTTCCTCCTGAAATAAGAAGGAATTATTTGATTGAATATTTTGTAAGAATTGAATGGGTGATGTGTTCTATTTTGTATACGTAGAAGAGGAAATGATAGGACAGGTTCAGTGATTGTTGATGCCGGGTGATATTATGCCAATACCAATCTTTTTTCTCTATACACATACACATGTATTATGCTTGTTATACCATGCAGGTACTTATGTTATCTACACATCGTATATGCACATAATGTAAAATAATATAAATATAGATTGATATATTATAAAATAATATATGCACAGAACGAACCAATAGAGGTGTCACGTCTCATCTTCTTAACAAACAATCTGTTTTCGTATCCAGTTCAGTAACTTGTTTGGCCTAAGTGAAACACGAACCGACATAAGCGTAATGAACTAAAGGTTTTGGGTTATGGCCTAAAAAATAAGTGAACATTCTAATTTTTCATAATATTATTCAAAAATTAACTATTTGATCAATTATAGGTATGCCTCCGTTAATTTGAGTACATGTTCTTTTGGAAAACGACTTAAATTTTATTTTAATTGTCTTAATAAATTAGAAGACTGATCCTTTAATTACATTATCCGAGTCTATTAGTTCGATTAACATCATTTTCATATATACATGAAATAATATATTATATTCAAAAGTTTAAAAAACTGTATTTACTTAAAGAAATCAAAAGCCCCTAGTTCAACCGATGATTATGTAAAAACTATCATCAAAACTATATTTGTATATATATATATAGGTGATTTTGTTGTTTTATTTAAGTTTTTAGGTAGATGTTTCGACCGATGAAAATTGATAGTTGAAAATGTAGAGTCATGCAAAACAAGCGATTGAATACGATTTAGTAATGAGTATGGACTACTTACCCATATATTTTGACATTTGTTAAAATAATGTAAGAGTCAATTAATAAGAAACGAGGTCTATATTCGATCAATTTATTTATAAATGAGAAGAAGAGAGAGAAAAACAAAAGAGCACAAGCTCACCAAGCTAAGGAGCGAACAAATAAGCAGTGTCTCATCTAAAATCTAAAAAAGTCCTTGATCCGCCACTAAATATAGAAAAATATAAGTGTTTTATAAACATGAAATAAAAATAAATCTCACCTGAAATACAAGTGTTCCTCACTAAAAACAATCGTGCTACGGCTCATAAGATAAAGGCATGAGTTCAACACAGGTACCACACATCTTGGTTCGACTTCCCATTTGTTATACCTAAAACCATGTTCATTGTCATAGAAAATTTCTAGTGAAGATTAAATTTTTAGCTATAAATCACAAAAGTTTCATTTTATAAGTTTAAGAATTTTATCATTATATCACATTTTAATGAATTTAATAAGTCAACATGGTTTTCCAATCGAGCCAAGCCAAACTACGAGAATATGATTTGAGACTAGAGCCCCTGCTCAGTTCGTTCACCACGTTATTAAAAACAAATAAAGAAAGAAAAAGAGCAAAATACTTTGAATTAGAATTTGGGTCATATAACCCGATTAACTGATCCGAATGGTTTGAGAGTTCGGACGGGAATCCCAAGAAAACCAGTTCCACCTTGCCCCCATAATATATATATATATATAACGCAAGCATATTAGAGACATACATAAAAACCCAGAAGAATAAGATTTAAGGTAAACCAGTTCCACCTTACTCATATATATTTAATTACTTCTAATTTGATAATAGAAAATATCGTAGTGTGTATTTTATGTTTTTATTTAAAATAGAAATATGAGTTGATTTTTTTTGTAAAATCATTTTTTCATATTGAAGCGGAGCGGCGCCTAATAAGGGGTTCGCAACGCAAGGCGGGTTCGGATCTGGAAAACACCCGCTCCACCCCGTCCCGATTTTTCTGAGGTTTTAGGGTTTTGTTCATCCCATTCTCTTTCTTCCTCTCTCTCTCTCTCTCTCTCTCTCTCTCTCTCTCTCTCTCCTCTTTCTTTCTCTGCCCCTTTTCTCTCTTCATCCTGCAGAAAGAGAGAGAAGAAGAAGAAAATGGTCGCACAATACAATTTCAAGAAAATAACGGTGGTTCCGTCGGGGAAGGATCTGGTGGACATCGTCCTCTCCCGAACGCAGCGGAAGACACCAACCGTCGTCCACAAGGGTTATGCCATCTCTCGGCTTCGTCAATTCTATATGCGCAAGGTTAAGTTCACGCAGCAGAACTTCCATGAGAAGCTTTCCGCCATCGTTGACGACTTCCCTCGCCTCGATGACATCCATCCGTTCTACTCCGATCTCCTTCACGTCCTCTACAACAAGGATCATTACAAGCTAGCTCTCGGTCAGGTCAATACCGCCCGCTCCCTCATCGGCCGCCTTGCTAAGGATTACGTCCGCCTTCTCAAATTCGCCGACTCTCTCTACCGATGCAAGTCCCTTAAGGTCGCCGCCCTCGGCCGGATGGCCACCATTGCCCGCCGGATCGCTCCTTCTCTTGCCTACCTCGAGCAGGTCCGACAGCATTTGTCTCGACTCCCTTCCATCGACCCAAACACCCGCACGCTTCTGATTTGCGGTTACCCTAACGTCGGCAAATCCTCCTTCGTCAACAAGATCACTCGCGCGGACGTCGACGTTCAACCCTACGCCTTCACCACGAAATCCCTCTTCGTCGGGCATACGGATTACAAGTATCTTCGTTACCAGGTGATCGACACCCCCGGCATCCTCGACCGCCCTTTCGAGGAGCGTAACATTATTGAAATGTGTAGCATCACCGCCCTCGCACACCTCCGCGCTGCCGTTCTCTTCTTCCTCGACTTGTCCGGCTCCTGCGGATACACCGTCAAGCAGCAGGCAGCGCTCTTCCACAGCATTAAATCCCTGTTCGCAAACAAGCCGCTGGTCATTGTCTGCAACAAGATCGATCTGCAGGCCATCGAGTCACTGCCGGAGGACGACCTCCGTCTCGTCATGGAGATGAAGGAAGAGGCCATGAAAACCGCTGCCTCCGAGGAGGATAAGGTGTTGTTGACGATGAGCACGCTCACGGACGTCGGGGTCTCGGAGGTGAAAAATGCTGCTTGTGAAAGGCTTTTGAACCAGAGAGTGGAGGCCAAGATGAAGTCCAAGAAGATGAATGAAGTCCTCAACAGAATCCATGTCGCTATGCCTAAGCCGAGGGATGGGAAGGAGCGGCCGCCGTGCATTCCACAGGTCGTGCTCGAGAAGAGGGCTATAGAGGCAGCTGCTGCTGTTTCCAGTGGTGGCGAAGAGGTGGAGAAGATGAAGAAGACAGAAAGGAAGCTAGAGAGGGATCTGGAAAATGAGAATGGTGGCGCGGGCGTTTATTCATCGAATCTGAAGAAGAATTACATTCTTGCAAATGATGAATGGAAGGAGGATTTAATGCCCGAGATACTGGATGGGCACAATGTCTATGATTTCATAGATTCAGATATCATGGCACGGCTTGAAGAACTGGAGAGGGAAGAAGGAGTTCGTGTTCAGGCAGAGGAAGAGGGTGATGAGGAAATGGAGGATGATGAATTGACGGAGGAAGAGAAGAAGGTATTGGCGGAGATAAGGAAGAAGAAGAGCTTGCTCATTCAGGAGCACCGGATTAAGAAGAGCACGGCTGAGAGCAGGCCCATTGTGCCGAGGAAATTCGATCGGAAACTCACTACAGAAAGAATGGGGAGGGAGCTCTCTGCGTTGGGTATGGATCCTAGTGCTGCTGTAAGTCGGACACGAAGTAAGTCGGTGAATAGGGGAAGGAAGAGGGAGAGATCGGCTACAGCGGGCGGCGATCGTGGGGCTGATGCCATGGATGTGGACGGAGATCAACCAAACAAGAAACTGAGACTCCGGGAGAGATCGATGTCGAGGTCAAGACCTCCACCGGGTGCGCTTGTGCCTGGGGATGGTTTCAGTGATCCTGCCCAGAAACAGAAGGCTCTGAAGATTGCGAAGAAGTCGGTGAAGAAGAGGAACAAGGATGCCCGTCGCGGAGAAGCAGACAGGGTTATTCCTAACTTAAAGCCTAAGCATTTGTTCTCTGGAAAACGCTCGATCGGGAAAACTGATAGAAGATAATAAGCCGGCAGCTTCTCATGAGGTACTTTTGTGAACTTGAATTAGTATCAGTTTATTGAACACATTTTTTGGCATTTTGTTTCTCAAGGCGCGTTTCTTGGTTCCATTTCAAGTCTTCTTATTTATCTTTCAACTATTCTGACACTGTATGTGGTTGAAAGGAACTGAATATGTGAAGTTTCCTAATTCGACCTTTGTCAGTTCTAAAATATGTTTGTGTAGCTTACCTCTACCAGAACTACGTAGATTGATTTTACTTTGATGTTGTGCTTCTTTGAGATTTCGCTAGCTCGATGGTTGTGGTTTGGAGGGTTCGAATGCATTCCAGAAATGGGTCCTATGCTGCCTAGTTGAACTTATGTTTCTGAGCTCGTGCTCTGTGATGGTCCGTCTGCAGCCAATCCTTGGAAACTGTAGCAAATTCAGTTATGTTTAATTGCTACCCTTGTTGTAAAGTCAAACTTTGGGAATATCTTTTCGCATGGACTTTCTGTTTGGCATTTCAAATATGCTTAAGGGAAAGTAATGATTCATTTGTATGAGCCATTGGGATCTGAAGGCTGAGCTTGTACTTATGCTTTAAGCTTTCCATGAAGTAATATATCATTCATATTCTTATTGATGATATATGTCATGTGGTTTGTGTCGTGCATGAACGTAAAGATCAATACCAGTCACATTGATTTGTAGAAATCTGCGTTTTAAAGAATATTGTGAGCGTATTCACTTTAAAATTTAACATGAATTCCAGCTTTTATTTTCTATGTGAATTGCTTTTGCCTCCTTATTTCATTATTGTCTCTGAATGATTGTGATGCGTTCTCTCTCTATTGCTATATCCCACAGTTTTACTTATTTGCATGAGAGAATTTGGTGATGAGCACGTCCAGTGCATGGAGAACTTGTTCTTTTCTTTTTACATTAGTTAACGGATTGTGTCAATGGTGGAGGTAAAAGTAGATCATTCCCTCTGTTATCACACGGGTGAAAACAACAGATATATCGATCTCAACAGTATCTGAAATCGTGGTGGCGATAGTAATTCTCATATGACGTGAAGTGCACGTATTTGATTGTTTTGTGGGGTGCGTCTTTTTGAAGTCGAGTAGCTTAACTTGCCATTTCATTAAAAGACTGCCGGATGTTTGTTCGCATGTTCATTGTAGTAATGCAGTCTGGAACCCTTGCACTTATGATGCTACTTAGGTGGACCTACTGGCGTCTCTCTCTCTCTCTCTCTCTCTCTCTCTCTCTCTCTCTCTCTCTCTCTCTCTCTCTCTCTCTCTCTCTCTCTCTCTCTCTCTCTTCATATGCACGGATCCATGCATGCCCAAACATGTACTTTTGTTACTTCGGTATGAGTTTTATGTTACTTATTCATTCGTGTTTTACAGGTATCGGATGATATTAATGTCATAAGGGACACTTACGAGAGGAATGCTTCTTCAAGCTGCAGTCGTTTCCAGTTTGGATATTCTTCAATGTGGATGCTTGATGCGTCCACTGGATACAGTTATCTCTGGAGCCTTTCCTCTATTTCAATTCGACCTGCCAATTTTGTTAATCCCATGGGCCCATTTGGGAAACAATGCCTTGAATGCATAGAGTGTGCTTTTTTATTCGTTGCCCTAGGGCTGGCTATCTTTGTGTGGTTTGGTCTCCAAGTAGGCGACTGTCTAAGCCTCTGAAGCTTGGATTAAAATTTTGTTTAGTCGGTTATTATAGTTAACTATGTTTTACCGAAGACTCTTTTCTTCTATTACCTGGTATTACTTGTTTACTATTCTTTTCTCTTTCTATGTGTGGAATGAATGAAGCTTTGTTTAGTTGTGATTGATTTTCCTCGACCTCTTATTTTGCTTATCAAATTTTTGCGTCTGATTTTCTTTATTGAAATCTCTTGCTCTGGTTTCTTATTGATATCTATATCCAACATGGTCATCGGGCAACTTCTTTCATTTGGAAAATTTTGATGCTAACTGCGGTTCAACCCCGGAAGCGACTCATTGATGTTATTTTCCTTGGGGGTCACTGAGGTCACTCAAACAATGGGTGCATTCTCTTGCGTTTGAGGTGTGCATTTTTCCTTTTGATAATGTGCCTGAAAAGTATTGCCAGGGGGAAATTTTCATTTCGTCAGACTGTATTTTGTACATGTGATATATAAAAATATATATATGTGTGTGTGCACGTGTATATATAATGGGATAAATGCTCAAACTCAATCTATGCTAAAAGCTCTTCTCAAATATTTCAAGCATTTGATTAGCATAATCAATTTTAAAGTTTCGAGTTAAAATGTTATTGCAATTTATATTACATTAAATATTTTTCTACTTTATCACCTCAACCCATTGACCTCAACCCATTGATCCCAAATATGGAATAGTTAAGATGATAAAGTAGATTTGAGCATGTCAGACATTGAAAATTTATCACTATGACTACTTCTATCTAGACATGCCCGGTTCCTAACTGGAACCGGATTGAGCCAAGAACCGACTTGACTTAGAACCGAGACTCACCCGATCCGATTCTGGTTTCACCTCCATAATTCAAACTGACAGTTTCAAACCACCGGTTCCGGTATTTATTTAAAATTTTCTAATGAAAATTTAATTTTTATATAATTAACGATTCCAGGCTCAAACTGGAACCGACCTGGAACCAACGTTTGTGGAACCGTACCGTCTCCCCTCTCTCTCTCTCTAAGGTTCCCCTCCCTGAACCCCAAACCAGTCCATGGTGGTGATCCCCGCCTCATTTGGGTGGGATTAGGTAGGTCGCCACCCTTAGAAACATCAGCAGTGACATTGACAGCCAACAGTTCTAAGAAAGTATTGATTTGGTAGTTGGTACGTAGACGAGGACTCGCTGGAGCGAGCTTGGCTCACATCCTTGCGAGACCGGTTTGGGAATAATGTCCTAATAGTTGCAGCGCAGACCTCTACCATGTGTGCACACCCGAGTATCGAACTCCTGATTTCTATGTAAAGACCCTTTTAATCAATCCCTTAGCCCGGAGAGTCGATAAACTAAGGGT
This sequence comes from Brasenia schreberi, assembly GCA_036023115.1. Taxonomy (NCBI): domain Eukaryota; kingdom Viridiplantae; phylum Streptophyta; class Magnoliopsida; order Nymphaeales; family Cabombaceae; genus Brasenia; species Brasenia schreberi. The sequence continues at coordinate 4,889,039 of JAYKKT010000064.1, read as the reverse complement.
GTTCAAGGAACCGTTGGAATCGAATCAAACCGAACCACAACTAACGGTTTGGTTCGAGATTGAAACCGAGACTGAACTAATGCATCCTTGTCTCTCGCCCACGAATAGTCTACCACTGGTTTCCATGATAAAGAGCATTTTAGTTGGGAATATACCAATGCCTCCTCTTTCTACTTGATGGATATGGTTTTGTTGTTATATGAAGCAAAAATGTAACTTATTTGCACCCATAGTGTTAGCTCAACGGTAAGACCCATTGTTACTGATGAGAAGCTTGACTCCAGACGGTGTTGGTGTGTGTTAGGCTTCGTCCTCCTCTTGTAACAAAAAACAAACTCTTAATCAACTTTTTTCAGGGTTAAATAGGGAGGCTGAAGCCAGATGAACATGCCCGGTATCGAACTCATGACCTTCAACTTGACACTCTAAGCTCGGTGGGGTCTTGCTGATCAATCTCCTTGTTCTTTCTTGTGATTATGTTATTTCTAAGTCCTAAGTTGATTATGTCAAAAAGCTGACTTGGTTGTTGTTCTTGTTGTTGCGTGTTATGGTTTTGTGACGAAAACGGTCGACGAAAAAATAAACCTTTGACTGGAAAGCGATGTATTAATATGATATTAATGAATTATGATTAGAGGCAGATCTATATTGAGCCGAGGTGGGGTGTCCTCCCCACGTAAAATTAAAAAAACAAACTTAAAGCTTATAGCCCATGATTGAATTCATGGGCTATAATACATGGTTCATCCCTACCATAAACCATTCAGTAGGCTAATCAACCCACTTCAAAACAATCTCTAGATCCGCCACTGAGTATGACTATTAAATGCGTTTGGCTCACATATTCATGCACCTTCTAATTTTATAATATATATAATTTAGCATATATATATATACATATATATATATATAGCTTGATTAAGTTTGCGTGTAACTTAACCCAATTCTACTAAGCTTAGAGTTTGGCTTGCTCATATCTCGACCACGACTCGAGCTCGAGTCAAAGAAGTTCCAGTTATCATAGAGTCGATATCAGAAGAAATCTGCAATATGTTGAGGTTTCTATGGGCCGCCTCATAATGCACTTATGCAATATACTTTTAAACTTTGACTTAGTCCTTCTTTATGCATAACTTTTTTTTATGCATAATATTTTATGAATACTTTCACTCTATTTTATTTTTAACTCAATAATAAACATTTAAATTATTTTACTATGCACATGATACGTTTAAATATAAATTACAGAAGTATAACCATATTTTTAATTCAAATCTGTAATAATCGATATGCTGTATGTATTATACGTAAATATAAAATATAATCATATTTTTAATTCAAATATTCACCATTAATCTCACATATTGAACTATACATTATGATACTTTAATTCAAATTTTTAGTATTGATATCTAAGATAGAATGATGAAAGTATTTATGCAAAATTATACACTTAAAAAAATATTATAAATCTAAAACGCTCTTTCTCTCTCCTTACATAATCGAGGGAAAGGCTGTGCATAAAACGGTTTTATATGGCTCGTAACTTAAGCTGGGACTGTTTAATCCGTGGTCAATAATATCTTCTTCTTTTATATTTTCGGGCAACCTTAAAAAAAGTCAATAAAACGCCACAATTAAAGAAAAAGCCTTTTATTTTTCTCTCCCCATCCATTGAGATATTTCGCTGAAAGGGAGTATGTGTGTGTGGCCTTCGCTAGACGCCCGCCTCCCCCCCCCCTCTCTCTCTCCTCTCTCGTTTGTTATCTTCTCCCCTTCATCGTTTCTCATCATTCTTCTTCTATTGTGCTGGAAAGAACGATACCCCGAGTCTTCTTGATTCTTGAAAATATCGGCGGGAAGAAACCCGCGAAAGAAAACCAACGACGGATTTCCATTTCTCGTCTTCTTGATGTCATGAATTTCTCTTCAGTGGGTATTCGTTTCTCCCTTTAAGGATGGTTTCTGCAACGTCTATTTCCGGTGGGCGTTTGATGGACTTCTTGCTTTGCTTCCCATATGCTTTCGTGTCTGAAATTATTGTTGATTTCACAGTTTCTTTTTTCTGACTTATGTTGGGGATGTAATGCAGTATTCATGGAGTACGTGAATATGTGCAAGATTGCAAATCCAGACGGGAGCGGAAGATTGGAATGCAGCGTACTGTCGTGTGCATGGAAAGCGCCGCGAGTGTTGAGTGGCTTTCTTGCGAGTACTACTCAGCCTCAGTCTTGGTCGTTTCACCGGTGCAGGGCGGAGAGGAGAAATTCGAAGCGCCATATGACATATGTAAGATCGATTCTGTGTGTCCAATTTGGTTTTATTTCTAATTTACGCCATTCTTGGAAGTTCTTTGCGTCCAAGCGTGATTAGACCCTTGTTCTCTTGTGTATGGACGAGCGTGAGAGCTTGGTGCTTGTATCTATGCTGATGATACTCATCCCTAGTTTGAATATGTATGTAATTCTAGTCTGCCTTTGGTGCATGGTTGTTATTTGAAGCTGTACTCTTGATTTTGGGGAGCCTTTCATGGAGGACGGAATTTACATAAAGTTATTTGTTGCTTCTGAAACTAGGCTGACATGCTGACTGCAAGTAAGTTAGTGGATGTTGCCGCAGATAAATATAGGAGTATGATAAAGGATGTCGGATAACAAACTTGTTGATGCCCTGCACTGCGTTGAATGGCATATTGTCAGGCTAAGATTTTATTCCAATTAACCTGACTCCGAAAATGGGCCTGGAAATGGATTAGGGATTACGGAAGCATTCTTGATACAAATCCAGCTGAAGTAATCCTGTAAGACGAATCAATGACAATCTTGTGATGCGTATTTGAATATGTATATACGTATGCACATGTATGTATATTTACATCTATCTGCATGCGAGCATCATCTCCATCAAGGAACATTAGTTCCTCAAATGGGCCACCGTGGGTTGGTGTCTTGCTCAAACAATATGGAGTCACATTTAGCACTTCGATTCATGGTAGGCCTTCATTTTGGTCCCCTCGCATCCATTCTAATGTCTCTTCCAAACTACCATTTCTTATCCGTTTCACCTCCTCCATACTTACGCACAGAATTTATTGGGCAAGTTTGTGGGTCGATTCTTTGCATCTCAATGTTACACGTATTTGGAGAAGGGGCTGCTCATCATTGAATGGTTTCCATCACTTTGATCCAATTCACCTGCTTTCTCCCTCCCTCAACCATGCATTTGCATTTATTGTCCTAAACATGTCATACTGAGATGCAGCTGATTTTTCCATACCACATGCTGCTTTTTCTTTGGTAAATCAGTGAAAGACATGGAAAATTAAAAGGTTCCCTTCCCATTCCCTGACTTTTTCCACGGCTCTTTCCAATGATTCCCATCTGAAGTGGGTAATATGATCTCATCCAATTTTCACAAAACAGAACATCATTTTGGAAAGTGTGCAGAGAAATAAGAAAAAACTCTAGACTTTTATCTTGTTTTTCATATTCAATTCCTGTTAAGCCAATTCAACTATTGCCTAATCTTGTCTCTTGGAAAGGTTCACATCTAACGCAAGGATAAACATCTAGGATACAGTAGAGAGGCAATTATGAATCAAGAGAAATCTTGTGGTCGAGTTATGCAGTGGCACAGAAAGTATAATCATGTGCATGTGTAGCTTCAGTTGAAGCACTGGGCCATCTCTGACCAGCTATCAGCTGAGAATCTGAGATGTTTATACAGGTTATTGCAGTATGCTCTTATATAGCAAAGTTAACATGGTTATGCACTTTGATGGTTTAAAATACTCTTAATAAATGGAGAAGAAAAACGCATGAGTACTCTTTATATTTCAATCATAAATGTATTGGATCTAAGGAATTTCCCAGTTCCCACCTCTCTCTCTCACACACACTCACTCAAACACACACACACACACATATAGGCACATGCAACAGGCATTTTTCTGTGATCAATTTTGTCATTTGCTGTCCAGTTAATGAGTCATACCAGTGAGATGCTTGACCAGGTTTTCGTTTATTTGATCCTTATATTGCAAAATTGAAATACTCCCTGTTGTGGTTGATGTATGGATGTTGGATGAGTTTAATTTTGTGAAACTTAAGCATGTATGGTTAAGTTTCTTATACAACTAAATGGTTGGTATGAACTTGTAGTTTATATGACTGTGGAGTTTCTCTAGTTTTGCAGTTGTTTTATTGGTTGTAAATCTGTTACTGTAGACTTCACGGGGTTATGAGCTCTCTTATATCCAAGGCCTGGATTTCCTGGAAACAGTTGATTCTGCTTACGCTGGACAATTTCATAAATCATGTGATTCTATAGCTTGTAAGGGATGGAGACTCAACTCAACATCATCTTTTTCTTCAGAGTCTTCTGATGCATCATCTCCAGAGACATTGTGGGAGGTATGATGTTGTGCTCATAAATCTTGTGATAATCAGTTTTTGTTGAAAACGTCACCTTCTTTTCTCTGGATGACTCTGCTTGACAAGAAGCTTCTATAATCATGTATCACTGGAAGTTCGTTTTTGGATACAGTAAGTTTTGGATCCCTAAGCAAAATCAGGGTTTTCTCATTGTAATTTGAACTGTACCTGCAAATTCTATTGGATCACTTTCATGAGAGTAGGATACTTTCTAAGGGATGTTCATTACTGATGGCTGCTCTTATGTCCTATGATTTGTAATTGGTATTAGCATTGGTGGTAGGGTTTTACTGTTCCAAATCACCTGCATGTAGATAAAAATGATGTATAGCCTACCTATTAGAAAGCATTTCATTTAAATGGATTCTAGACATATTCAGGCTGAAATCAATCTTCAGTTTGTTCCTTTCAGTTAAAACCTCAAGAACAACATGCTGGGACAGAACTGCAGATTAAGTGTTTAATCCTCTTTTAAACTTGGAACAGTTAGAACACCTTTCTTTAAGATAGTGTTTCAAGGATACACCTTCTAGGAATTCTTTTTGTCAAAGTTGGTCTCTCTGCAAATCTTTAATTGATTTGGTTCTGATAAACTTCGTTCTGGACATGGTGCTTGTTGTTTTATGAAGATGAGTCCTTTCTTACCTTCTTTTTCAGTGAATTATCTGATATTTTGATACTTTTTATTGTCCTTGTGAAATTTCCTATAGTTTTGATGGCAAACACATTTTTATGAAAGCTAACTGCTATGCAGGATCTAAAATCTTCAATTTCATATCTTCCAGAAGATGAGCTGCAGCTAGTCATGGATGCCTTTAAGGTATTTGTTTCTCATTGATATGGTCAAATTAAGTCTCTGAATTGGAAAAACCATATGGCATATGCTCTGCTGCTTATGTTGTTTAGTAAAACGTTGCTTTTAAGAATAGTTAAAACTTAAAAGGTCATTTATATTTGGCTTTGCTGGTCAGTGCAGCTGGCGTATGAAGCTCATGATGGACAAAAGAGGAGAAGTGGTGAACCTTTCATCATTCATCCAGTCGAAGTGGCACGAATTCTTGGAGAACTTGTTAGTGTTGAAATATTTTGATACTTCATGCATCATGTATTCATTGTCATGCTGATAGAAGCCCTGACTTCTGATTCATGACCATTTGATTGCTGTTTTCACGTTGTGGGCAGTAGATGATGTGTAGTTGAATGAACTTGATAACCAGGAATTAGATTGGGAATCAGTTGCTGCTGGATTACTTCATGACACAGTTGAGGACACAAACATTGTTACTTTTGAAAGAATTGAAAAGGAATTTGGCGTTACCGTCCGCCGTATTGTTGAGGGAGAAACAAAGGTGGGTCTATTTGTTTGCTTTTAATGATGAGTTCCTACAGAAGCTTCATTTTATGCCTATAGTCATTCTTATTCCAGGTGTCTAAACTGGGGAAGCTGCAATGTACTGATGCTAAAACATCATCACAAGACGTAAAAGCTGATGATTTAAGGCAGATGTTTCTAGCAATGACAGAAGAGGTACGTCCTACTTCTTTGTGGCAGTTTAATGTACACTGGATATACTGTTGATTGTTTGGGTTCATGCAGGTTCGTGTCATTATTGTCAAGTTGGCTGATAGGTTGCATAATATGCGTACTCTTTCTCACATGCCTCAACATAAGCAGGTGATGGCCATTTTAATTTTTTTTGGTCAGGAAGATCATTTTTAATATTTATGTGTCTCTTGATCTGATTTTATCTTTTATTCACTTCTTGCATTGTGTATGCAGGTGGCTATTGCACTGGAGACGTTGCAAGTCTTTGCTCCCCTAGCAAAGCTGCTAGGGATGTACCCAATCAAGGTATATCTGGAGCTACTTTCTACTTCTGACCTATGTTGCTAATAGTTTGAAATCATCATTGTTGGCCATAGTAGATGAAATCCAATGGAAGGTTGAAAAGGTGATTTAGGCACAGAGCTTGATCAAGTTGCATTTCAGCCACTTGATTCCCTCTTTTTCTGTTTCATTGCAGCTAGTTGTATGTGCATTATGCACCACCTCGCAAGCGTGTTTGGCTTTGGTGTAATATGCAACCATGTACTAGTATAAAACTGTTGTAACAGAGAACAAAAAGGACTTGGTTGCTTGCCGCTAGATTAATTATGAATGGCCCTCTTCTGCTTAATGAAGCTTTAATCACTTGTGCTTTGGTCAAACCATTAGATGTTAATCATGTGTTGGAAGCAACTTCTGTAAAGAGGGTTGTCCTCTATTTAGCAAGAAAGCTTACCATGGACACCAATCGGTATTTTGGTTTGTCTCCTACCCTTGCTTTCATTGGATCCCTTAGGTACTAAAATTTCTTTTCCTTCATTCATCTGATAATGTTCATAATGAGATCTTGTTAAATGAATATCTATTACTGGAGCCTATAATGAGAATCCAAAACAAACTCTCCAGCCATTCATGTGCACTCAATATGTTGGTGCTTATGGGTTGAGAGTATGTTCTGCTTGTTCCTTTTTCTTTTCTTTGGATTGGCAAGATGGGCTAGGCAGACCCCTACCAGGTTACAAGATTTATAATCAGCTCAAAGAGAAGGAATCCACTTATGTGGTTTATCCTTCCAACAAAAATTACTTCCCAGAATGACGTGCCTGATCAGCCCTTTCTTATTGTAGCTTTATAAGTTGTACTTTTGTCAACATTAAAGTAATGGTGGAGCTTTTGAAATTAACGAGTTTGTTCCTGGACTGAGATTTTTAGGAGTTGAGTTTATTGCAGTAGCTAACCTTGTGGCTGGAAAACTTTCAAATAAGGGAAGAGGATTTCTATTTACAATTTGTACATTCTTAATGTACTCCCCTATTTTATTTGCAACATGATGTATCGAGTACTATCTTTCGTTGTCAATTGAGAATTCTTTCATGTTATGTTTAATCAACCTTTTCTGATCACTGATTATTATGAACTTCCATTCCTTTTGTTCCTTGGGTGATTTTTTATGGTCTCTCCCCCCATTCATTTAAGCGTGAACCTAATCTGGAACTTGGATGAATGATCTCCTTCCATATTAATGGCAAGCAGGAAGGTGATTGGAGAAAGTATTTATAACTTATGCAGGACAAGAAGTCTTTAGGTCTTGTTTGGCGCCTAGCTTAAGTTCTTTTGGATCCAAAGCTTTTAGTAACTTTAGGTGTTCTTATTGTCATTTAGGTATCTGTAGAAAAACATGGTGTGGCCATTCCTCTTTCCACATGGAAAGTGGTGAATTTTCTTTTTGCAGATTCCTGTAATTTGATGAGAAACCATACTCTTTCACCATGGAAACTGGTGCTGTTGATGACTTTTAGGTTACATGTGCATTTCCTGTGTCACTTCAATTTTGATTGCTAATATTATCTGTTTCTGCTTTCTGCTTATATGTTTTACCTACTCAAGCTATCATTGCATATAATTTGTTGTGGCAGTCAGAACTAGAAAACTTATCATTTATGTACACAAATCCTCGTGAGTATGTTGAGATACAGAGAAGAATCAGTGGTCTTTGTAAAGAGCATGAAAAGGAACTCAATGAGGTAACAACTCTATCAAAAACATTGGTTGAGACAATTGTTCAAGTATTTATTTTTGGTCATATTTGTTTAATGTGTGTAATGCCAGTGGGAGAGTTATCTAGTTAAATAGCTGGTTTTAAATTCTTTTTGCTGACTTCAGGCCAAGAAAATCCTAGTTCAAAATATTGAGAAGGACAAGTTCTTGGATCTTATGACAATTAAAGCTGAAGTTCATTCAGCTTGTAAGGACCCTTATAGGTGAGCATCTGAGTTTTGGTTTTGATAGCTTCTTATTCTGCATGTTACTACCATAGCAATCAGGTGTGAAAGATGCTATTGATAAAGAAATCATGTATGCATGTGTTTCTTCTGCTTAATGATCAGTGATCCTTTTCATGCGAGGAGCAAGTGTGCCTTTTGAATCTTGTGATCTCTTGTATAGATCCATAAGGCGTGCCATGACATTAGACAAGTTTGTTCTAGTAGATGGATCATTGTCATGTTCTCGGGTGGAAGCAAGGCTTGCCTTTTGGATCTTGTGATCACTTGTATAGATTCAAAAGACAGGCCATGTTAATTATATCAACTGCTTCAAGAAAAGGTTGTACATGCTCAAATCAAAGTAATCAAGGCATATCGGATGGTTCTGTTCAAACTGAGATTAAAACCGTTTCTCTTCAAAGAGATAGAAACACTGAGGTATCTACATGCAGGAATGATTCCTATACTACCCTGTGATTTTGATTAACTGTTGGAGCAGATTCAAGATTGGATCATAATGTAGTGGACTACTGCATGTTTGTGATCATAACACTTGAACTTTTGACAGATTGCTGTAACCAATTATCTTCTACTTTTCTTCTTTTTATGATTTTTACATGGATAAAGTTTAGTTCATTATCTTGCCCAACTTTAAGAATCATTTTCCTTCTTTTTTTTTGTTTCCATAGAAACTTATGATTTATTTCCTGAAGTCCATTATCAAAGATGTTTCCAAGTTTGACTGGTCATATGGACATGGTTTAAGCACGTATGTGGTAAGACAAGATATTATTGCATTATCTTGTTTAGAAGCTGAGTTCTGCAGCAAGATGTGGGGTTTCATTTTAGCATATGTCTATCCATGTTTACATGAAAGCAAGACAAAATGCCTCTGCTCTTTATGGACACTCATGTTTGTGTCAAAACATGGTCAGCACTGTCTCTTTCACGATCGTAATTGTTTATTTTATTTCCTTGCTATTTTTTCCTATAAAATCTGCCACCATCAGTTGCAACTTTTTTTCCAATTTTAATTTATGGTAAACATTAACTATGACCATTTGAAATTTATTAAACAACAATACATGTTGTTGGTACTATTCTATATATGTACATATATTCAAATATCAAGTTCATCATGAATAATGTACTGTTGTCTCAGCATCATCTAGTTAAAAAAATGTATCCCAAGGGTGGTATAATAACTGCTATATCATGTCAGCTACCTCAAGTCCATAGTGCTCTCTCGTGCATGCTAATGTATCATTAGTCTGGATGGTTTGCGGATGTGGAAGCATTGATTTAGCTCATCAACCTGGTCCTTTTGTCAATAGTCTTTTGCTGTTCTTGTGCATGTGAGTGTGTTGTAAGTGAGCATGATTCTATTATGATGCGTTTATTGCAAGTTTTTGATAATATTGCTTTCTTGCAGCATATATAAGGCTGTTCTGAAATCAAAAGGTCCAATTGGTGAGGTTAATCAAATTGCACAGGTATGTTATTATGAAACTATTATAAATAGGTCAAATGTTTACGAGTATTACATAGAAATGCATGTGGACAGTGATTAGTTGTGTCAACTTGCACCTAATACCTATTCACGATATGCTTATGTCACCAGCTTCGCATTGTTATCAAACCAAAACCATGTGTTGGAGTTGGGCCTCTTTGTCCTGCTCAGCAGGTAACCAAATTTCATTAAAGCTATGAAGACATTGAGTTCTTTTAGTGATACCAACTTGCTTGTGTTATTAATTCTTCCAGATTTGCTATCATGTTCTTGGTCTTGTTCATGGAATCTGGACCCCTATACCCCGTGCTGTGAGCATCTGTCTTTTATGATTTTATCTTGATGATTTTAATTATTTGTCAGTTCTTTTATTCACAAAGATAATAGTGGCTTCAAATTGGCGCAGATGAAGGATTATATTGCTACCCCCAAGCCTAATGGCTACCAAAGTGTGCATACCACAGTAATACCATTTCTTTACGAAAGCATGTTGAGGTTAGAAGTTCAGGTGATCCCACGAGCTGAGCCTTGTGTATTTTATATAATTGTCTTCTCCTGCACAATCTATTAAGTTAGGTTGTCTTTCAGAAAATGTAGTGCCATGCTCTCACTGTTTTGGTGCTTGTGCACTTGCATTCCTTCATTTTCATTTGAAGCTTAGAAGTACCGATCAACCTTGTTTGAACCTGGGTATGTCATGGAGCTAGGTTTTCTATTGGAGGTTCTGGTGCAGTCTCTTAAGGCCATATGTAATTGGAATGGAAGTATTTCCTGGGTGTATGTTCTCAGGTGCGCTGACTTGGTAGGTCACAGTTGAAACATAGGGATGTTGATCGTGTATACCTTGTTATAACTTTGGTGCACTTGGGTCTAGATAGGGTCTAAATATCTAAGTGGACCATCACAGCTCAAAATCATATCCTTGTCCTAGAATTTGTGTATAAGTGATGTGGGGGTGTTCCTCACAAATGATTATTGTCTATACAATTAACCCCTTACTTCATCTATATGACTCAGTCATACCAGATCTGATACTAGCTGACATGGTGTCAGACCCAACCTTTTGATATCCCTTAATTTCAGCTTCTCCTTTATTTAGCATCATGTAGCTCATGCACTTATTGAAGCCTTAATTATTGCTACGTTGGTAGCTGGTATCATGCTGACAGAATTTTTCCCGTGTTTTGCTGCATCTGATCTTACTATTAGCCTTTCATGGTTGGCAGATAAGGAGTGAGGAAATGGACCTAATAGCTGAAAGAGGTATTGCTGCTCATTACAGTGGGAAAGAATTAGGAATTAACATGTCTAGACATAGCAATTTGGCAGGGAGAAGCACACGGGGGAAAGCCACTTGTCTGAACAATGCAGATATTGCACTTAGAGTAAATGCTATTCAGTTGTATTATCTGAATGACAGTGACATCTGCAAAATAAATGGAGTAATTGATTGTTTCATAATGTCTTCTAATTTGCAGATTGGCTGGCTTAATGCAATTCGGGAATGGCAAGAAGAATTTGTTGGGAATATGAGTTCCAGGGAATTTGTGGATACTATAACTCGAGACCTTTTAGGGAGCCGTGTATTTGTTTTCACGCCAAAGGGTGAGGTAAGAAAGTTCGTATGTCACTCTTACACATTGTATAATGTTCTAACAAGTTCTCCATGATGAGTTGTACTATGCCATGACCGTGCAGATTAAGAACTTGCCTAGCGGCGCTACTGTTGTTGATTATGCCTATCAAATACATACAGAAATTGGCAACAAAATGGTGGCTGCAAAGGTTAGGTTGTAGAATACCGGGATGGAAAAAAAGTTATTGAATATGTAGATTATCTAACGTTGCTGGTTTGCAGGTTAATGGGAATCTTGTATCCCCTACACACGTCCTTGCAAATGCTGAAGTTGTTGAAATCATCACATACAATGTCAGTAACTACACTTCTTTTCACCTCCTGGGCTAAACAAAAGCTTCTGAAACAAAATTCATTTCAGTTTTTTCTTAAATGGATTTTAGAAATCGGCTTGACTTATTAGTGATCCTTTTTATTAGTCTAATGATTTCAGCAGTCATGGAGTTCCCTGGTGCATCAAAGTTGGCCCACCCAACAGTAATAAAAGTTCTTTTTTTAATAACTGAAGTATTCTTAACTACAGTTGAGATTTAGGAAACAAATCCGTAGCATGTTGTCTTTCATGACAGAACTAGAGGGTGAGTTAAGCACGAACATGATTCCTAATTTGTCTGTATAACCTTCTTACAGCCAACGAAAAACTTTGTCGGACTCATTTACCATGGATTCTACAAATTATGATAGGGCTCTGTGGGGTCTGTGGAAACAAAGAATCCATGTAGCCGACCCCATCTAGTATGGGAAAAGGCTTAGTTGTTGTTGTTGTTGTTGTAACCTCTTCGCCGTCATAGATGCAAAAGGATAGTTTGGTTCCAGAAAGTGTGTAATGGCTTCTGAGATATATATGCTACTACCGTGTCAGTGGGTTAGTTATTATTGCAAAGATGTTTAAACTGAAGTATTGCACTCAATTGTAGCTATTCTACTCTTACAGTTGACATTCTAAGTAATCATATATTCATATGGACCCCATACCTAAATATGATCACGTAAGATATTAGTATCGGTATGACACATATTTTTTATCGTAAATATCTGATCTTTTCAAGAAAAAACAAAGAAATCTATAAGTACCAGAAATCCCAAAATGTCCACAAAAATAAGCAGTTCTCAACAAATCATATGGTACTAAATGCGTAGTCAAGATAAAAAAATAATATGAAAAAAATGAACAATATGCATAAGAAAGGGAATACCAACATTTCTCATCTTTCCAAACTGCAAAACCGTCATTCATTGGTCATTTTTCTTTGTCTTTTTCCTTGTCTTGCTCTCTCTGAATCTTGAAGCATATAGATTTTATTTTTGTTGGTACTGTTGTACGTGGCTCACATTCAAATTTGTCCCTTCCTAGCTGATTCTTGTGGGGATATTTCTTTTTGTTACAAATTCCACCACCAAGAACGCAACTGAAAAAATTACATAAACATTTTATTCCCCTATTGAATTGGCATGGTATGATTTTAACCTGGATAACTGTTGGAAGATGTCGTTGAAGAACTCCAACAGAAATTCTGAAAACAAAGAAGCCTCTCCTGGTGCTCGATGTAAACTACTGAGGAGGAGAAATGACTACTCCTGATAATAATTCAAAACGGGTGACACATGCAATCTGCGGGACATATTGCACATAAAGTCCAGCATTGCAATATTTACATTACAAGAACGATATACCCTCATTTAGGATACAGTTGAGTATCATAGTACCATGTATTGTATAATGTGATACAACATTGATTACGATGCAAAAATACAAAGATCAGTGCCTGCCAAAAACAAGATATTCTCTGTTAGCGTGAGACTATAGTTAGCACTATGATAGATTTGCATTATATTGTCCAGTGAAAGGAGTTCCACATATCATGATTCCTTGTAAGGAAGGATAGCAATTGTTTTTATGATGAAAGATTTAATATCAGATCTCCTTATTTTCGAACGACACTCATTATGTTTGAGACTAAGTTGTGTTGAATTGTTAGTGCTGAAAGCTCATGTTTGTGTTCTTTGTGATGTTATGTTCTTAGGCTTTGTCTAGCAAAACTGCATTCCAACGGCATCAGAAATGGCTGCAACATGCAAGGACCCGCAGTGCAAGACATAAGATAATGAAAGTATGTACTTTCTAAAGTATCTTGTTTCTATTATTTTAATTTATATCCTCTAGTCAACTAAAAGTTTTATTTACTATGTCCAGTTCCTGAGAGAGCAGGCTGCACTCTCAGCTGCCGAAATAACTGCAGATGCTGTCAACCACTTTATTGCTGATATGAAGTGTGGTATCGAATCAATGGATTCTATTCCTGGTTCTTCCAGAGAGGAGAAATTGATGTGGAGGAAAATACTTATGAATGTTTCAGAATTGTCAACAAGAAAAAACCATGATGGTGTTCTGCATGTTCATGGAACGGTGGGCATCCCAAAAGTGAATGGTAAACATAACAAGAACGTGCAGCAAATGAGTTTGAAGATCAATGGGGAGTTCCTTTCTCAAGAAAAAGGTCTTTCTGCATCTCTCCAGACAAATATTTCCATGTACAAGGAAGTGGTTTCTAACCTAGAAACTTGGATGGCTGCCAAATTGGCGTTTTGGCACAATCTTGAACAACAGTCGATTCAGTGGCTTTGTGTTGTTTCAATCAATCAAGGAGGTGATATTCTCTTCATGTTCCTATTTATTCTTTTCCAGCATCGAACTAATGTTCACCTGAGTCATTTCGGTCCTGCTTTGCTGAAATCTCAATTTGTGTTTAACTGCTAACATGGCACACGATAGGGATCTGTGGAAACAAAGAATCCATGTAGCCGACCCCGTCTAGTATGGGAAAAGGCTTAGTTGTTGTTGTTGTTGTTGTTGTTGTTTGATTGCAGTATGTGATTTGGTTTCCAAGGTAAAGTTAGTCCCCTTCCATGTTGGTTGCACACTTTCTTTAATCCTTCTCTGTATTGATTGAAAATTCCTCCTTGTGTATAATATGTAGTGTAGGGAACTAGTTGAGATGTGTAGTAGCTAGGCCAAACGTGCATCTGGTTTCTTCCTGGTCATTTTTTGCAGATGATTCATGATTGTTTCTATTCAAACAGGTATGATGGCGGACGTAACTTCTGCTTTGACAAGTGCTGGCATAATGATTTGTTCTTGTGTGGTAAGTGATTTGGCTCCTTTGCGGATAAAATTGTTTGTTTGGAGTTTGGCTTTCGAACTATTTCAGCCTATTTGGTTTTTAATATGGTCAGGCAGAGACTGACAGGGGGAGAGGCATTGGCGTGATGCTATTTCACATTGAAGGAGACTTTGATAATCTGGTACTTCAATAACCTTGCAGATTTTACCCCATTTCTTGGCATCTCGCAATTTTAAGAGTTTCTGTTATTTAATATGGCTGACAAACTTATGCCTAAATTATATTTTGAGAGTCCTCATTTATATGCGTGAATTTTGAAAGCAGTTCTCTTATAGGTTCTTTGTGTGCATATGCGATTGGATTTTGGTATCCGTTGATTTCTTTAGTTGTCTTGGAAAATAAGAATTTCATCTTTTCTGCCTTGTCCACTTACCGGTAGTACTTCCTCAGTATCTCCACCTTCTTTGCCTTTTCCATCTATAGCAGAATCATCTAATTTGGATCATGGTTCCATAAGCTATTTACTTGTGTACTAATAGTGAGTCCATAAACTAATTAATATAAAGAGGATGAGCTTTAAGAAAATGAGTAGTTCTTGCAGTGGAACCATCATTCTGCACCAGTGTCATGTCGATGCTTCCCCCCTACCTTCACAGATGTAAGCAAATTATCGTTTTTTAAATGTCCCTGTTATACAGTTTGAGATGAAGTTTTGCTTATCATAGTGCATTCCTGATTAGTATCTCTATGCCCTCGGCAGATTCTGAGCTTTCTATGATCATCATAGGATATTTCTTTCCTTATATGTAGAGAAACCTTTGCAGGTTCACCAGTCAGCAACCTTCCACTGTTCGATAGTGCACGATATCTACAATGGACAGTACGTTTATTCTCATAACAAGTGTGATGGAGTCATCATACTTATGAATTGGAATTATGCTTTTTAAGGTTCGAACACCAATCAGAGGAATCACAGGTTTTTAACGTTTCATGTTTGCTCGATACTTTGGCTGTAATTAAAATCACAGCTTCCTATCAGGGACCTGAACTAGATATGATCATAGTTGAAACATAAATTACCATAACATTTCCTGTTAGAAGTTTCATGGTTTCCAGTCTTAGGTTACATTGGACTTATCAAATTTGTTTACTCGGGTTAAATTTCTGATATGATTATGTGGTCCTCATCTTACTAACTAGAAATTTCTTCACTTACCGAAGTTTGCTTAGCTGATTAAAGACTAAACCTGTCATGATCCTCACGCATGGTGTGGTTGACCTGTGCATTTTTCAGGTGAGTGCGTGTGTAAGCGTCGACTTGATCCAGGGTGTTCTTGGGTGGTCTGCGGGTTGCAGCTGGCAAAAATCAGACGGTGTAGATGATGGATTTCTTGAATGTTAAGCCACTGATTTCTGGACTACGAATGCTCTGGAGCAAGTTACCTTTTAGGAAGGTGAGCATGCTGAGTGTTAAATATACATGTTTGTCAAATTCCATCTTCGAGCGCCAAGTCGAGAGGACATCTGAGGGAGCTGTATATATGAAAGAGAAGTTGAATATTTTGTTGTCATTCGGTCATGTAAATGTTAGTTCCAATTGCTTGACAACATGAAACCATCTTTGTTGTCTTTTTTACTCGAGGATGAGAAATTTAAGATAATAATGATTAATGGTAGATGATTTATCTGTTAATTTGACTCTGGTAGTTTTATTTTCCTGCTTATTTGCCTCCATTTGGTTGGATATTAGTGATACGTGATCCCAAGTAAGAATACACGGTCTGTTAGTATCTGTTACCGACTCAACTGCCACTCCACATGACTTCTACTAAGCAAGATGGCCTGCTTGGCGCTCAGCTTGGCTCAGTTTGGCTATTTATTAATTGTGCAAAAACTCAGCTTGGCTCAGCTCGTTTAGGCTCATGTACTTGAGGATATATAGTATTTACATGTATATGTTTGAGTTATTTGGGACTTTATATATATGTCACAAAATAAATAGCCCATTTTAAAACATCTTTATTTACGAAAAACATATAAGAATCAAGGTTTTTAGGCTTAATGGGTTGGCTCATGTTTGAGTAAACTGCAACAGGTTAAATGAGCCAAGTGAACAGGCTAGCCTGGCTCGTTTAGCAGGACGGTGACGGACCATGGCACTTGAAAGACCATGAAACAATAATTAAGCTTTTATTTATTGCATTTGAATAAAATTAATCTTTATCAACCAAGGAATCAATCTCCTAGGTATTTGGGGCGTGAATGTATTTGAATCTTTTGTATGAATTTCCTGAGCTGTCTGTATGTTCTCGTGTTATACTCTGAGTATTAAATCTGGTACAAAGCAATAGCTCACGTGGCTAGGGAGGCTGGCTCACAAGTTGCAGGTCATGAGTTCGATAAGCAGGGTCTGGATACCCGACTTCGACCTCCCATAGGTAACCAAAGAAAAAGGAATGATCTCATACAAACTCACTTGGTTAGATCTGTTGGATGCTTCAACCCTAAAAGGGCCGTTGCTATTTGCACACCTCTCTCTCTCTCTCTCTCTTCCATGGCAAGCCGCCAGAGGATGTCAGATCGTCTGCCAGGTGCGAAAGGCAAAGGCAGAGGCAGAGGCCAACGGGTGCGTCGACGGACAGAGCCGACAGCAAAAGCAGAAACAGGCCTGTTGATATACTTATTCAGGTTATTATACATTAAGTAGAATATGTTGAACAAGCTAAATCCTCAAAGAATCACCAAATGAGTTTTTTCCTTCTTATTGAGAATAAATGGACTTGAAATGATATTAAGAAAAAAAGATAATATGAGGCTGATGGAGGATACGAGGTCCTAAATCCACATGTGAAACATCATGCTCATCACCCAGATCATTGCTTGTCTTTGACAATGAAGTTCTGGCGTGTGATAGGGTTCATGACAACCGGAGGCCCAGCAGTGCGCGGCCATGCCTGAAGCTTCTTGTCTGTTTCCTCCCACCATTCATTGTCGAGAACAGTTTTTGGAGTTGTACCTAATTCAAAGTACAATCAGAATGTTAACCACAAGAAGGTTCAGAACTCACAGGGAGGACGAAATCCTGAAGTCCAGAATAGAACTCTTACCTCCAAGTATCTTCTTGTCAGAAACCAATGTATCAAGCACGTAGGCAGTCACACCAGTCACGGCAAGAGTTCCAATGATATACTTGGCCGACATTTTCAAACTGCAAGAACCACTCATCAGACTTTACGAAAGAAGGCGACATAAGAATATGAACCAAACAGAAACAAGTGAATTTCCTCATTTTTGCCAAAGGAAAAATAACCTCGCTAGCCATCATCATGCGTTTTCCTCAAAATTTGGAACAAAAAAGTTCTCATGAGGCATTGCAGTTTAAGTCAACAAAAGGTGAAAACCGCATCCTGGCATGGTCATGCGCTAACATCCTTTCTCAATGAAAAGACATTACCACAGAATATGATTTCAAGTTAGCAGCAGGTGTGGGCCAGGTATAGTGCACCATCTTCATATATGCCCGAGTAGATTGTGAGTAAACTTATATCCCATATATAAGAACAAGGGAGACATTCAGAATTATGCGAATTATCGGGTATCAAGTTAATGAGTCATACTATGAAATTATGGAAAATAATTATTGAAATTAGGTTAAGACAAGTATCGAGTATAACAGAGAACCAATTTAGATTCATGCCAAGCAGATCTAATATTAAAAAGATTTACCTTTTGAGACATCTTATGAAACATTTTAGAGCAAAAAAAAAGACCTTCACATGATATTTATTGATCTAGAAAAAACTTATGATAGGGTACCAAAAGAGGTTCTTTGGAGAATCTTGGAAAAAAGAAGTATCCCTTTGACATATATAAACCTTATAAGAGATATGTACGATGGTGCAAAACATAGTAAGGACTCATGAAAGAATAACATACTTCTTTGAAGTTAATATGGGGTTACATCAAGGATCAACTTTAAGTCCATACTTATTTATAATGGTGATTGATGAGTTAACAAAACATATTCAAGATGAAGTACCTTGATGTGTGTTATTTGCAAATGACATTGTGTTAGTGGAGGAGTCTAAAGAAACAGTTAATAGAAAATTAGAATTATGGAGAGAAACATTAGAAAGTAAAGACTTCCGACATAGTAGAACAAAGACAGAATATATGGAATGTAAGTTTGATCATTTGGTTACTTTAGAGGATATAGAAATTAAAATTGACACATATTGCATCCCTCCCAAAAAAAGTTTTAAATACCTAGGGTCAATTCTTCAAAGTGATGAAAGAATTCATGGAGATGTTATGGATAAAATTAATGCTGGTTGGTTAAAATGAAGAGGAGCGTCAAGTATTCTTTGTGATAGGAATATATCATTAAAGTTAAAAGGTAAATATTATAGAGCAACAATTAGACCTGCCATGTTTTATGGTTCTGAGTATTGAGCAGTTAACCATAACATGTACAAAAGATGTGTGTGACAGAAATGAAGATGTTGAGATGGATGAGTGGTCATAAAAAAAAAGACCATATACATAATGAGCTTATTAGAAACAAATTAGGAGTAACACCAATAGAGGATAAAATGAGAGAATATCATTTAAGATGGTTTAGACATATAGAAAGAAGATCAAAAGAAGAACCTATAAGAAGGTATGAAAACTAGATTTTGAAAGTATTAAAAGAGGTAGAGGACGACCACAAAAGTGTTGGAAAGAAACAATAAAGAATGATCTAGTTTATTGTGAGTTAACTGCTAACATGGCACATGATAGGGCTATGTGGAAACAAAGAATCTATGTAACCGACCCCGTCTAGTATGGGAAAAGGCTTAGTTGTTGTTGTTGTTGAAGTGGTGGAGTTAGGGATTAGGGTTACGGTAGATGTCTTGATTAAGGTTGAATCACATGGTCTAGGAGCACCCCTTATAGAAGCATCATAAATTTGTTGGCTAGGTCTCACTTATCAATTGTTGAAACGGACTTCTGCAATTCTGTGAGATTTGGGTTGGTCATGCTTCAAATATACAATGAACTATGGAAAACGTAAAATTGTTGCTAACATCAGACATTGAAAAGATTCAAGAAACCAAGTGAATGCGAGGTAGAGGATGACCACAAAAGTGTCGGAAAGAAACAATAAAGAATGATCTAGCTTATTGTGAAAGAATCATGTAGCTGACCCCGTCTAGTATGGGAAAAGGCTTAGTTGTTGTTGTTGTTGAAGTGGTGGAGTTAGGACTTAGGAGGTAGCAGTTGGGGATTAGGGTTAGGGTAGATGTCCTGATTAAGGTTGAATATCATGGTCTAGGAGCACCCCTTATAGAAACTTCATAAATTTGTTGGCTAGGTCTCACTTATCAATTGTTGAAACGGACTTCTGCAATTCTGTGAGATTTGGGTTGGTTATGCTTCAAATATACTATGAACTATGGAAAATGTAAAAATTGTTGCTAACATCAGACATTGAAAAGATTCAAGAAACCAAGCGAATGCTAATCTCATCGAATTTTTTGCATAAAGCCTACATTTAGGTCTACCTAAATTGGATTACACTGAATTGCTTAAATAAGAAAGAGTGTTTTCCTTATTTACTCGTGAAACAAAAAACACGTGCAGCAATATCCTTACATTTACCCATCATTTCAGTGATATTGTTAGGACTATGGATGTAAATTTCCGAGTTATTTGTTTAGGAGAACGAAAAAATTAGAGAAGTACTTTGTCTGTTTGCAACAAACTCAGAGAAATTAACTAAGCCTGCTTGAAGTTATCTCAAGGCATACTTTCTACCTTCTTTACCAGGGAAATGCACAATAACCAAGAAGCCAAGTGGAAAAGAAGATTCAGTGTTGAAAAGATGTAAGCATCATAACAATTACCAAGATAAATGGATTCGAGAGGCCACTATAAATGAGAGGCAGAGAAGAAACTTTTGGGAAGGTATTGGTGTCATCGAGCTCCTAAGGAGCAGTATATCTTTTCGAAAAGCGAAACAAAGCCATACTAAGTGGAGTTGGCAACATGGTGCTTCTAAGTTGCCTCCGTCATATTAACATTTTTAACTAAAAAAAAGCAAGATCATATTGGGACTAGTTAAACATGTAAAGCCTATGGCATCATGCATCATGCATCACTGTATATAGGAGAAGATTAAGTGGCATGGCAATTCACAACACTGCAACAATCACAGCGATAAGCGCACCAGTCATGTCCCCCGTTCATCCCAAGTATTTTGGGTAAGCTATGCAAAGCAAACAGCACTAGCACTACAATTTATATTAAGTCTGAAGTTCTATTGTGACCATTTCCTTATTCAACTTGAGCATACACCTTTGCACATGCAATATTTTAGAACAAGAATTTCGTCTGATCAAACTCTACTTCTTAGAAGGATTTAACCTTTTCCTGTCAATGCCACAATTCTAGAAGAACACGCTTTCGTGATTTGCATCTCAAACCTCCGATTATGAAATGGCGAAGCATTACTTTTTTTGGGTTTTCCAACTATAGGAAATAAAATCCACGGATCGCTTCAACCTACAGTTTCCTAGTGTGCCTAATCATGTTCAAAGCAAGTACAAGGCATGCTCATATCTTAGAGAACCATTGTCATGTAATGGTGTTCTGTATCAAACAATCCGCTTCCTCAACATACTTAATACACGGCCCAATTTCTAATGAACCACTTCGATCAACGAAACTTTAAACCCTACTGAACAAGCCCACAAAATTAGAGTTTTCTACGTTTCTCCATAGGGTATAAGCACTCGCAAGAAACGGGGTCGAGGCATGCCTCTTTCAATAACTGTATCGCTTAACATCGCGTAAGAATTGCTCAAGTCAAACCCAAAATAACACCGCATAAAGAAAACTAATCCGATCGAATTCCCCTAGTGCTCCGATCGATATCGAGATGAAACTAATTGCTAATCACGACAAAATTTCCACTCAGATGAAGAAACAGAGAAAATATTAGCGTCTAAATCCGGAGTTAGGTTTCTTATGGATCGATAGAATTCCATTTAGAGAGAGACAGATATCACTGACCGTCGTTCTTAGTAGCCACAAGAGTGATAATCGGAGATGTCGCCGGAGAGCCGTTCGGAGTGCTAGGGCACAGGAAGAGGGAAAAGAGAAGACTCCGAGCGACGAATCAGCGTTTAAATGGGGGACAAATCAGGCGAAACCCAGATTTTTCCAAATCTCCCGTATGAACCGTAATATCCAAACCCGATTCATTTATATCCGAGATTTAGAGTATAGCCTTTTCGTTTCTTTTTCTTCGTTTGAAAACTCATCTCTCACTGGGAGATACAGTTACAGACGGTTCCAAACAGCTGGGTTCCAATTCTCATGAAACCAAAAACCTGAACCGAATTGGAACCGGTCTAGTTCGTGTTACAATTCGAGTCTTAAACTGCCAAAACCAAAAAAGATCATTAACAAATTTGAAATTTAAGACACAAGAAAGTACGGAAGCAGCGCTTGTTCTGGTTCTGATTTCATGGAATCTGGAACCAGAACCGTATCCATGATCCCTGGTCCTGGATCCAGTTCCTCTTTCAAGAAACAGGATTTGGAAAGATAAACCACTTGATTGGTGACCCAAATCGTTACTTTTGAAGTTCGAGACCGATGAACGAACTTATGCCTAACAACGTTTGAAGTTAATTGTACTTGATAGTTGAATCTTTCATGATATTTCTTTCTGTTTCTGATTCATGTGACACATATAGTGGAAGAATATTGGAAGGTGATAGAGGGCCATGGTTGGTTGTTGAAGTAGTAGAACCATGATAAACAATGAGCATTATGCTTAATTTAGCATGGTGGACTGCTTCATATATACAACAACTAAGCTTTTTCTCATACTAGACGAGGTCGGCTACATGGATTCATTGTTTTCACATAGCCCTATCATGTGTCATGTTAGCAGTTATCTCACAATAAGCAAGATCATTCTTTATTGTTTCTTTCCAACACTTTTTGTGGTTGTCCTCTACCTCTTTTAATACTTTCAAAATCTAGTTTTTCATACCTTCTTAAAGGTTCTTCTTTTGATCTTCTTTCTATATATCCAAACCATCTCAAATGATATTCTCTCATTTTATCCTCTATTGGTGTCACTCCTAATTTGTTTCTAATAACCTCATTATGTATACGGTCTTTTTTTATATGGTCACTCATCCATCTCAACATCTTCATTTCTGTCACAAACATCTTTTGTACATGTTAACGATTAATTACCTAACACTCATAATCATAAAACATAGTAGGTCTAATTGCTGCTCTATAATATTTATCTTTTAACTCTAATGGTATCTTCTTATCACAAAGAATACCTTATGCTCCTCTCCATTTGAACTAACCAGCATTAATTATATGCCTCATATATATATGTATATATATGTATATATGTATATGTATATATATATATGTATAGATGTATATATGTATATGTATATATATATATATATATATGTATATATATATATATATATATATGTGTGTGTGTGTGTGTGTGTGTGTGTGTAGTCTTTTTTATAGCATTGACTGATATTTGATCTTTAATTGAGTATTTGGTGTGAACCCACCCAAATATACTTAAACCCAATGCAAAACATAAGTATTTGGTGTGAAATGAGGTGCGCCTTGCGTCATTTGAAAGACTAAAGCAGACAATGGTTGATGCCTTATATGTTCTCCGGCCTATGTTCTTGTCAATTGGTTTGGGTACGATCCAGACCCGATCAATCGGTTCCACAGGTCAGATTATTATTTGAAGGTGGATATGAACTATGAAAATTAACACTGAACCTGGATTGAACCCGATTGCGTGTTAGGACCTGCAAGAAATTTTCAGGTATGATCTGCACCGGATTTTCTCGGGTAAATGCTGTTCATTTATCTGGATACGGCTTTATTTTCCTTGGATGATTTATGTGTTGTACTTCTCACACGGATCCGATAACGCGCAGTACGTAGGATATACAGAGAAGTATCCACACCATAATGCTACTTTCATCGAATCAGTAAGGCTAGACACGAAAATATTCAAATCCGTATTGGATCCATATCCATATGTTTCATCCTTTTTCTTTGGCGTGGGGGGTTGGGCAGACCCATACAAGACATGCACAACCAGGGTATTGAACTTTTATCCTTCTGTTTGAATATCCTTTTGGATCAACCTCCCAGCTAAGGGTGTTTACTATTCGGTTTGGTTTAGTTTCAACCTCAAACCAAACCGCTTCTCTCAGTTCTCTGTTATTAGAGAACCAAACCGAATCATACCAAACCTTTGCTTCGAGTTTGGTTCAGTTCTGAACCATGGTTTCTTGTTCAAATATAAGTTTTGTCAGCATCTCCTTCAAGCAGAAGAATAACATACAACATGAAACAAAAGATTAGGACAAAATATAACCACGGTTTTAACCATAAACTTTGATATATATATATATATATATATATATATATATATATATATATATATATATATAATGGTTTGGTTCGGTTTCTCAAGGTTTGGTTCTAACCTTGGAACCATGTACCGAACCGACACTTTTTTATTTTGTTAGAACCAAACTGCTAGACATCTAGAACCGAACCAAACCACCGGTTTGGTTCAGCTCTGACGGTTTGGTTTGATTTCTTGAGTTCAGTGAACATCCCTACTCCTGGCCAACGGAGTTGTGTCTTGCTGTGTTCATGTCTACGCGAACACCAGAAAAACTTGGGTCATGTTTGAGTGACTTGCTTTTGACACAAACATTAAGTGACACGACACAAAGGCAACTTAAGCCATGGAACTGCTCACAAATAACCGTGAAAATCGACACGATCACGATCCTTACAGTGCTTGTTTTCATGTTGATCTATTCCTAACATGAACCAGCAATGACACTACACGAACACGACCTGGAGCACGAAATTGCCACCCGTAGCTGTTGCTAATATCTCGGGTAAGAGAACATTATCATATATGACCTTAATCCGACCTTGACCCAGAAATACATGTGATTTTTCCTAGCAAATCTCCTCTTCTATCATTTTATATGTTGCTTAAGGAAAACTTCGTTTTAATAAGTCAAACACGAAGTTTTCAAAGAGTATCGTCATTTTCAAATCGAGCATAGATTTGCATTTGATTCAGTCATGGACCTGTTCATGGGCGAGGTGAGGCGGACGGTTTACCTGAAACCCGAAAAAAAAACCAAAAGGTCTACATAGCAGGTAAAAACTGTTTGAAAAATTGTGTTATCACCTCACCTGGATTTCACCCAACTGAAGTTCACCTCACTCAGAAAAAATTCTAAAGACTTTTTGACCAACATATCCAACTGTTCTTCATGAATCTTCATGTTTATTAACTTATATATGAACTTAATATATTTATTTTGTGATCCTTGGGTTATTTTTCAGAGAAAAACCCTAGCATGACATAGATTAGAGCAGTGTGATTAATGTACAGTTTACATATAAGTGATGAAGAAGGCTTGGTTTGGTTTTGGTGTGATATTTTAAAGTTGGCTAGCTCGGACTATTTCTATTTAGTTGATTTTTCAAGTAATTTTCAAGAAGAGTCCAATTGAAGCACCTCCTCAAAGATTGGTTTTAACCCCTTAAAATATGTGCATTGAATTATTACAGATCGAAATTCTAGGTGATATTTGTAACAAGTTCTATGGAAAATAAAAGAGTAGATTACAAAACCAATATTCTTAAATTGTTTTTTATAAATAATAAATATTGACATGTTCTTTATAAGTCAGGAATAACATAAGCGTTTGTACCATTATTATCACGTCGAATGAAAAATATCTTATAAAGCAACCTATATTCTTAAACTGATTTTTGTAAGTAAGAAATATTTTCTATAGCATATGACTTATCAAAACAAGAAAATGAAAGAAAGATTTAGACTAGTAAAGCCCCATGTGTGCATAGTTATCAATCATGACCACATATAGTATATAGTGAACCACTAAGATTAAGTGAAGTGAAAAATATAACTAACTTTATATATATAGAAAGAGAAAGAGAGCATAGTTCATGCACACATCAATTCATACTTAAACGTGCTTTTAAATCTCAAACATTCAATTGGCGAGATCAGACGCTGAAATTCAAATATCAAAAGCAAAAAGGTATATTGGTACTTGTATCATGTATAATAAATGTACAAGTATAAGTTATTTTTTACTTAAAGATCTCAATTGTTGGTTTTTAAGATCAAACAGTTGAGATCTTTGAAAATGTTTAAGCATATATCCATGTGTGCATGTACTAATCTCTCTCTCTGTATATATATGTGTGTGTGTAAAAACTTGATGTCTAGAATTAGGCAATGCTAAACCATTTTGTTTATTTTTAATATAATTAACAAAACCAGGTTTTTGACTAAATAAGATTATAATAGAAAAGACTCAATAAAGTATATCAACCGGTGCATGAATCCTTACAAATAAGATTAGATTTATTGAACGTGTAATCTCACTTCGGCTAAATGTTTTTTCTTCACATGATTTCACAATGTAACAAAGTCATCTCCAAGTTTAAAGTTACAAACTTTTATGGAATAGTTTCACTTCACCTTATTAACAATGTCTTTATCATCATATGCTTCTATATAATAAATCTTAATAAAGTATGATCCTACTTGGTTTTTGAAGGGTATCCTCTATATACTTATGATGGTTGCACATGATGAATTTCTGGCTGTCAAAAAGTTTCATAAATAAAGTGTTAATAGTACTGCTCATATCCAAAGCAATTTCTTGGCTCAATGGTATTGGTAGAGGTGATTAAGGAAAATGACATCTTTCGATTATGTTGAAAATAACTTTTCCTTTGGTCACCAACAACCCCTGCATTCATTAACAACCTTTTTTTTCAAAAATTCATAATTTATAAGTTTATCTAAAATTTGACTAGATAAGATGCTTCATTGAGCAAAAAATAACGGATGCGGTGAGCCTGCTATTATTGCATAACGATAGTTTATCACGTTCTCTCTCTCTTTATATATATATATATATATATATATATATATATATATATATATATTGGAGGAGAAAAAGAGTTAGCATTGATGGTGCTTATTATTTTATTTTTTAATCACTTTGTTAATAGATATATTACATAATGTATAACATAAAATATATTTTATATATTACTAAATATTAGTGCTTATCATTTCAAATTCAACTTTTTTCGACGAGAAGGTTCCCAAGAATTCTATGACGGGCCAGTTTAAAACTACTAGGTATTGCCCAGTTCCAGACCGGCCGTTACAGGGTTGTTCCTGACCATCATTTTAAACCTTCCTCCCCAATTCCAGTTGCAGGTCCGGCTTCAAAATCGCTAAACAGTAACAAAACCAGGGTCTCCTGTTCCGGTCATGGTTTCTGTCCGATGTCTGCTCCATTTGGTTCTGGTTCGAGCCACCGGTCTGTGTGTTCCCATAGCAAAACAGCCCATTAGTTTTACTTTTACTCGTCCCCTCTTCGACAGATCAACGAAATCAGAGGCTTGGCCATCTTCGCTGCCAGAGAGTGTCAGAAAAGTCAGATGCCAGTTCGTCATTGCTCTCTTGTGAGACCTCAAAACTTTGGCGTTAGTTGGTGCAACAGATTCAGGCGAAGCGCCCTTCCTTCTTCCAGTTCGTTACTGCTCTCTTGTGAGACCTGAAAAACGAGCTCCGGCATCAGTTTGTGCAATACATTCAGGCGAGGCAAAGCACCCTTCTCTTCCCGTTCGTTACTGCTCTATTGTGAGACCTGAAAACGAGCACCGGCATGAGTTTGTGCAATAGATTCCAATGAGGCAAAACAACAGGGAACGGGGAAAAATCAAGGCCTCGATGAGGTCGCGTGGAGGCCACAAGCAACACGCAACCGTACACACCATCTTGTGACCTCCACGCGTTCTTGTCTCCCGAAAAGACGATACTACCCTTCTTTATTAGCGCCTCCTCCTACGATATTGCCCGTTTTGTATGACACTCCACCGAACCCCAACGCAACTTGATAAACGTGGCCCCTCATATATATATATATATACACACACACACACACATATATATATATATATATATATATATATATATATATATATATATATACATATATTTATCCTCTCAACCTTCACCAACCTATTTTTTTAATCCCCACTTGGATTATTATCTAATCCAAGGGCCACAAGCTTAGATTGACCTTAATTATGTATTATACACCTACCTAACCTTCAAAAGAAGTGGTTTACGAATTAGAATTAGTCATCCCCGCCGAAATAGGAGATTAGTACGTTTCACGTTTGATTTTACAGAACTGACCATCGAGCGTTATCGGCGGCCTTCTAAGGATTAAAGATAATGACAGTGGTTCAATGTTAATTAGATAATCTAAGCATTTTTTCATGGGATAAATAAATCAATATCGACTTCAAAGTACACACATAGTTCCCCATCAATCCAATTAATCTTGTTTAAACTAAGAGAAGTAACTTAGGGTTTTGAAAAACGCTTTGCTACGAGGAATTCTAATGTGTATAAACCCCCGTTATAAGTGTATTTTGAGCAAAGTGACAAAAATTATATGGATACTTACAATGAGTAATCTAGTAAGATAGAACAACAATCCATTAGACCTTTCGTACATATAGACTTAATAATGCATATCAACTTAAAAAGAAGAAAGTGCATTTAGGTATTGTTTGCGATAAAGAATGCGCAAACAAAAGATTCATGTAGCCGACTCTATCTAATATGAGAAAAAACTTGGTTTTTTTAAGATGAGTAAAATAGTCTTATCCTTCAATAAGAACTTAAAAAAGTGAGAGTTTGACTCTTTAATGGCACGACACGTAAGGGTGTGGCTAGAATTACACAAAAGATGAGGGACCGAAATGTCTTAACTTATTTATTGTACTACGTACGAACCTCAGTTCGAAGGATTAAAATATTTCCCATTCGAGGTCCACACGCTCAGGTCATCAGTGGTGGCGCCACGTGTCCAAGGGCTACATGTTCCCTCACACGTCATCAATGACGTGGGATTGTTACGTCGGGGTCCCACTAACCTTCCGTCAACATCACTGAAACTTCTCTTAGGTCCAAATAGAAAGTAAAATTCAGATAAACGCGAATACTTATGAGTAATTGTAGAAGCACCACATCGGTCGACGTACAAAACTAAAAGGATCATCTCTGAGGAAGGCTAGTGTACGAGACGAGTGGACTAATCTAAGTGTTGTTCGTGGCCTGTTCCTAAACTCGAGATTCTTGAGCCAGACATGAACCGAACAGGAATTAAGTTTAAGAACTTGAACATGAGTTCATTAAAGCTCGAAGTATAACTTTCCGCAGATAATTTGTAGCAAAATATGTAATTATTATAGACAGATTAAGTTGGAATCATTTTTTTCTTTTTTGGTGAATTATGTAATCTATATCTAGAAGTCCAAAGGACAATGATTAATCATGTTCAATCTTAGTTAATCTTACAATAGTAAAAAAGCTTAGATTATTTAGTTTTATTTCATTGAAAGAAGAAGACTACAAAAGTATTGTAAGAAAACAATAAAAGATTATCTAACTTATGTTGAGTTAATTGCTAGTATGACATAAGATAGGGTTCTATAGAAACAAAGAATCCTGTCACTTAATTGTTGTTTATATTAAATTATTGATGTTTGTGTAAAAGTTATACACCTAACTAAACAAGATTTTACAAGCCAAATTATGTCATTTTCAGTTGACGGTGCTTAATTGGCTAGATAATTATGAGTTTCCTTAGGTAACTAAATAAACATTAACAATCTCATCATGATTCCAGACAAGCTGGAACCACGAGACTTTGATTCATCCTGTTCAATTATTAGGAGGTAAAACGCAGAATAAAAAGGTTTCTGTGGAATACATCAATTATCAAAACTTGGTGCTGCGATTCGAAAATTACTGCCAGGCGGGGATGGAGACGGAAATTTCTCTTACCTGACGGATGCGAGCTCGAGCATAAATGTGGGACGTAATGGAAAGCGCGGTAGACGTGAAACCGTGAGGATGTGCGGAGGTCCGATCGTTTCTGGCTGCCTGAGGGCGGCGGAGGTCGACTGGAATATGTCGTCTGCGGAGGATTTCCTCCTACTTTCAGACTACGAGTACACGTCGTCGGGATTCAAACTTTACGACACAACGCACTCCACTGGAATTGACTTCTTCGACTTCGATTCCGCGCCCATCCCCATCGGTAATCTCTCTCTCTCTCTCTCTCTCTCTCTCTCTCTCTCTCTCTCTCTCTCTCTCTCTCTCTCTCTCTCTGTTCGCTAAACCTTGCGATGTTCCGTCTAGGCGATCGGAAGATGGCCG
Source organism: Brasenia schreberi (assembly GCA_036023115.1). NCBI lineage: Eukaryota > Viridiplantae > Streptophyta > Magnoliopsida > Nymphaeales > Cabombaceae > Brasenia > Brasenia schreberi. The sequence goes on along the minus strand of JAYKKT010000064.1, from coordinate 4,859,152 downwards.
GAAAGGGCGCTGGAGGGACCCGGAGAGTTAGAAAGAACGCGTACAGGGGGATTCGGCAACGACCGTGGGGGAAATGGGCGGCGGAGATTAGAGATCCAAAAAAGAAGGCTCGTGTGTGGCTAGGCACGTACGATACCGCCGAGGAGGCAGCGATGGCTTACGACGAGGCAGCGAGAGAGATCCGAGGTAGCAAAGCGAAGGTGAACTTCCCCGGAATCGTGATGCCGGTGAGGAAAGGGGAATCGGTGCTTCACCGGAACTCTAGATCGAAGGTATCAACGACAGCGGGAAAGAAAAAGGCGGAAGTGCAACTGAGGCCGTTGGACCCGGCCCCAGAGGCCAAGGAGGAGGAGTCCTCAGCGTCGGAAGTATCCGCTCACAAGCCCGCGACGGAACCGGCGGGTGAACTTCCAACGGAGAACGGTGAATTAGGGCTATGGTACGGGTGTGGCGATGTAGAGTTGAGATGGGAGGCGGGGGTGATCAAGGTGGAGGATTACGAAGACGAAGGAATGGTGATCGACGATCACCTCTGGTTCTTTGATGACATCCCCGCGTCACTTCTCGTCTCGTAACGGCTCCACCTTTCCGATTTAACCGGTTCGGTTTTCTTTTCCCTTTCCCCATTCTAGGCTTTCACATATGTAGACTTTCCCCAACTCTCCTTTGTAATAATTTCAGTTCTCCAGGTTATTATAGTAATTTTCTATTTCATAAAATCATTTCCTCTCTTCCCCATTTAGAAGTGTTTTAGGAGTGTGTTTGGGGCCTATTGGTCCACCCAAATTTTGTAATCATGGTTTCTTATTTAATTTCTGGGTAGTACTCATAGAGACTATAATTTCACACCAACAAGAAGTTCCATGTAATTTAGAACAGTGAGTACCGAATGAAATTTAGAATTGGGAGCACCCGAAAAAAAGGTCATATTCCCCTAGGACCTTGAATCAAACACATCCTTAAGGGTTTGAAAGTTTAGCTGATAGCAAGTCAAAACAGTATAATTGGTCATATGTTCTTTTAACCAAACCAAGACATAGGTTCTGGTTCCTATTTGGTTTAATTCCAAAGTTTGGTTCTTCGTCTAAGAAAAGTTAAACACCATCCCCTGAATTGATCAGCACAGGAAAAAGAAAATTTTAGCGTATAATAATTTAATATTAATCTGTGTTTTATAACTTACTTATATTTCTATGGTTCATTAAAGCAATATAATCCATTACTTTGTCCCGTCGAGAAGTTTTTCGTGTATTATATGAGTTGATTTCATTAAATAAAAAAATCACGTGTCATACCAACAATTTTTAAAATACAACACGCATGTTAAGACTTAAGATCCAGATCTTTTTGACAAAGAAAGCTTTTTTTAAAAAGGAAAGATACAAAAGCTGGAAACTTAAGATCCCGATTTGATACCACAATTGTAGGAACGATCTATGGTCTTGTTAACATTAACCAAGGTTTGGTTTTGGTTGGTCCGATCCGAACAGTATTTTCAAGACTCCTCTCCATTATGTTAAAAATGACATGAAGTCTAATGGTATGTTTTAAAGGTAATAGAATTCTTTTTCTTTTTCTAGGAGAAAAGCATGGAAATAAATGGTCACATAGACTTTTGCATCAGGTTTATGATAACTAAACTTGTCGTGGAATTTTTTTCACAAGGATAAAATCTTAATTTATGAAAAATGATATATAAAAGAGAGTTCCTTATAACATAAACAATCAAAGAAAGAAGAGAAGAAAGAACGAAAAAAGAAAAAAACTCTGTATAAACAATAATTAAAAGAAAAAGAGCGTATCATTATTCTTCCATCTATACTCCTCTCATCTCTTTTCCTTATAAAGAGAAGCCGAACAGGAAGAGAGAAAGAAGAGGGATTCCAAAAATCAGAACAGTGAAAAGCCGAATGATCATCCTGCTCTCACACCTCTCTCTCTCTCATGATTATGATCAGTATCTTGTCGTGCATATAGTAAGTGATGTAAGATCCATTATCGGGAGCCAATCGGTCGCTATCGACCCACAAGACATGAACATGATAGAAGGATACAATCTTAATGAAAAATTTCCATCAGAATTAAAGCCCAGGGTGACCCGTGCTACGTGACTTCCCGCTGCTGTCAAGAGTTGGAACAGTCTCCTCACCTACCGTCTGCAAATTGTGGTTTCGTTGCAGTTAATTTCATTAAATGTTTGGCCGGCAATCTCAACCATGACTCACTTTCTCGGGATTGAGTTGAAGATCCTTTCTTGGCACGAGCGTAATTTTCAGGTTTATAAGAGTATTCGAAGAATGATCGAGGACAGTCTTACTAAAATACATAATCCAAAATTATTATTATAAGTGAGCAATGTCAATAATAGTAAGATAGAACCAATATATATATATATATATATATATATATATATATATATATATATATATATATATATATATATATATATATATTCGAGAGAAAGTAAGAGCTCCTAAACAATCTCTTATAGTAGACGTGCTTGATCATCATCACTTTCCATATGATCAATCAAGACGCCATCACATTACATTAAATGGTAACAATCCTCGTGCCGATATTACTTGATGTGTAATGTTCGATATCATAAATCATCTAAACATAAGAGAGTGTCTAACAACTCTCATTTATATATATATATATATATATATATATATATATATATATATATATGTGAGAGAGAGAGAAAAAAACATTTTTATTACCTTATATCATGTAAACATGGACCATAGATCCAAATAATCTAATGGCTTAATATTTTGTTTTTAGTCAAATCTTAAAATAAGTAAAACTTTGATGTAGAAGCAAACCTGCCCGGAATCGTTGGTTTGGTTTGATTTGTCTGATCAGATCTCTAAAAGCTCAGAACTTAGAATAACGGCTTCATTTGAGGTTAAGACTAGAATCAAACCAAACCGGACATGAACACCCTAAGCTTCGGCCTCCCATTAACAATAAAAAAAAATGAATTCGTTAACTTCCTATCTGACTAATGACCAACTATGCCACTACGAAGAATCGAAGTAAGAAGCTTACAGTGATGGAGCATCCAAAGGAAAGCCCAGGCTGCAGTGCTGAATCACCTCCTTAACCAACGCCATCTCTTAATTCGAAGAAGTGATGGCGAGCAATTTCATTTCAAGACCCATACCCAAACCTGAAGCAAAATATAGTACAATGAGGATTCACATTTAAAATGGATCTATAGTTATCACTAAGGGGTTCTGTATCTAATGCTAAGATCCAACCCGAAGACATCCTCCATTGTAATATATCTACTGAACCATCTTAGTTTTTTATGTGTGTGTGTGCACGCGCACTCTCACTCAATGTGAACCATGCAGATGGTGCAAGTGGCTAAAAGGAAAATATGGCTTCCCTCGTCATCTTCAGCAAAGAGAGGGAAGGTTCCATCAGTGAGGTTGATCCTTTGGTATATGATGCTACTACTGCCATAAGTATAGAAAGAAGTTCTCTTGGAAAACAAGCTTTTTTTTTGTTAGAAGAGAAGGTTGAAGCCTAACATACACCCACATGTGCACATAATCAATCTATTTGCTTCACCTTGGGGGCATGTAGAGTGGTAGACCTAGAATTATTTGTGAGGTAGGGCTAAGTGTGTATTCGACCATTTAAGGTACGGCGAACTATGTATAGTACTCGTGGATTCATTCGTACCGTGCAAGTTTTTTATTGGTTTCCGAATTTCAAATGAGACAACTGTCCCACCTCACCTCAACGTAGATCCGTCATTGGGCGTGTATACGTGATTAAATCGCACATACAAACTCATATACCCAAGTTTATGTTCTAATGAACTCTCTGTGTCCGTGTGTTTCTCTTCTTTCACAACTTGTGTTTCTTCAATGCACAGGCTCTACATTCTCAGAAATGGAAGAATTCCTGATGCTTAGAACTTCAAGTCTTAAAATCAGTGATCCTTGAATGCGAACCTAGGAAGGTTGTATTTTCGAATCACATTCCAAATCACGTGACTAAAGCAAAAATGGGGGAAATGCCAAGGATTATTGTTGATGAGACACTGAGATGTCTGTGTGTCCAGCAGGCCCAAAACCGTGCGCGCTTGCATCACTAAAACTGTTGATTCTTTTATATATATATATATATATATATATATATATATAAGATATATATATATATATATATATATATATATATATATATATATATATATATATATATATAAGAGAGAGACAACTCCTAAAACAGTTGATTCTTATATAGAGAAAGAGCAGCCCCATTTAATATGGAAAAAAGCTTAGTTGTTGTTGTATATATAGAGAGATATTATTGCTTATGCTTACTAGCTCTCGTGTTTAATTACACCAAATCTTTTATATGAATATGATTAAAATAGAAAGCACAATATAAAAATTACAACTTGAATCAAGTGCAACTTCTAAAAAATACATGTATTCTTTTTTATTTTTTCATTTCAACCATTCCTCTTTAAGGATTATATGTTTGAAATCATTAAGTAAGATTAAGCATAAAATGCTTGTGCCTGTTTGTGTGAGCATGTTTTTATGTGTAATATATATAGATATGTATATAAGAGAGAAGGGGGAAAGAGAGGTAGTTCTTACTCAACACTCAATCTAAGTCTAAGCCTTTGTTTTGCTGCTCCAACAACCAGCCCTGCCTCTATCACCTTCAATTACTTTCTTGATGACCCTCCAACATTTTGTCAAATAATGTCATCACTATCAAAATCACCTACATATAAGTATTTAAGTTTTTTAAGTCATTTTAGTAGTGATGATGATAATTTTAACATAAAACAATGTCAAAAGTAATTGGGAGGTACTGAAAAGTGATGGGCCGTGAGACCGGTGGTTGAAGCTGGGAAGGCAACAAAACACGGTTTGAGCATTAACGAGTATTGAATAGAAACCATTTCATCTCTCTCTCTCTCTCTCTCTCTCTCTCTCTCTCTCTCTCTCTCTCTTTCTATATATATATATATATATATATATAGAAAGAGAGAGAGAGAGAGAGAGAGAGAGAGAGCTTGTGCGAATGCCAAGAAATAATTTTTCATGTATGATGTACCGCCTAGACTTGTGGTCACTTGTTCTTTTTGGTACCGTGAACACAACTCAGAAGTTCCATTATATTGGTCGCTTGTCACATGCACGTCAGAATGTCATAACGTGTGGTTATATCATATTCCCGTACTTTCTTGCATTATCATGTACCGCCTTAAAGCTCAAAGCATGTTGATCTTAACAATGAATTTAAAACTGAGAAAATTGAAAATCGATTTATCATCTCACGATTAATCAAGGCCAAAACACTTGAAATCTGCAAAAGGAAAAACTAAAATATTAATTCATTTTTTATTTGTATAAATTGTTAAGTTCGTAGATAAAATGATTTTTTTGTAAACTAATCAAGTGAATTGTAAATAAGCATGTATGATGTGCACACATTATCACAAGGAGAAAAAGACGCAGCTTCATACCTTTCCTAGTTGATTTCATTAGCCATTCGCTTTATCTCATGGTATCACAAGTGCACACAATATATATAGAGAGAAGTGGTAAATGCTCAGTGTTCATGCTCAAATCTACTTTATCATCTATACAATTTGATCTTTAAGATGAATGGTTGATGTGATAAAACAAAAAACACATAGTATATTGAATGTAAAGTACAAAAATATAACTATATTTTCATTCAAATCCCTCATATTAATCAAATGATGAAGATGTTTAAGTAAATTCAAACATTGATAGATTTGAGCGTTGAATATGTTTAAGTAAATCCAAAGATTTGAGCATTATGAGGGAGACAAAGAGAGAAGGTTTATCACTATATATATATATATATATATATATATATATATATATATATATATATATATAGAGAGAGAGAGAGAGAGAGAGAGAGAGAGAAGGATACAAGCTGGGCAGATATGGTATAATACTTTTCATTTTTGTGTAGAGCTTCCATCCCACTAGTTCAATTTGTTAGGACTGGATGAAGTTAAATCTAGTGTATATATATACATACATATATAGAAAGAGAGATTGGTACAAGTACACATGAATACATGCTTAAACATTCTCAAAATCTCAACAATTTGATTTTGAACATCAATGTTTGTGGTTTTTTAGTAAAAACTTTTATCAAACATATTTATTGTACTTACAAAAAGTATTAACATGCTTTTAAAATTTAAATTTTAACCATAAATCTCGTTGATCATCAGATTTAAAAGTATTCTCGTTGACCATGAGATTTAAAAGTATTGATGTATACATGAACTAGCTATATATAAAGAGAGAGAACATGTTTTTTTATGTATAATATTTTATTAGTTGAATTAAAAGTATCGCTATATTTGTATAATTTATATTTAAAATAGTTTAAACTTTTACCCTTAATGTCAAAGATTGGATGGAGAAAGTGTTTATCTAACATTATATACCCAAAAACATATTATGCATTTTAACACACCCTCTCTCTTTATTATATCTATATATAAAGAGAGAAGCGTTATGATTCTTGGAGAAAGCGGAGGCATTGAAGAGCAGTGTGGCAAAGAGGTTCATCCACGTCGACGCTAAAAAAGTTGAAACAACGTAAAGGAAAGGTTACAAGGAGTGAATAAAGAAAACAGAAGCTGCAAACCAGCTTTAACTTCGTCCAGCCCTAACGAAGCGAACCGTCGGACGGAAGCTCCACACAAAAACGAAATTATATATATATTTATAAAGAAATTGCTTGGTAGACTTATAAATAAGTCTGCTCCTTCCCTGCTTGCCTCCACTCTGCTCAAAAGGAAAAGAGATAAAGTAGATACACTCAGAAAGGCTGAAGACCGTCTCATCTCTCTCTCTCAAGCCCCTAGTTTTCGTTAAATACTTGATCTGCAAGCGTCTAGATTACAACTCGCAGCCCATAACAAAGAAAGCAAATCAACACAATGTGTGGAGGAGCTATCATCTTCGATTTGATCCGTAAGAGCCAACAGAATGGCACGTCTGCCATCCCCGATTCATGGCCTGATTTCTTCAACAACATTCCCTCCCATCCACATGCAGAGAAGCCCCTCTCCGACCTCCCCAAGCGTCGCCATCCTTCAGGTACTTACTACTTATGTCATACAGTACTCTTAATGTCTTGTTTGCTTTGATCGGCGGCACCACGGTTGGTGGTGGTTGTGGTGGTGCCAAGACTTTCTTCTTGCCATCAGAGGTGGTTTATGGGTAAGGCCACCAAGGCAACCGTCTTAAGCCTCAAATTTGTAAGCGAGATTATAATACGTAGTTTAAGTGACGTACGGCATCCGATTTTGCTTGCCGCTCCTTCTTACCGTTTGCCATTTACTGTTTCTAAAAATTTTTGGTTGTTTTGATTGCCGATAAAGGGTTAGAATGCAAGGAGGAAGACGAGCCGAAGCCGAAGCGAAAGAGGAAGAATCTGTACAGAGGGATCAGGCAGAGACCATGGGGGAAATGGGCTGCGGAGATTCGCGATCCCAGAAAGGGAGTCAGGGTTTGGCTGGGGACGTTCAACACCGCCGAGGAAGCGGCGCGTGCGTACGACGCCGAGGCCCGGAAGATCAGAGGCAGCAAAGCTAAGGTCAATTTCCCTGACGAGATACCGACCCCACTCCCACCAGCCAAACCCCGCCCGCAGTTTCGGCAGGAACCACCTCTCTTCCTTGGTTGCGACTCCGTCGCTCTGATGCCGGAGAAGGCGGTGGTAGCTGTTGGAGGGGAGGAAGACAAGAATTCCGCAATGAAAGTGGCTGAGGACTTCTGTGTCTACGATACGTATATCGAGTTTCTTCAGGAGTTCGATGGTGGTTACGAGCAGGAGCAGCCAGTGGTGTCGGCAGCGCCGCCGGCTAATCAGGAGAACGGGGTGGCAACGTCAATGGAGCTGTGGAGCTTCGACGACGTCCCGATGAGCTCTGCAGCTTCGACTACCACCATGTGATCGGTGTGAGTCCACTTCCGTCGGCGGCAGAGTCAGCACCACCACCAAAACCATGCAAGACAAATGGATCCAGTTTCTTTTTTGGTTGGGTACATTCTTTGTGAATAATATAGGTCGGCAGCTCTGCATCTCTGCTTTATTCTCCGTAGTCCTTGATTTTTCTTTCGTTTTTAGGGTGTTTAATGTCCTCTCATGCAATGCACTCTCTCTCTCTCTGAGATTCATGTAGAAACTTGGCACCTCTGCTTTCTTTGCTGTACTTCTTAGTTCCCTTTCGTTTTTTGGTAAATTTAACTTAATGTCCTCTCTCTCTCTCTCTCTCTCTCTCTCTCTCTCAGTTTCACATACAAACTGTGGCATCAGATATGATGAATTCGAACGGGAATTTCGGGTCTAACCTGTTTTGCCTTTTCGGGTTTGAAGCCTGCAATCTTCGTCCAACCAAACGGGTTGGCCGTATGAATTTCTTTTATATGTACCGAGTTTCATCTTGTCCAAAAAGTAGGGTTGGACAGCCAAGCCTGCGTTTCCAATGGGCAAACTGTTTCACTTTCTTTTGTGCCAGAGACGTGGTTTCAGTGAACCCATGGAGAGAAACTCCATTCCCACTTGTCACACGGGTGCGTGGGAAGCAGCAGTTACGACACGACACGACACGACACGACACGACACGAGGCAAGTTCAAGAATCCCTGTGAGATGCATAGCTTAGTTCCCTCTTAGCCTTTTGTAAGTTTTTTCTAAACAAAAGGGGACTCCACTACGTTCCCATTAACTGGGTATCATATTTTAATATGATATTATTTAAGGGTTGGATGTGCTTATATGATTCATATAAGCACTTTGGGTTGGACACGGAACGATGTGGAAGGGGAGTCGGGTCATTTAAAGCGGTTCGGTTACTTCATTGTGGGCGCCCACGTCGCAAAGACCGAGGCTCGACGGGACCCGCAACGCGGCATAAAACTTCGGGCGGTGCAACAAGCGAAGTCGTTCCTGTGGATCGGGCACACAGGATTTGCCCCGGAAACCGTGTTCTTTTCTTCATCTACCCAACCCGAATCAGGAGGCCCATCATGTTGCATGTGACTGGCTCCTGAAAGTCAAGGCAAGAAAAATTTAAAACGTTGATAGATACGTACAGTTACGCTTTTGTTTTCGTGTAGTTGTTGGGGCAGGGTAAAAGGGTGCGCCCAAGAACCCAACCCGGTTCCGTTTCAGTACCCAGCTCGTTTCAAGAACGTCAAACGCTGCAGTTGTGTAAAATTCCGCCAAGGATGAAAACATCTCTATTTCGACGTGATATTAATTACAGGTAACGGCCATCCGATATATTGCAAAAGGTTTTATTCCAAAATAGAGCCGCTGTTAACAAATGGAGGCCGTTGATGGCGGACGAAGCTACATTTGCTACTCTAATTGCTTGAACTAAGAAAAACTAATAATTATTTTTTCATATGCAGTCAACTTAATCATTGGATTTATATATATATATATATATATATATCGAGAGAGAGAGAGAAGTCCATTCGAAGACCATAATTGATTGGTTCGGTTGATGCTGTAGCGAAACCGGCTTGTGTTCTCCTTCTCCGACAACTTAGAATAAAATATTCAATTTCAGCTCATAGAAAGAAATTTGTTTATATATATATATATATATATATATATAGAGAGAGAGAGAGAGAGAGAGAGAGAGAAAGAGACCTCTCTGTATGCCAGCTGTTTTGGATCACCTCTCAAGAAAGAAAAGAGCTGTTTCGAATCATTTTTTCAAATAAACAACTTATATATTGTGTTTCAAATGTTGAAAGTTTATGAAGATATTTTGTTACTTAAGTTTGACGTTTGAATAGAAACATAAATGGCTCGTGGCGAGGTTTCTCTGATAACACAACACTTCAAAGTGGACGTAAGACTAACACTTTGGATTTTGATGGTTTAAAATCAATTATATATTTATTTATTTGATTCGATCTTATGTTTTTCAGAAATATGAGAACAATAAAAAAAATTAAATTTAAAATTATACTTATTTTACTAAAAAGTAATAGGAGAACACGAGTTAACATGTCACATGTTATATGTATTCGTGTGTATATATAGAGAGAGGGTTAGTTCATGCATACACTCATCCGTGTTTAAATATACTTAAGGATTTCAACTCTCTTATCAAGAGTATGGGTGGTTGAAGATCTTCAAGTGATTTTTTTTTAAATGATACTTATATTATCAAAAAATAATAAATAGGCATAATTTAACATGTCAAAAGAGAGAGGACAGTTTACTCATCCGTGCTTAGACATAAATCAGCACACGATCAATGTGTGCGTATATATATATATACGATCAATGTAAGATCTTCAAGTGATTTTTTTTTAAATGATACTTATATTATCAAAAAATAATAAATAGGCATAATTTAACATGTCAAAAGAGAGAGGACAGTTTACTCATCCGTGCTTAGACATAAATCAGCACACGATCAATGTGTGCGTATATATATATATATATATATATATATATATATATATATATATATATATATATATATATATATATATATATATATATATATATATATATGTATATTATACTTATACTACTGAAAAACAATTGATGGACATGAGTAAATATGTTATTTTTTCATAATTTGTTTGTGCATATATATACATACATATATATATATATATAAGGGTTAGTTCATGCGTACACTCATTCGTGCTTAAATATACTTAAATATTTCAACCATCCGATCCATGAAACCGACGATTGAAAGTCCTCAAATCAAAATTATCATTTACAATACAATAAATATACTTTAATACTTAAGTAGTTTTTTACTTTTGAATTAAAGATCTCAACTGTCAATCTTATTAACTATTGAGATTTTGGAGTTTCTTTTTAAGCATCTAATCATGTATGATTAAGATAAGTAGTAATCTCTCTCTCTCTCTCTCTCTCTCTCTATATATATATATATATATATAATAAAAAGAGAGAACTATGACTAGGCGTGCTCCTTGCTGTGCCCCATGCCGTTCTACAAGAAATGGTAGCTTAGAGAGGAAAAGGAACGTCGAATTCTTATTTAATTGGGTTCACAACAGGTGAAGAATACACAAAAACAAGGCACTGCCTCACCTGGACTCGACTCACAAGTTGAAGGTTATGAGTTCGATACAACAGGTGAAGAATACACAAAAACAAGGCACTGCCTCACCTGGACTCGACTCACAAGTTGAAGGTCATGAGTTCGATTCATCGGTTTGCGTGCATACCTGGCTCAGCCCTCTCATCATAACCAAATAAAAGGGTGAAAAAACAAGGCCAGAGCAATGAAGCCACTTGTGCTGAGCTGAACTAACCGAACACGAGGTGTTGAGTTTGTGATCTAAATGTGTCAAACATGAGCTGTTGCGTTAAGCTCTGTACTAACTGGACATGAACACAATGATCAGCTCGTCATATCCCATAGAAGCTTGTTAAGTGAACACACACAGACGCGGAGACACAGAGACGTGTTTGTGCGTGTGGGTGCACTAAACCACCAACCAAACTAATTGAGTGAGCACAATGTAACTAAATGATCAGTCTTCCAAATCTACAGAGTTTCTAATTTTATGAAGATTAAAATTCCGACTGATGAAACTTAAATGTCCAAAGTTATACTTTTAACTATAAGCAGTAGCTCATGTTCAGCCCGTTCGATTGGATTCATGTTATGTTATGTTCAGCTTGGCTTCAACGAGATGATGAGCCGAATACATGAAAGATTTTCAGTTGAAATACGAGCCATGAACAGCCCTTATTCTGTTACTGGACCCCCTCAAAAACTAGACTCACGCACCCATTTCATGGCTCCTCTCTCTCTCTCTCTCACACACACACACGCCCCCATGCATGATGGTGGGACTGAACATAAATCTTGTCATTCATGGTGTATGTGATAACATGAGTTTGATTGTTCTGTTTGATATTCATTTCCTCTCACTGTTATCACAACCTTTTCCCAGATGAAGAAAAAATTCAGTATCATGTGGAAACAATATGCCCCTGCATTAAGGATAGCACACAATAAGCCCTGGTACCTTCTCACACGAAGGTCATTTAGAATGCAAGATATCAGTATCACATAAAACAAAGTGATGAATACAACACATATCGATAACATTACATGATATCAACCACCATATATGCCATGATACATTTTTCATGGCAGAGAATACAAGCATTCTTCAAGTTAAATTACATGTGCATTGCAATTATCTAGTACAAATACAAGCAGCCATATCAACACCATTACAAACAATCATTTGCTTGGAAGCTTTGCCTTAACAATCAAAGAAACCTCAGCATCAGCAGCCTGGACGTTACCTTATAGACATTAATCAAGAAAAAGAAGTCGCTTATCAAGAAAAAGAAGTGTTTGGTCATTTATTTGCATCTTGTGAGAATCTATGTTGCCTTCCTGCATCACCCGAGTCTCCGTTCTACTGCCCACTTAGTGTGGGAATGCATTGTTGTGCAGAACAGATACAATCAAACCGTGTAAACCCAATCACAAAGGCAGATCAAACATTGCCCAAGTCTCTAATCTATTGTGCCAAAGGACACGAATTGCCTGACTAGAGTTGATTCAAATGCTTTCAAGTTGGAGACGCAGGTTGAGCAGCTGTTGCAACAAGGCCAAAGCTTCCACATCAAATGCAACAAACAACCGTTCGAGGAGCCCCACCCTGCACTAAGCAAAGATTGGCTGAGCTGACCATTTGAAGAGCCGAAGCTACAATCCTCATGTTCAGTTTAGGTCTCAACAGATCTTTGTTTCTACTGAGAGTATATGCACCCAATTAACTTGTTCAACACCTGAAGGACAGATTTCCTTTCTCTCTAAATGCCACCTCTATACAATTGATCTCCACCATCTGCATTTGAATAATTATTAATCCCAGTATGGCCAACATAACTGATCTCCGGCAATGCCATAACCTCCTTAGGATTCCAATGCCAGGGCTGAAGGTGCACTTTGGGTGAAATCTCCCCTTTCAAGTGGGAAAAGGCATCTTGGTTCAGTGTCAGAGAACCCGAGTCTCTCGTTCCTGCTTTTGCTCGCTTCAGCCTTCTCCTCACCAACAAATTTCCTACATTTTCTCTCTTTACCTCCGAAATTGTCCTAGCTATTACCGTGCATAGAAGCAAGGCCACAGCTGCATCTTCTTCCGGCAGGAACTCAACAGCAAACAATTTCCAATTCAGTACAGCGGTTGCTCTTCCAACAGGATCATGCAGCGAATATCGAACTAATGTTATAAATCCATCTTCAACGTCAATACAACCCGAATCTGTTTCTGGCACCTGATACTGCAATTTCCTCCCCTTCAGTAGTTTAACCTGAAACATTCCCTTTTCATGCTCAGTTCAACAAAATATTTCATGAAACAGAAACTGATCATGTTGTGCAGGAATTTACGGCTGCACCAGAAGTGGATTCCAGACAGAAATCGAATCCTTTTTCCCATTGTACTGTCAGCTCATAACCTGTTGATAGGGACCATACGACCTTCTTGTCACGTGAGGGTTCTCTGCCAGCTTCAACTTTTGGTGTGGCTGTTGCCACCACCTTTTCTGTGAATTCAGTCAAAAACATCCAACACCCGTCACGGCCTGACTGCCTATAATGCAATCAAGTATCTGCAATAACTCATACGACCAATTTAGTTTTATTCTGAGAAAGAGGATGGTTCTATACTAGATTCCGTATCACTACTTTAATAATAGTTTAAATGAATTATATATCATGATTCCAACTCAAGCTTTTTCAAATATATGCATTAACGGCACTTGCTGGGCAACCTTTCAAAGTCAGGTTATGGAAATTGTCTCAGTATTTTAGTACTTAGTGAAGGGAAGAGAATAGGAGAAACGTTACCTGGGGCTTTTCCTACAGAATCTGCAACATATGACCAAGAACCGTCACATACTTGGATTATCCTATCCTCCCATTTGACAGGTCTTGGATTATCTCCTCCCCTTCTCCAAAATCCTTGAGCCACCCTATACTTGAAAAGGAAGATCTTACTGCACTGAAACACGCTGTAACTCAAAATATAATGTGGCAAGCCTGATCAGTCTGAAAGACCTAATGATGACATACAATCTAATGAGAAATGTTACTTATATAGCAGAATGATAATTTACAGAACTACCATCATGATAATATTTCCCCAATTAGCAAGAGAATTGGATGTACTTCTAAAAGAGTTTCATCATGTTAAACATGGCAGCAGTAAGACTGTCAATACTTGTCCTCCGAAAAGAAAAGGTTTGATAATTAATCATTACTCTATCCAGAAATGCCGTGGCATCTCACATCAATAGCAGAACTTAGCAACCGAAGTATCTGCTTAGTATTTAGAATGGATGCTATGGCCGGGGTCAGGTTGTTCTATACAGATGGATCAACCCAACTCGTAAAACACAAAACCCTCTCTCTCTCTCACACACACACACGTGGAGTCTTAATCCTAGGTTGGAACAGGTTGACTACATTACATATTTGTTTTGTAATACTATTGAGTTGACATTTGATATGATTTTGGTAATGTAGCCTTTGTTGTTTAGAATGGTTTTGCATTTATTAATGCATGAGATGCACGCTTGCTCCTACTTTAGAATGGACTGTATGCTGTTTGTTTTCTCGAACTTTTTCATAGTGGTATGCTACTACATCACCACTATCGCTTTATTGAGGTCCAGCTATCCACTACAGATAACATATTCTCAAACTCAAAAAACTTCATCTTGGAAGGATAGTCAGTTAGTCATCAAATAAATGAGCTCATTTTGGAAAAAATATTACCTGATCCTGATGACAAAGCATTCTTTTCCGCTGTGGTCAAGAACTGTCCGAGACAACCATCTACCCTCCTGAGGCCGGTATTTGTTCATCCTGAGAATAACATCAGAAATCATGGCCCCAGCATCATCCGTCACCCTATCAGGCACGCATTTTAGCAGATACGGTGCCTGAACTGGTGGTGTCATTGATGCCACCACTCTTATCCTCGCCTTGCCTTACTTTTCTGTTACAGTTAGCTCTCCGCCAACTGTGAGAGATGGTGCCCCTATCATCTCCTCCCATGAGAAAACAACACTCTCTTTCACCTCGTCTGATTGAAAACAGTTTCTAGCCATCTGCCGGAGCTCGAGAATGACTCTCCTAGTTCCAAATTCACACCACAACTGGAATTCCTTTTGCCAACATTCTATCCCTGATAAGGATGACAAGATACTTGAAACCTGTCTGTCCATTTTAAATTGTTTGTGGCATCTAACAGTTTTTAATCTGAAGAGGGTGTTCTTAATATTCCCCTCCTCTATGTTTCCTTTCATGAATATACAAACCTACAGCAACAAAAGTGAAGGTAAGTTTTTCTTTAATTGCAATGAAGGTAAGCTTTTTAGTAAGAGGAGAAGACAATAAAGCATAGTTCTTCACCAAAGGCAATATGGTAGCCATATTTAGATGCTAAGCACAAACGAATATAATGCAGACAGAGTCTTAAATCATAAGAGATGCTAAAGGCAAACATACCATGATTAGGTGAAAAGAAAATGCCATTTAACAAGCTGTAATAGCCGAACCAAGCTGAAACATACCATGATTATGTTGGATGGTTTAAATAAACCTAACAAGAACGAGCCAAGGACAAGCAAAACACAGACGAACTACGATAGCTCAGTTAATTTACCAGCCCTACTCGCGACCTACGCGGAGCATCAATTTATTCAGATAAATATAAACGGGATAAATTGAGATACTGCTGTGGCGTTCTGATTTCCTAATACTGAACTGTCTTCTATCTTTCCTCTGTAAGAAATCTCGGTCGGAGCGATTTTAACGTCCGATTCACATCTGAGACCGATGCCTCCCAATAGAACGGAGATTTAGTCGTGCCGAAAGTCATCCCTGCTCTCTCGTACGGAAGATCAAACGTACCCTCCCATAATCTGACTGTAGCCATCAAATCTTCCTCTTTCACCGATTCCCAGTCTCCAAATATCCCAATGTCTCCGATATCTCTGCTGTAACTCGCCGGAAAACTCTGCCGGCACCGAGCAAAAAAAAAAAAAACAGATATATTTCAAGTAGAAGCATCTCTTTTCGAATAAAAACCAACCATAAATGAATCAATAAACAGATCAAAATTCGATTTTATTATTTACCTGATGAGTCATGGACATCAAGATGATATCGATTGTGGGTACTAAGACAGAATGGCGGTTACCAAACTTTTGCAGCAGATAGATGAACCCTCTGTACCTGAGCTTTGCGGAAACCAGGAAGGAACTCTCCCTCCAAAATGGCTCAGACACGAATTCATAAAATCTCAATTGCTTGATAGCCGCTGCCAACAAATCAACGCCGTCAATATTTGTATTCTCTGTCAGACTCCCGGAATCCGGCTTCAGGTTAACCGGCTCCAATGGGTACCGCTGCTTCCATATCTCCCTGCATCTGCTCAGAGCGTACTCTTCATTTTCATCATCGAAGATAGCCGGTTTATCAATCGACTTCGAGAATCTTGACATGCAATAGCGTCGGTAGGCCGCCTGAAACACAAAAAAAGGGATTTCCTGCAAGGTTTAGTACAATCTCAATCTGTGCCCTTCAGTGAAGATATAGGAAGATGGCGACGAAAGCATACCGGATTCAAAGTGTGGCAAAACCAGATATACTGAACATCTAAAGGAGGAAGGATCAGTGGGGAAGAGTCGCATATTTGCGCATATAGAGGCATCCATAATTCATGATACCTGAAAGCAAGATCATCACCCAAAAAAAAATCAGTGATCAAATAGGTAAAGGATTAAAATGATGGGTTTCCGAACTTCAATTCTTCATCAAAGAGCTGCAAAAACATCCACCTTCTTATGGCGTGCACAAGGGCACCAGTTTCATGCAACCATGTGCAATAATGCACGGTTCTGAGAAAAGATATATGCTTTCTCGCCGCTGCCACCAAATCCACGCTCATCCGAAACCCCGGCTTCGGCCTGGTGGATGAGTGCTTGAAAAATGAAGACTCCCCGTTTGTTTGAGACAACATTGCCTGATGGGTAGCCCGTAGCTGGTTTTTCCTTTCTCTCCCTCTCCACTGCATCACAGTGGCCATTGAATGCTCCATGGAGACTAATCAATCATGGTTTTTCCGCCATATTAAGCATCAAATCAATGACGGAGAATCAAGCGTAGTTTGTCTGAGAAAAAACAACTCCAGATTGAGCATTAAATGCATGATGGGAAATCAATCATGGTTTTCTGAAGGAAAGGAAGATTAAGAGAGACCGACAGGGAGCGAGAGATATATTGGAGTGGGAAAGGAGTGACAAATAGGGAAAGGGAAAGCTGAAGTGTAACCAAACAGCAATTTGCAAGTTGTGAGCAAATGCAAGGAAAGCGACTTCATCCGACAAAAGCTACCTCATCTACCCTTTTCTTTTTCCTGCCGTAGCACGCCATGTTTTCGTCTTTTGTTCATTTGGATATGTCGAAGATCTCGAGTTTGATCCTCGCATCGTTGAAAATAGTTGGATCCCGACCCATTGAGGGTATGATTTCAGTGGTGTTTCATTATTGGTTTTGGGATTCCTAGGATTTTCGATCAAGACGAGGTTGTCATATAATGTGAATTATTTCTTAGTTATCAATTTCATGCATAAAAACTTATCGTAATTGCAGATGGTGAGTACCACCTGGCGGTGCATACCTCTCTCCCTTCGGCCTCTCCATTGTGAAAAAAAAGAACAGCAACACCAGCACCCAGAGTCTTTGCTCAACGGTAGGGCTCCAATGCACACTTGCAGTCGGCGAGTTCAATTACAAAGGGTGTGCATGTGTGTGAGGCTTGGACCTTCCATCATAACAAAAAAACAAGCATTCAGGGTGTAAACCCACCTGGGAGGACTCAACCCACAAGATGAAGGGTGTGAGTTCAATTCTTAAGGCGTGCATACCTAGCTTCAGCCTACCATTGTAAACAAGAGAAAAAACAAAAACACTAGATTCGTGGAGAGTATGATTATGGTTTTTCTGATATGATTTATATGATTCTGATGAATTATATAAAAATACACTTTTTTTTTTAAATATGAAGTTACAAAGGTGCAAAATCGATTGGCTTATGAACGGATTCGCATCAAGGTCCCCCGACACTCAGAACTATGTACAGAGGCTAGAGTGCTCGTAGATCAACACCTTTCATTCATCATCCCAACGACATCTGAAGCCATGCTTACTTTTTGCAAAAGCTTGTGGATATACATACCACCGCAACCGTGCCTGTACAACTCTAGAGGACGCCACAAACTAACTGGAGCAGGGCGTGGATCGACCACCAACAAGTAGGGACTCGGATTCCAACCAATCATGGTGAGTGGCAGAGGATTGGGCCACAGAAGCAATGGAGGAAGAACATTACTCCCACCACCTCCCAAAATCTCAATCAATTTGAAGTGCTTCAATGCATGGAAGAGCAAATTCCGGAGGACCACACCAAGACAGTAGTAATGGCAGTTGATTCAGGGTGCCGCTGAGCTTCTACCTCAAAGCAAAACGGGTTGCAGTGCTTCATCATACAGTGTTGATATTTCATATTGTAGCATATGAATCGACACAATACTCTTTCTTGCTACAAACTCGAATAATATCGTACAATATCGTAAGATACATAGGATTAAAACAATATAATTGCCTAGGTGAAATCAATCTAAGCACCGATATAGATGTCGCTCCTTGCTGGTACATAGAGTTGAATTTTATTGTCCAAGAGAGTTCTTATCTGCACATAATGTAAGATTATGCTCACATTAGTGGAAGCGTCCGGGTTATGTACAATGCTAGTGCTTCATATAAGAGTATAGCTGAAGATTTGGATCGTCATAGAACCTCTTACATGTCATATTAACACCTCCATCTTCCCTATCCTTCTGGAAGCCAGGAGGATGCACTTAGTTGGATTCTACCATCAGATTTCAGCCATTAGAACTGAAGGAAATGATTGGTAACAAACTGAAAGTTGGAAAAGCACGACAATATAAGATTGCAAGGTCACCCAGGAGGATCTCTGAGGTCGGCCTTTATGGCCTGTGAAGGAGCAAATTATGAGGATCCTCATCCATCGACCTAAGATCACTCACACATTGAGCTTATTGCAGTATCGTACACTTCCAAACATTAAATATAGGTTGGTTGAAGATTTATATTGACGCAATATACGAACATCAAAGGATGGAAGTTCACAAGAAACTAAAATAACAAATTCATGGAGACAGGATAGATTGCAACAGAATGGAAAGAAAATGAGCTGATTTCGTGAACTCTCACAGGCTGAGCGGAACTTAGCTTGTTATCATCTCATATAACAATTCGACTTGACTCGAATCTAATACAAAATGAGCCTTTTATATGCCAACGAGTACTCTTTGGCTTAAAGGATGGGCTCAGAACGTCGTGAGAGATACGCCTGTTTGGTTTCAACCCAACCCCAACAGATGAACCAGAGCCGACCCATTTGTAGAACAAGATGGAACCAGTACCAGGGAGCGCATAGAATTGAAGGCTCATATTCCCTCCAATGGGGGAACCGGAGATGTCCTCGATCACCCTCTGTGATCAGCCACTAACATACACCTGAGCATCATTTCTGGTAAATATGTTCACAAAAAACAAACACCAACATATATGAATCCAATATGATCCTCACCAGCAGAAATTGGATGAGGATCGAATGTTTCATAATTCAATAAAAATGTCTTGTGCCACCAAGTGCTCATCGTAGAGAGAGAGAGGTGCTGTCCTCGATTTGACCAGCAATTCCTCGACATTCACTAATGAATTGAAGCCAAAAGATTAATCCAAAGACAGTTTTAAATAAACCTCAAACTCTAAGAAAATTCAGCATCATTTACTCTTTCATGGAGTTTTTTGCCCCTAAAGCTTAACCAAAAGCAAATCTTCAGGTCGAAATGTTGCCCAAAACTGAAGATCCTAGAAATAAAAAACAGAAAAGCATCCCTCAGACCTTGAAGCCCCTGCTGTTCCTTCTTCCCCTAGCCTTCTCAAATTTCCTTCCCTTTGATCGCACATATGGTTTGGTATGGCTGTGAGGCACACCAGGAGCTTTTCCAAAGTGCTTATGTGCCTCGCGGGCATTCTTAGGACCCCTGAGCAGGACCTGAAATTATATAAATTTGCAGCAGCTTATCATCACAATCTACCAATACAATAATGAAAATTTGAAACTAATGTCAAATCAAGAAAAAAACAAAAACGATGGAAGACCAACATCTTTACATAATCTGAACCCTTCCTCTCTTTTTAGAAGGATAGGCAAAGCTGGAGATAACAGGACTGCTCTGATGAAATTTGCGGTGCAACGTAGTGCATTGCAACTTTCTTAAGACCGACTTGCATAACATGGCTTCGCAGCAGGAATACCACAAAGAGCTCTAGATAGATTTCTTCAGTGAATCATGAAACATCAATAACTATTTCGGAGATGAAAAACATCAGCCACTACAATCAACCTCTATCCATAAATTCACTGAGATTTGTGAGACTAAAACTGAGGTGCATGCTCGTTCTTTTGGTTGCACAAAGTCACTACCAAGCCATGAGAGGTATCTTCACAAAATTAGCCCGGGCAATATGCTTGTACTTCTGTTGATTTAGTTTGCTTGTTTAGATGAAAAAGCTGGGGGGGCAGCCCCATCCAGCAGCCGATACAGTTTTTTCACTGCTTGATTAAGTTGACGTTTCCCAACAACTCAAATTGAAGATTACACTCCCTGCTCACCCTTATTTACTTGGAGCCAACGGTAAAGGGGACTATTTGAACTAGAACTGATCTTCAAAGTACTAAGTTTAACCAAAACTGATCATAGTCCATTTGCTTAGTTTATCTAAGATGATTTGTTCTTGAATAGAGTCCATACTTGTAGTAAGCTAAGACTAGGTAAGCAACGTCACCAAAGACTTCCACATGAGGAGAAAGTATATAGTAGGTCATAGCTTGCTCTAAATATTCTTCTAAGAGTGTTTATCAAACATATTTCTGGTCTAATTGGGAGAAAATTTGTTGGACAACAATCAATATGAATCTTTTTTATTGCTTTTATATATCAATAGTAAAGTAGTTCTCAGCCTCACCTTTTCCTGTTCTGTCTTATGTCTTACATGTAGCACTAAATCCCTTTCTATATCATGAGTCGTTGAAGACTTAGTCAGACGGCACCTCTCTCCAGATGATGTACTGGAGCTATTCACTTCTGATACATTCAGCATTAATTGACTTCCACGTAATATATGTATTCAGAAGCATCAACCATCCCTAGGGCCTACCGCTGCTTTCTTGATGAATCTGTTCTGTTGGTATTTGTAGACAAAAAATTTTACCAACTGGAAAATGAATGTCCATGCCAGAAATAAACTTTCATTGCTCATAGTCTCAAGCTAAGAATTTAGTTACAAGACAAGATAAAAATGGCTATGTAATTAAGAATTCAGACAAATCATAAAGCGCCTAACCCAAGACACACCAAGAAGACGCATATGACAAACAGTTTGTAACCATCAATAATGTAAAAATTTAAACGCAATTATTATCATATAGATAATTGACAGTATGCTAGGTGATGCACAAGCTAATCAATTGGTTTCCTCAGTCACCAAGAAGCACTTTTTAAGTCTCACTAGGCAGAAGGCTGAATTGAAAACGTCATTTCATGGTAGACCCCACAGTAGGAGGCCAAATATTACGATTGAGACCCACAAGAAAAAAGATGCAACAATAAAAAACAAAATGCATATTTAACAAATAAAGCACCCGACTAAAAAGGAATCACTAGGTACAAAAATGTTCAACATAACATGCATACTACACAAAATTAACTTCCTGAGTCGCACGTGCACACACAGAGCACGGTTCATCATAGTCATGCAGATATTTCCTTCATGGGCTGTTCACAACCACTCGAATAGGAAAAGCCAAAAACGTGTTCTAGTCATCAAACCCCATCGGAAACTCAGATATGTTACGGTACAAGTTGAAAGCCTATACAGAAAACTTCTTTTTAGCATTCATTCACATATAACAAAAGATAAGAGTATGCGTTATCGGTATCATGTACTTTAAGAAAGTTACCGTGCTAAGCAAATCTGCAACAATTCAAAGACTACGTGGATGTTAATTCGGTATGGTAATAAGACACGGCACATTCAAGCATGGCTACCAAAAAACCAGCGCATGGTTCGGTTACCAAGACAAATACGTCGCCAATCAAAAACCCCGGTTACCATGCCATATGAAGGCATAACGCGACGCTTGGAATTGCAAAAAAACACTTTCTGCTTACTGCTCTTAATAAGTCTCTCTTGTAGAATAAAATCTATGGCTAGAAACAGGTTTCCATATTTCCGTGTTAACAACCAAAGCTAAATGTCAATTCATTCCGAACAGTAAAAATAAAATATCAACAGGACAAGGAGGAAAGCAAGCGAAAATTACCGTGTTCTGTCCCAGAGGAGCCCTGAGAGCAAGTTGGTCAAAGGTCAAGCATTCTCCTCCGGCTTTCTCAATCCTCGCCCTCGCCGTCTCCGTGAACCTCAGGGCGGTGACCTTCAATGCGGGAACATTGTAGACCCTGACGTCATCAGTAACAGTCCCAACGACAACCGCGATCTTATCGTCCTACAAGAAGAAAATCCCCAACTCCCATCAAAGAAACGTCGAACCGACAGATCTCGAAAATAAAACAAGACCAGAAGGAAAGGGCACGAGAGAGATCTCACCTTGCCGTTCATAAAACGGATCAATCTCCTGAGAGAAAGCGGCGGCCGATTGGTCCTGCTCATGAAGAGTCGCTTCAAAATAACGGCATTGAAGCTGCTACCGGTTCTTCGTACTAAAAACCTGTACAGCTGAAGATGGCAAGAAAGAGGGATCAAGAAATGAACGCGAACATATTAGTAGACGAAACGCAGGAAATGGAGAAGACAAAAACAGAAGGCTAATCAAACTAACATGGAGAAGAAAACGAATCCTTACACAAAGTGAAGAAGTCGGGAACAAATAACACGGATAGATCCGTTGTATGATAGGTGAAAATAAGCCCAAAACAAGGGAAACGACGCATCAATACTCAACGAGAGAGAGAGAGAGGTATAAATAATTGGCGAGCAAGAGAGAGAGAGAGAGAACCTTGACGAGGAGCCTGAGGTAGACATCATCAGATTTGGGGGCGGTACGCTTCGTCTTCTTACTCTTCCCGCCAGCGATCAAATCGATGCCCTAACACATCCCAACAACAAATGAGAGAGACAGAGAGTAAACGCAACACCAATTAGGGTCAGGATTTGAGAGAGCTACCATGGCTGCTGAGGGGCAGACTGCCTTCGCGCGCAGAGAGAGAGAGAGATTGGCTCATGAAATCCTCAATTAGGGTTTTGTTCGCGCGAGCGGCTGCGGCACGGAGGTTACGACACGAATCGTGTCCAACACATCCCCGTGCTTGCTTCAACAATGCATGCTCTCTGATGCTACGTCATGATCTGTTAGATCACATGATCTAACCTCATGAAATAGGCGTTACTCTTCTGACCTTCAATACGTTTACTTAACCTTCAGTTCTCAACTCTCTCAATAAGCTTTGATTCCTAATCACATTGGACTCACTTTCTCCAGTACTGGAACTCCAATTCATATTGTGATTCATCAACCCGTTCGAGCTCTTGCGATTAAAACAAACGAAACTAAACAATTCTTGTGTTCATAGATTACGTGAATGAACTAACTGATTGCAGTTCTTCACAAGTTGCATCAACAAACTCAAGGGTTGGTTCTCTCATGGGTGAGACCGCTAAGCCAACCCGCCTTAAACCACCGAATTTTGAACTCATTATAATATCAATTTTGTAGGTTCCAAAATCTTAGACTCCTGCAAATTATAAGATTCTACATAGTATATGATAATCGATTTTCGCTTTAGACATCAGCTTGTGTTACTGGCGCCCGAGATAAACATAACTTGATCGAAAGGTTTGGGTGGTGCAAAAGGGTCTAGCCACCGGAGTGCAGTTATCCCAATTATACATGGGAAAAGGAAAAGATTAATCAAGTCCATGCGAGAAGTTTGTGGTACTAAGTACTGATTAGTTTCATCCTCCTTTTGTCATAACTTTTTTTTTGTTACAAGAAGAGGCTGAAGCCTAACACACACATATGCACCTCCTGGGAGTCGAACTCCCACCAGGTGCTAGAGAGCTCTGCTGTTGAGCTAATGCTTTTGATGCATCATAACTGGGTTTAACATGTTCGGTAAACATGTTTAGGTGATTATACTTATTTCCTTACAAAAACAATTACCCTTGGCATCGTTAGCCTTACTATCCTTTCATTCCATATCATGAATGGCTATTTGATGTAGAAAAAGCTGGATAGGGGGTGGATTCATAAGTAAAATGTCATGCGTTCAATACCATGGGGATACACCTGGTTTCAGCCTTGCCACCGTCGTACCCATGATGGTGTCTAACATCTCCCCGTTTCTGTATATATATATATATATATATATCATATCCTTTCACTTCTAACAAGCCTATCCATTATTTTTAGATGACATAAATATAATTTAAATTTTTTAAAATGATCTTAAAAACATATGAACAACATTGTTATTACACTTGTATCCCAAAAAACAATCATGGGATATAAGTGTATAGCATCAATGATCAAAAAGATCCAATCAGTCATGTATAATTTAAATTTTTTGAGGTTTTGAAAGGTATTGTTATTACACTCATGCTCAAACTCAGGTCTCTCTCTCTCTCTCTCTCTCTCTCTCTCTCTCTCTCTCTCTCTATATATATATATATATATATATATATATATATACCGTTTTTCAGTGACAAATATTTGTAAGTGCAGCCTACCCCACCTAGTAGGTGTTTGCCTTTGGCTTGGTTTCCATAGACCCCAAGTGTCCAAACAAAAGCAAATGCTTGTGAAGATTACTCGAAGATTATCCATGTAACAAATGTTCCTTACCTTGTTTGCTCAACAATCTAATCTCACAAACAACAATTCACACACTAAATTTAAAAAAGGATCAGTCGACATCTTGGGAGATAAAGTCCACAAGTTCCCGATCGAGGTCGAAGAACATAAATAACAGATGTTCACAAATTTGTCCACCAAGATCCACTTGCAATTAGTCTCATCAGATGGGTCCCTAAATCAACTTACAAAATATATAAAAGCCAGCATTAGTAGAGTTTTAACTCCGGAAACCACACCCAAAGGATAAAACAAATGAAACTTAATTTCACCCACACCGTAAACCCCGGTGCTAAGAATCTCCCTCACATCCATGGCCTATGCTCCGCATCACCGCTTTTATATATACCCCTTGAAACTCAGTCTCCAATACACGCACGCACACACACACACACACACACACACACACACACACACACACACACACACACACACACACACACACACACACATATATATATATATATATATATATATATATATATATATATATATATATATATATATATATATATATATTACATAGTGTGTCTATGCACAATACCCACAAAAACCAAGCACAACAAGTTCACATCGGAATGTCACTCAGCAAAGATACCTGATCGCTATCATTTCTTTCATCAACCATATTGTGGAGGCCTTCACTCCAATCGTTCCATCTATACAAATGAAGAATGCTAGCATCAGTTTCAAAACAACTTGACCGTGCAAGTCATGAGGTATTGGAGTTCAAGCCTTCAACACCAATGACCGCCCCTATGCAAGTGAACGTTTATTGAGCTCCCTTGTAGATCTGACTTGCAAAGTATCTGAAATGCTTGATGACAGTACTTTTCACATGAGGTAGAGGAAGGCACGTGAAAGTGTTGACAGGAAACCATAAAACATGATCTTTCTCTATTGGAGTTAAATGCAAGCATGTCGAGGGCTCTACGGTAACTTATGTAGCCAACTCCACTTAGCGTGGGAAAAAGGCTTGATTTTGGTTTTGGTACCTGAGGTTCCAACCATGATCCGGATCTCTGTGTAGTGTATATGTTGTACACACACATACATAACAACAACAACTAAGCCTTTTCCCATACTAGATGGGGTCGACTATGCACATACATAAGGTGTAAATAAAATTAAATAAGAATTGTAAAGTTATACAGATATGGCGTCCTACAGAAGTCCCATTATAAACCGTGAGTTGATCCTTAAAGATCAATCTGCCTCCTTGAGCTATAAAACCTTCATTTGTTTTATTTTTTATGCTTATGTCCAGGACAGGGGTAGGAAAAGCTCAAACCTTCCAAAGTCCATCATTCAAGTAGTGCATATTATCCACGCCAATGCCCTTGTTTGTAGCCCTTCTGCAACAATATTTCATCACCTTCATCTTTAGATGTTCAACGTACGTAACTTGCAAGAAAATGTCACAAAGGAATACTCAGGTAAAATGAGCAGCTTAATTTCTTCAACTTGCTATAAGTAGGCAAATTCAATTTTATCAGGATCTTGACCATACAACAAAAGGCATCAACAGGACAGGCGCTTTTTGTCGATTAGAAACTCTAACCTACATTTTACATGCAGATTCTAGGCTCCTGAATAGTTTTTCCTAGCTTTGCAGTGGCAGTGTTCACTTCCTAAAAGGTAGAATCAAAAGGAAGCGCATCTACTTACATCTCCCTGAAGGTATCAGGCTATCTATCATCGGAACAGCTATAGAGCTGTCAAAATATTCTGCTGCAATGACAGAACCTGATTCGACTGATGAATGTCCTTTGCCAACAAAATGCAACACAAATCTAACAAATATGAAGTACCCATTTCACTAAATTTTAGATCTCTATAGCTGAGTTGGTCCTTAGCTGGTTTACATCAAACGGCAACCATGAGGTCAATAACATGTGCAAAGTTTTATATCCATGGTTTAATCTGATACGTCTTCATGTTTTCAGTTGAGACATAAACAAGAAGCATTTAAAAACTGCGGTTTAGACCAGCAATAGAAGAAATATTGCAAGGCTTTTACAAGACTACAAACAAACAAACAAACAACAACTAAGCCTTTTCCCATACTAGACGGGGTCAGGTACATGGATTCTTTGTTTCCACAGATCCCTATCGTGTGCCATGTTAGCAGTTAACTCCCAATAAGCTAGATCATTCTTTATTGTTTCTTTCCAACACTTTTGTGGTCGTCCTCTACCTCTTTTAATACTTTCCAAATTTAGTTTTTCTAACCTTCTTACAGGTTCTTCTTTTGATCTTCTTTCTATATGTCCAAACCATCTTAAACGATGTTCTCTCATTTTATCCTCTATTGGTGCCACTCCTAATTTGTTTCTAATAACCTCATTATGTATACGGTCTTTTCTTGTATGACCGCTCATCCATCTCAACATCTTCATTTCTGTCACAGACATCTTTTGTACATGTTGATGATTAACTGCCCAACACTCATAACCATAAAACATGGCAGGCCTAATTGCTGCTCTATAATATTTACCTTTTAATTTTAATGGTATCTTCTTATCACAAAGAATACTTGATGCTCCTCTCCATTTTAACCAACCAGCATTAATTCTATGTGTAACATCTTCATCAATTCTTCCATCACTCTGAAAAATTGACCCTAGGTATTTAAAACTTTCCTTTTGGGGAATGCAATGTGTGCCAATTTTAATTTCTACGTCCTCTGAAGTAACCAAATGATCAAACTTACATTCTATATATTCTGTCTTTGTTCTACTAAGTCGGAGGCCTTTGCTTTCTAATGTTTCTCTCCATAGTTCCAATTTTCTATTAACTTTTTCCTTAGACCCCTCCACTAATACAATGTCATCTGCAAATAACATACACCAAGGTACTTCATCTTGAATATGTTTTGTTAACTCATCCATCACCATTATAAATAAGTATGGACTTAAAGTTGATCCTTGATGTAACCCAATATTAACTTCAAAGAAGTCTGTCGTTCCTTCATGAGTCCTCACACATGTTTTTGCACCATCATATATGTCTCTTATAAGGTTAATATATGTCAATGGGATACCTCTTTTTTTTGCTCTAAAATGTTCCATAAGACGTCTCAAAAGGTGAATCGCTTCAATAGTAGATCTGCCTGGCATGAATCCAAATTGATTCTCTGTTGTACTTGATACTTGTCTTAACCTACGTTCGATAATTCTTTCCCATAATTTCATAGTATGACTCATTAACTTGATACATCGATAGTTCGCACAATTTTGAATGTCTCCCTTGTTCTTATATATGGGTATAAGTGTACTTGCTCTCCATTCCTCGGGCATCTTTTGGTTTTTCCATATTTCATTAAATAGTCTTAAGTGATTCCCATTTCTCCTAGTATTTTCCAAACTTCTATAGGAATATCATCTGGTCCTACCGATTTACCATCCTTCATATGTTTAAGAGCATCTTTGACTTCATTCTTTTGAATACGTCGGTAGAAATTGTGGTTTATATACTTTTCTGACTTGGCTAAATCTCCTAAACTAATACTAACATCTTTATTTTCATTAAAAAGATTATAAAAATAGTTTTTCATCTATTTCTTATATCATCATTTGCCACTAGAATTTTTTCATCCTCGTCTTTTATGCATCTAACATAATTAAGATCTTTAGTTTTCTTATCTCTAGCCCTAGCTATTCTAAAAATATCTCTTTCACCCTCTTTTGAGTTGAGTTTTTTATATAAGTCCTCCCAAATCTTAGCTTTTGCTTCACTAACGGCTTTTTTCGCTTCCTTCTTTGCTTTTTTATAAGCTTCTAAAGTTTCACTAGTTTTCTTAGCATAATGTAATTTGTAACATGCCCTCTTTGCCTTGATTTTATTTTGTACTACTTCACTCCACCACCAAGCTTCTTTTTGTGCCGGTACACCTCCCTTAGATACCCCTAATACATCTTTTGCCATTTTCCTAATATGTATAGCCATATTGTTCCACATATCACAGGGTGTACCAACATAATTTCAAACATCTCCTTGAAGGACTTTATGTTTAAATATATCTTCTTTCTCGCTTTTGAGGTTTACAAGACTATGACTTGCAATATTTCCTTCTACGTGGAAATGTTGCAAGAATTAGCATTCCAAATTCTTCAAGAAAAAATGCAATGAGAAACAAGGTGAAGCTGGGAAACACTGTTGCTCCAACCTAAATCGACTTGATTATTTCCTGTTGAGAGTGAACCTAGATGACTGAGTTCAACATTACAAAAGATAGATACTAATAGTGAAAGTTGATCAGCAGTTAATACAAAGAGCATCACATGTTTATTAGGTTGTCCCCAGTAGAAACACACGGCAAGCATCACACTTTATTAAAACAAATAGAGAATCAATTCCAGTCTCCAAAAATATATTACAAATTTTCAGTTTCCTTTTAAGTAAACCGAAGGATATTAAGAAGAATTTTCAGAAGAACTCACATGTCTTTGGCCGATAGTTTTGTAAAGCCAATTGCCAGAGCATGCTGCTTCCCTTCCGCCATTATGGCCTACAAAAAATCAACTAGAAAATTTTAAACACTACGTGACAAAGTTTACCTTCACAATAGGGAACTCATTTTCTTTTCTTTTCTTTTCTCAATGCAAGCTGAGATTAGACAGCCCCCACCAGTTACATTACAGAAAACACCATCAACAATTGAACCCCCGAGCTGTTGTCAAAGGGTCCAATGTCCTACCACCACACTATGTCAATCATTCACTACCAAGGGAATACTTAAGAACGTCCTAGTTGTAGGTCACAGGACTCAATCCTGACCATGACATTATGCAGCAATGTGACTCAATCTTGACCAACATATTAAGAATTCTACTAGATTTTCTTGGAACCTAGGGAAAACAATGAATTCCATACCACAGGAGTTTCTTCCAATATGTCATCATCCAAAGCACCACCAGGGGATGTAAGACCAGGACACATTATGTTTGCACCAGCTAGAACAAACTTGATTGCACCCCTATCCACTTGAAACTTTTTCATTACATCTGGATCTGCAAGAAATAAAACAAAGACTTATACAGCAAGATTTCAAATAGATGACAAGGGCACTTGGTATTCAGCACCCATTGGTCAGAAAAGAAACAGCTTTAGTTGTCCATTAGCATTCAGTTCTACATGCATAAAGAACAAGGTGAACTGCAGGCATGCTTTACATTGGTGAAGAAGCCGAAGTGTTGGCATATAAGGTCCATCACGAATATTGAAGAACAAAGGCACATTGTTCACCAGAACCAAATTTAGGTGATTGACTGCCAGAAGACAAGGCCGAAATACATTAGAAACTGTAGGTCTATCCATAAATCTGGTGATGGAAATAATACTTAAACATTTGATGGATGCACAAAACTTACATATGCAACATATAAATGTGTGATCCATTAAAATGGTCCAGAAGCTACTAATTCTTTCGGGCAACAATGACAAATAATTAGATTATTGAGCCGTCATTATGCTAGATGCAAGCAGAATACTACCAAAAATGTGTATGCACACACAATGACCACAAAAAGACAAGTAAACGCCCAAGAGACTTTCAAAATGAAGAGTTTGATATTCGAAGTTGAAAAGGGCAGGACTTAGAGTTTGAGACAGTGAACAAGATGCCTAGATCAGTTTCTTGAGAAACCGTAAATAGTGCTCCAAAGTCACACAAAAATGATCTGTTCTCATTTAGTAGCTGATTTTTGAAAAATATAATTTTCTGGATCTTCTTTTATTTGCAAACTTTTCTCGTCCATAACAATCAGTTTTACACCTGGAATAAATCCCACATGAAAGGATTGCACTGAATTGTTCATCAATAAAAGCTCAAGTAATTTGTTATTTAAAAAAAACACCATGAAAGGCGAACATCAGACCATTTCCATTGAAGACACTATAAGTATTTTAAACTCCATCATCCACATTAAACTTCAAACTTAAGGCTTATTTAATGTATTTTAAGGTCTCATACATTGCAGCATAGATACACATTGCACGCTTGTATCGATACTCCTTCATAAAAGAGATGTGCCAAATTGAAGCAAGTACAAGAGAAATACGTCAACGAACCATTTCACAACTATCAGAGGTGACTTTTTTGGAAGCAACTCATCAAGAACTGGTTCCAAACCTGGATACTGCAAGTTCAAAATAAGCAATAATTAAAGATGAAAATGAGATTTGACATGAAAAATCATGATTGTTTTCTAGGAAATGCTGAATCCTGTGAAATCTGAGGAGAGAAATTTGTTTACCTCATCAGCAATACTTTGCCGGATCTTGCGCTGCACAGATGCCTTCACTTGATTTTGTGATGAAACATCATCAGCAGAGAACCTGCAGTTTTATCATACAAAAATAAAATGGAAAGAAAGGAATGGAATGGTGCTTGAGGGGGTGGGGAGATTCTTGACTGAGTTATTGGAAAGTTGGTAGAATCTCTTGTTTTTTTTGGCACAAAGGTTACTTTTTGGGTTCCACGGTGGACTTTGTTGAGTTCATAGAATCCTCTAATTATTCCACATACATGTACAGGGTACATCCCCTTGGTTCTTTTTAATGATACTTATCCAAAAGATACAAATCAAAACACTCAAACAGCTAAATTCCATAGAATCTTTTGAACACCATGCAAAATAGGAAGAAAAGGAAAGAGTTTAGTCACTCAATGCCGGCAAACCCTTCTATTATATCCACTGTGACAGAACAAGGGGTTTGAAAACAATACTGGACACATGTTTGAAATCACTGAAACCTTAAATGTTGTTTCTCTGTGTTACACAACAAAATCTACATAGGTCGTTGATGGTGGAAATGGCTTCTTAGGTGAAGTTTGACAAAACCATGAAAATGGCATCTTACTACAGCAAGTATTGGTCCATACGGTGCTTAAAATTACAGGAAGAACCAACAAACTAGATATTGGATACATTGATCACACAGGATACTAATGTAAGAATGAGAAACCCAAAATCAAGCATCAGAAACTATGCCTTGAAAACTGACAGCCTAATTTTTTCTATTACCATGCTTGAGTTAACCAGACACCTGCCAGTTGCACACCGTGGGATTCAAACTTGTGGGCTCCTTGAACATGGAGGCCTATAAAGCCAACTCTGTAGCCAGGAAACTTTGCACTTCGCTTAACCTAGTATTTGGGTACCTTGATTACACTGCATACTGATGCAAGAATGAGAAACTCACAAAGGAAGCATCAGAAAGTATGTCTTGGAAACTGACAGGCTAATTTTTTCTACCTCCAAGCTTCAGCTAAGAAGATGCCTACCAAATGCACACCCTGCGACTCAAACTTGCTACCTCCTTGAACATGGAGGCTTATAAGCCAACTTCCCATCCAGGAAACCGTAGTTCCTTGTGAAAAAAGTAGGTGTTCACCCACCCCACTATCTCTGTTAGAGCGGAATATTGCTATATCTAATATCTCTGTGATAGATAGGAGAATTGCTATATCTAACATGTACATAGAAAAGGAGAAGATTGATGAAGAATGAGCAATTTTCAAAAATGAAAAGGTTATTGGTAATGGTACAAGAGTCCCACAAGAAAAGTAAATGTTCTAAACCATGGGACCGGTGCAAAGGATGTACATCATTCAAGAGATTCCAGACTTCCTACTAACAGCTCCAGCCAAATCATATCTGGGAGTTTCCTTTAGTCCTATGTCACACGGGTGCAGGTGCGGGTGTGGGATACGGCAAATTTCAAAAATTTTGGATGCGGCGACACGGCTGGGGTATATAATATTATATATTATATATAATATTCAAGCTACATAAATCAATCATAATACAACTAGTATTTGCTAATTTTGGGTGAACGTAGGTATCAATTAGCAAGTTCCCTCATAATGATCTGAAACTTAGAATGATTTTATGAGATGCAAAATATCCAAGTTATGGATTCAAAGAGTTTTGAGATCTTTTGTAGGATATATCATATACTAGTATTTGTGCTAGGATCCATTAGTGATGTCATACTCTTCTGTTCTATTGATCTGGTGGTCTTTAAATGTGTTTGGTGACAAAGATTATTCTGTGCAAAGGCATATAGTATGGAGTTAAGAATCCAATCAGATTGAGTAATAAGAAACTAATTGTCCACACCCAAAATCATTCAAGCTAATATTGTATACAACTACAATAGCAAGTACACAACTTTATATTAAAGCAAAACATATAAATGGTAAACAACTACTAATTTCATCATAATATACAAATCAATCTTCATTATCCGGACCCATTTATCCTTGAGTTACAAAAAAAAAATTATGTTTTTTTTTTGCCATTCTGCAATGTCGCACCAGTGTTGAGATCGACACTCCACCCCTTAGAAGTGTCTGTGCAGCACCCTTACCCTTTGCAAAACTTTTGGCTGGCCGATGTGATCAATATCACGTTCAAGTTTGCAAATTGATTAATTTAAGAAGAAAAGATTACAGGCACATGTTCAACTACTCCTCAAAGCTGCAGGAGAAAGTAAGCATCGGCGTGATGTATTACATAAGGCACCACCTTAACTTATCTCAGAACATGAATACAACAAACTGACAAACTTTACAACACGAAAAGAAGTTAATGACTTGGGGAATCGCAAAAGTAAAAATATCTGTTCCTATGTCAATAAAACAAGTACAACGCGATCAGAAACTACATGAATCAGCCATAGTTAATCTGTTCACTCGTTGAGTTAAAGATCTGTTCTTCCTCATCAAATATTCCAATAAATAACACGATAACCAAGCAAGAAGCCCCCATCACAATTCACTTCAATACATTCCATCTAGTAAATGAAGAGAACTAAAGACAGTATAAGGAAAAATCTGAAGACTAAAGATCAATGGCTAACATCCAACACTAACACCATCACCAAAACAAGAAACGAACGATCGAAACAACAGATGAGAGATAATACCACCATTTCTATTTCCGAAGTCGGACACCCATCCCAGAAATCGAGAAGAGAAAGCAGCAAGAAGCATGTTTTAGGTCAAACAACGAAAGATTGACAACACAAACAGATGACTAAACGATAAAAAGCGAGATGGGAACGCAATGCAGATAAAGTATAACACATACTTCTTGAACATCCTCCACACCCAGTATGCGTATTGACGTAAAGACGATTGCTGGAGGCTCGAGTTGTAAATTGCGAGGGGGGAGTTGGAGATGAATCTTCAGACCCTCTCCTGCGGACGTGCCGTCGCCTCGCTTCTGAGATCTCACGCGTGCCGTTTTTTTTGAAGGGGGGGGAGTTACAGGACCAAGAGGAGGCCGAAGCCTAACATGCACGACAGCACATGCACCCTCCGGGAGTCGAACTCCTCACCAACAACAACGGCGCTAGAGCGCCCTGTCGTTGAGCTAACGCTCTCGGTGCATTCATGCGTGCAATTCAAGCAGCAAACGAGCTCACATTTCTTCTTACAGGAAAGGAATTAGGAGTAAATCAAGAAAATAAGCCACAAGCCAAAACACGTGCCACGGCACAATAGAGAAGGAAATTCATACTTTTGCGATGCTTTATGGTATTTATTTACACGACAGCTTCCAGGGCTTGTTCTTGAAATACTTCATGCTACTAGAGAAGAAAATAATCCACTTGGCTCCTTTTGTTGACCTTGGGTTGGTTTAAATCCAAATTCAAGACCAAATTGAATCATGGGTTTCAATTCCCAGAGTAAGATCCGATCAGTAATTGAATTTGGATCCCATGGAGTTTTATATCCGATTTAATTTGATCCCCGATTCAAATTAGGGCAAGTTTGCTTCCAATGTCTATTCCACAAGACAAGCAGTTTTATTCAGTGCTTGTACTTGCACCCACAGCCCTAAATTTCTATACGCTACACCATTTTTCGTGTATTTCGAAAAATACTCAGTCGAAACCAAACCAGAACTAGAACCAACTCTGGTCACACATTGAGTGGGTTGGCTACATAGATTCTTGTTTGGCATTGTGCTCTATCTCTCTCAACTTAAAATTTAGCAACGAAAGACCGACAAGGAGAGTAAAAAGTCGAAGGGCCACTCCTCTCTCTCTCAACCAAGGATTTCTTTGGTTGAGAGAGAGAGAGAGGAGAGTTGCGTTCGACTTCTTATAATTGCTATCTCCTTGTTTGTCTATTCTCCTCTTGGAGAGAAAGAATGGCTCTGAGGGTTCCTTGTGCTGAAAGGGTAGTTATCTTAATGGCTATGAGAGGGCTTTTGTGCTTGCCAAGTGAATTTTTGTTTGAGTTTGTTTGTGTGTTCAAGACCGAAGAGTGGAGCAATTACATACTGCGGGCATTTACATTGTCTTGAAAAG
Organism: Brasenia schreberi; assembly: GCA_036023115.1. Classification (NCBI taxonomy): domain Eukaryota; kingdom Viridiplantae; phylum Streptophyta; class Magnoliopsida; order Nymphaeales; family Cabombaceae; genus Brasenia; species Brasenia schreberi. Next base: position 4,823,721 of record JAYKKT010000064.1, on the reverse strand, counting down.
TGGTTACAGCAGTACCGTTTAAATAAAGATGGTTACTGTAGTGCCTGCAATTTATCTATTTTTCTTCCTTAGTCTCATTCTATAATGTGCGCTTACATGCATTTTCTATTGGATTATTCCCTATCGTGACTGCATACTATTCTCAAAAGCATCCGATGCATCTTCTTATTTAACGATATATATATAGAGAGAGAGAGAGTGGTAAATACTCAAATACCATCAATGCTCAAATCTATTAAATCATGTTCATCGATTAATTGACATGATTAATGATAAAAATTTGAATCAAAAGTTCCATTATACTTTGTTACTTTGCATTTAATGAATAATGTACATTAATTAATACTTTTTGTTTTGTCATTCCAACAGTTCAATATCAAATATCAAATGGTTGAGACGATAAAATAGATTTAAGCAAATATGGAATTTGAACAACTACTACTTCATACACACACACGCACACACACACACACACACACACACACACACACATATATATATATATATATATATATATATATATATATATATATATATGTGTGTGTGTGTGTTTATTTATAATGGCATAAAACCCACTGAAAAATCTCTATATTTGAGCTAAAAAATCTTTATATAGTTTAAGTTTGACCAGCTTGATTGTTGATAGAGATTTGCTCTCTTTATATATATATATATATATATATATATATATATATATATATATATATATATATATATATATATATATATATATAGTTTCTTTGGTTACATGAAGACAAACTCTTCAAGATGGACGAGGATTTGGTCCTCTGACATTGGATGAAAGTCATCTTAGACATCTAAGTCGGGGAATCTTCAATCCACATGAATGTGACTTGATGTCACATAATGACTCCAATTCTATGTGAGGACTCAGTCCTTCCTTTCCACAGCGATACTTCAACATGAATGCGAACATATTGGAATTGAGGGAGTCGTACAACTTGTGATGCAAGATGATATGATTGAATAGTCCAAGAAGAATCATCCGACTGACCTAGCTCACATTTTTCCTAACGAAAATAGAACTTCGTGCAAGGTAGCTAAGGCTAGAATCTCAAGTGGGCATTGTCAAGGCCAATAGCATTTAAAACCTCTCTCAATATACTTGTATGTAGTTGAGAAACAAAGAAATCAAGTGTTAAGCAGCAATCATCAACACTTAAATGGCAAATGGCAAATGGCAAGTGAAGATCCAAAGTAGATGCATAAGTAAACAAGAGAAGATCATGGAAACGAGATTTATAGAGAAACAAACAGTTAACACCAATACCATTTAAGATTGAACTTTAGAAAATCAACCAAATAGAGCTCCCATAAAAAAAATGTGAAATAAGACAGCAAACACTTTCAAAGATGAGCTTTAAGGTGTTGGGGCGTATCTTTTGGTTAAAAGCCAATATGATGTAAGATGAGCCAACCCCAATTGGGGTGAAACAAGGCATGGTTCTGGTCTTGGTATGTTGGTGAATAAATCAAAGACCCCAAAAATTATGAAAATAAACAATGAAACATTGGGCTCAGAACAAGGAAGTGCAGTATTGAGATATACACGTGGTATTGAGATACCAAACATGCAACTTTACATTCCAAAGTTCGAAGGAACAAGAATACAAGATCTAATCACACTAACAACATCATGCTCCCAATGCCTACATCATCATGATATCATTATCACCACCATAATCATCATGATCACAAACACCAATGGTCATCATTTTCAACCAAAGCTCCAGCGTCTCATCCAGATTTGAAGAGTAAGATTGCCTTCTGGTCCAGATAAAAGTACACAAAATGGTTTGTTTCATGAGTGACGTAAGACCCTGCACATAAGGTGAACATTAGAGTTGTGAAAAGTTGGTGTATGGAACGAATAAGCCTAAAGAAATAACATCTTAGCTACTTTGGCCAACAAAGAGATACAGTAATTATTTAGGACATTATTGAAAATCCAAAAAAATATATTTATTTAGGAACTAAAAGCACAAAGTAGTAACACTTTTCTGGGATCCAATGAGATGGCTGGATGAATAATTCTCGTATGGCAGGCACAAAAGCATGAATCACTGATCACTCAGTGTTGCTGAAGTACATACAGAAAGAGAACAAGAGAAACTTTAGGTACAAGACATACTTAAAGTAAATATAGCAGGAGGATTCTGGCACCTTAGTGGGTCTGATTTTGGACCTCTGCATCTTTTGGCAACAGATAAGGGTGAGGGAGCATCCAGGTACTTCGGGTAATTCAGATCATCCGGATTCTCCTTTCACGGCAAAAAGTAGAACCGTGTCTAAATAAGGGAAATCCAAACGATGGAAAATGATATAACCCACACGGCAAGTTGAATCCTAACCTCATCCTATCTCACAGCAGATCTTGCAAGTCGGGAATAAAATATAAGGAAAAGCAACATATATTCAGATAGCTAACTCCTATTGAAGAAGGCAAGAATTGAGGCAACAGGCAATACAGAGGGAAAGCTGGTTCGCCGTCTCATCTCAAAATGCCAAGCTTTTTGCTGGCTCCCTAAGACAAGATAAAGTGCATCTAATACTTTCTATTGTAACCAAGTTCCAAAAAGGCATTACTTGATATTCTCCTGAACCAGATTTATCATACTATATAAGAGAAACTCATCCACGTGTGTAAGCATCTCGAATCAATCAATGAATTGAGTATCACTCTTTTATTTCTTTTATTCCTCTCTCTCTCTCTCTCTTGATGCGGTTCTTGCTCACCGAGCCACCCAACCAACCTGTATTCTGTAACCTTCTCATCTTCCAACCCTCAACACATCCAGACAGCTGACTTGCTCCACTGTCAACGCATCTCAACCTGTCTGCCATCTTCTCAACCTACAGAACACCCATATCACCTTTCAACCTGCGGCATCACCAACCGACTTCCACCTCCGACCCAGACCACTTCCGGCCCCATCTCAGTCGCCCACCTCCACCTTCACCGTCTGGTATCATCTCCCTGTCATGTGTACCATTGCCAAGTCCTGAGTTTAGCCAACAAAATTTGCCTGATAGCGAACTATGTGTCGCACAAGAGCATGCTCAAGTTAACAACTCATATAGCAGTCTCCACCTAAAATCAAGGTTTTGAGGAAACAAGAGGAGGTGTGTCACGGTTTCTACCAACATGCTCTGACATTTGTTAGTGGCGGTGCAAGCAAAAACATTGTGCTGGAAGTGGTGTTGGCATGAAAACTTGATCCCAATTCAAACACTACTTAGAGATAGTTTTGGACGTACCGTTTCATCAGGGATTTTCTTTGGGATATGCAAGATGGTGTTAGGACCGTTAGGCAAATCCCTACCGGATACAAGTAAACCTTTTAGTGCTGATGCATGGAAGAAACCCATAGGGTGTCTTATCCTTCCAACATATGTGATGACTGAGTATCCCTAGGGCCCTAGAGTAGGTAGACAATAGAAAACATAATCGTTCCTTTTAGGAACAATAACATGGATTTGCATTTCAACACATACTCTACTTGGTGATCACAACAAACCTTCAACTGGTTGGGATGTTCGCCCAGAATGCGTTATGCCCTATACACCATTGAGTTGCATGAAAATGCCAAACCCACCTCAACAAGAGAAAAAAGAAAAGATCTGAACAGCTTGTCAAATCAATACTTCCATTCTTGGGAAATCAGGTCTTGTTTTGACACAGGAAAACCATGTATGCACCCTAAAACAGAGATCCTTAAAGATAGCAAAATCACATTTATTGGTTTCTTCAGAAGTAGAAGTAATATAATCGCTTGGAAGTTCCAGTAGCAGCAGGTCTCCATATTTCACAAAACAATATTTTGTGAACCATTCTCAATATGTTCCATATCCCCAAAGTCTTACAGTCCCTTGATCAGGCTTAAATCCACAAGCAAACTATCTATCAACGTTTTCCAATAATATGCAGAATACTTTCAGCTCAAACGCCATATCAGACTAAACCTCCAAAAGGAATACCACATATATTTTAGTTCAAATACAGTAAAAAAATATGCTTAAACCAGACTGTAAGCAAATATAATTTCAATTGTGAAAAGCATCAGTTTCGCCTTTCGTAACATTCATCTAAATTATTCAGCACCAAAGCTACTCTAAAAACTAAACATATCACAATTGCTGTCTCCAAACTCACGAGGTAGAAGAAGTTTATTTAAACCACAAAATTAGAGCCTTAATACCAATCAAAAGAAAAACCCCAATCGATTCAAGCGCGCAAATATTTAAGGTGGACAAAAACAACAAACTGAGCATAACAGGAAAATAGACCACCATCGCCACGGGAAGCAGAGCACATGCACACACACAGTGAGTGAGTGAGAGAGAGAGAGAGACCGAAGTTGCGGCCGACGATGCAATGCCAGGTGGGTCCATACATCCGATCGAACTCCTTCTTGATGTACGCTGCGATATCCTTCTCTACGGTATGCTTCTCGAACGCCTTCACCAAATAATTAAAAAAAAAGACAAGATCAAATACACGAAACAAGAGATTTCCCACTTCACTTTTGTCCATTACAAGATCGCACGAACTCAAAAGACTTATATAACGAAAGCAGAGAACGGCAACTAAATCGGGGAGCAACCAAACACAGACAAATGCGAGGAAAAAAGAAAAAAGGAGAGGGATTAGCGGAATCGCACGATTTGCGCGCGATCAATGGCCTCTTTTTGCATCTCCTCCTTCATATCCGCGCTCTTGATGGTGATCTTCGCCTGCCGTTTCTCATCCTTCCAATCCAACGAGGATTTGGCCACGTCGATCCCACCCTTCTTCTCTCTCCCCTCTTCCGCCATTGCCTCTCTCTCTCTCACACACTCTCTCTCTCGGCTGTAGACTGATCAATAAGGGCTCTGTCGCTCTGAGCCTCTAACGCTAGCACGTTGGTTGTGGCAGCAAGCTGATGCCGCAAATGACTGAAATGCGCGTGCACAATGTGGTTTGGACGTCTTGCATTTCGTCACGAGACATTCAAAACAAGGGTGTTTTGGTTCTTTAGCTAGGGTCGAATCTATCTATACCAAACCCTCCCGGATGGATCGTAGAGCTCCATTTTTGCCATTCGCTTTTTCGGTTTTACCATCTTACACACCCTGAATTCCCCAAATTTCTATCTGCACGCCCTGAACGCAGTTAATACTTAAAATACCTCTATCACTCTCTCTCAAAATTGTCCGCAGACATCTCGTGTTCGGGTTTACCTGTAACCCGAAACTAAAAACCGCCGCGGGTGAGTTCTGAAACAGTTCTGATTTTGAAATGGCTGGCGTTAGACATGGCCGATTCGGAACCGGTCTGGCAGTTCAAACCGGAAATGAAACCGTGATGAAACTGTTGATATTGAAAACTGTAACTAGAACCAAAGGGAGGCCGTTCGGTTACTGTTCCTATTTTTTAAAGTCAACACGAAATCGACAGTTTAAAGCCTGCTTTTATTAAATAATATATATACATATATTATGGTTTAAAATCATAAATTGAGTTGTGACTGAATGGTGGAGAACTATTTATGACTGAGTTAAGTAGAGACTTTGAGTATGATTGTTGTTAAATCATAGTTTTCTTTCAATATTTCATATTTAAGGTAAAAAAGTACATTTTTCTTTTTTTCAGATCTCAACCGTCAAACTCTTAAATCAAAGAGTTGAGATTTATTTGAATATACTACCATGTCAAGTTACTAGAATTTCACTCTCTCCCTCTCTTTCTCACTCTCTCTCTATATATAATGCATATACAAGTATATACATTATGAGAGGAGTTGTGGTAACTCACGAGGTTGTATTATATTTAGGTCACGGTTTTTGGTTGGTTTTGAGCACAGTTCAGTTCTGATTCGAATGGTGGAACCTGTTTTGAACCAGTCATGTATTCAAAATTAAACTTTTACTTATGAAGTCGGTAAAAACATGTTCGACTACATGGATTCTTAGTCGCTAGTGAGCTGGAATTTTTGTTATATTATTAGCATTCATGAAATTTACGACCTTAGGATCCCTCCCTCCATCCCGAGGATCGCCGACAGAATGAATTCGAACCATGTTTTTCAGGTAAATGAGTTATTGTGATGGCTTCACATTGATTGCTTCTTAGCATGGTCACTCCCCAATTTATTTGAATACACTCATACACCACATGTTTTGATATTATAATTAGGACCATTTCAAAGAAAAACTTCAGTTAATCCACTAAATTGAGGGCCTTAATCTTAATCAAGAAAGACTTGGTTGACAATATGAAATTTTTGGATTTTGTTCAGTGATTGAAATGGAATAAACAGTGCAGCTTGCACGCATACACACTCATCTCTCTCTATGTATGTGTGTGTACATATTGAAGATGAAATAACTTGGTGTATGTCATTTGGATATGACATCGTGTTAATGGATGAGTCTAAGAAAATTAGAACTATGAAGAGAAACGTTAGAAAGTAAAGGCTTTTGATTTAGTAAAACAAAGACAAAATATATAAATCTAAGTTTGATCATTTGGGTATTTCAGAGGACATAGAGATTAATATTTGCACATATTTAATCTCTCACGAGGAAAGTTTTAAATACCCAGGTTTATTTTTTCAAAATAATAGAAAATTTGATAAAGTTATTATGAATAAAATTAATGTTGGTTGGTTAAAATGGAGAGGGACATCAGATATTATATATGATAATAAGATATCATTAAAGTTTAAAGGTTAAATATTATAAAGCAGCAATTAGACCGGCTATATTTTATGATTCTGAGTATTAGACAAAAGATGTTTATAGCATAAATGAAGATGTTGAGATGGATGAGTGGTCACACAAAGAAATACCATATACATAATGAGATTATTATAAACAAATCGAGAGTAGCACCAATAGATAATAAAATGAGGGAAATCATTTGAGATAGTTTGAACATGTAGAAAGACAACCCATGGAAGTTCCCGTAAGAAGATATGAAAAACTATATCGTGAAAATGTTAAAAGAAAGAGGATGATCACAAAAGTGTAGGTAAGAAATAATAAATAATGATATAGTTTATATTGAGTAAACTACTAACATGGTACATGACAGGGCTATGTGGAAACAAAGAATCTATATAGCCAACCTCATCTAGTATATAAAAAGTCTTAGTTGTTGTTGTATATATATATATATATATTAAGTTTCATACACATTTATAGAAAAATCACATTATACATACAGATAATACATACACAAATATACATATGCACATACACTCTATACATATATTGTATAATGTGTAATACAATATATATATATATATTTTGTATAATATAGATAGATAGATAAAGATACAAAATAAACTATATATGTGTGCGTGCTATGGACCCGATGCAAGCTCGTAAAATTCAGGTGGAGTCAATGGTGGATCTACATTGTGGCGCCTCCCACCCGAAACAAGTTTCTCAATCTCCCATTGGGTGGAGTCCAGTTAGCCTTGGCACCAACAAATGTCAAACATCAAAAAAATACAAGCAAGATGAAATATATTCGCATAAATTTATGTGACAAACAAATACCATCTAAATTAAAACAAAAGCATTGTAAGTCGATTAGCAATTACGCAATCAAGTACCACCCTCTATACAAATGTAAATGCTATAACAAATATATTGGAGCATATATGCCACTATAATGAAATATCAAATCTTTATTAGAAATAAAGTTGATGTGATATCAATGGTTCTCAAAATATAAAGAACCAAAATTATCAAACCCAGTTGAGTGACAGATCTGAAAACTCTTACGTATCTCTTTTTTATTGTGATTTTGATTTTACCCTTACTAAAATCTGAAAAATACTTTGATGTTGAATCTCTCCAAAGTTTTTTTCCTTAGTGTCGATTGTCTCATACTATTTCTCTAGTAACCCACAAAATGAAGTTCAATTTAATGCATGATATTGAATCATCTAATGAATGATAATGCTTCAAATATGATTGAAAAGAAAGAAAAAGAAAAAAAAAGGAAGAAGAAGAAAGTGAAAAAGAGATAAAGAGGTCGTTTCAAAGAGAGTTTTAGTGATTTGGTGAGGTATTTCATTAATTTGATTGATTTTAATTTTTATCGGAATCAAAATGAACAAATGACGTTAAGTTCCCGACTTGAGATGTGTTACAAGGGTGTCTCCTCAACGAGCAAGATGTGCATCCTATAGCACAAGGATCCCACCATAGACTATAAATTTTAAAATAATTTTCTAAATTTCAGGTGGGACAGAGGCTCAATATTGATCCATCAGCCATTAGTCAATTACATGTTTTCAGAAGAAGAGAGATCTTTAATTTATAGCAGAGACCTCCAATTGTTTGTTGCAATCTTGTTTTTTATTTTACAATACAATCCAAGGAGAATAAGATTATCTTTAACATGATCACCTACATGCAATCGAGCCGAGTCAAGCAAGCTCAACTCGACTTGCATTTCCGAACAAGCTTCGATCTTTAGGATCGAGCTCGAGTTTGTTGGAACATCTCAAGGCTTGTTAGAACTCGGGAAACCAAAATTGTCTCAATCAAGCTCGGCCCGAGATCGAGTTCAGCTCATACCTCAAACTTGAGAAGTTCTAACCTTGAAGTTAGATATGGTTAGACCTCGATATATATAAAAAAACAATAATAAATAAAAAATAAAAAATAAAAAATAAAAAAAATAAAAAATATATATATAAGGAGAGAGAGATCAACATTGTACATAAATAAATATACAAATGCCAATCGCAGCAAAGAGAGAAATCAGTACAGTACATACATAAATATACGTATGACAATCATAAAATCAGCAACTGCCGTGATGCATCAAGAAACTTTGTTAAATATAGGTTGTATCAGAAAGAGTGGGGAAAGGGAGACACGCAGAGAGAGAGGTATTTTACATTTTCACCCTGATGCTTAGGTGTGTGTCCTTTCTGTTGAGGAGGGACGGTGTGGGGTTGAGGGCAAAGCCACGCTTCCCCTTTCCCTCTTCTTCCTCTCTGAGGAAGATGTCTACCCTCCTCTCTCTGGACCCTCCATTGTGTCTCTGCAACTAGCGGGTGCTCTGGTGAGCTTTTCGATCTGTGTCTCCTATAGTCACAAAAGCAGAAATCATTTTTCTAGGTTTTCCATCCATTGTTGTTTCTTTTGATGTATTTGGTTAACTGGTGTGCGTAGATTTCCTCCATCTTTGATTTGTTGGTTCGGGTCGGTCCGTGGATCATTTATGCCTCTCAACCGGCGATTCATGGCTTGATTCGGAGGTTTGTTGATTTCATTTGGGTTTGGAATCTTGATTAGGGTTTGATTTTGGTGTGAGTGGATGTGAAATTATCCCCCGCCCCTCATTTCGGTTTAGGTTTTGCCTTTCTCCCCAATTTCGATCTCTCCCGTTTTTGGCAGCTTCAATTTTTGATAGCGTGGATAACCATTATTGTTTCTTTCTCTGTATTTTTTTTGTCTAAAGATGTTAAAATCGTGATCATAATGTTGGATTGATTTACTTGGTTTTTTTCTGTAGTCTGATCTAGGTGTCGTCTTAGGAGGGCAATATGACAATGAACGAGCGTAAGATCATTGACCTTGAGCAAGGATGGGACTACATGAAAACGGGGATAAAGAAGTTGGAGAACATTCTGGAGGGTGTTCCAGAGCAACAATTCAGTTCAACAGACTACATGATGCTGTATACGTATCCTGCGTGCCTTTAATTTTCCAGAAATTGCATCTCTTATTGTATCAGGAAATATCCATCTTTGTATTCGTAGATCTCTATGTTTCCTTTACTTTCTGTACAGTACAATCTACAATATGTGCACTCAAAAACCTCCTCATGACTATTCACAACAGCTTTATGACAGATATAAGGAGGCATTTGAAGAATATATCACGTCAATGGTACAAACTGCAACCCTCGTGCACCATCCTCGTCCGTTTTGATGTAGTTATGATTTCGTTGAACAATTGTTTCTTAACTGATCTCTTGATGTGGTTTTCCTCTGTTGTACATGTAATTGATAGTTCTGTTGTATTCTGTAACCTTCTCATCTTCCAACCCTCAACACATCCAGACAGCTGACTTGCTCCACTGTCAACGCATCTCAACCTGTCTGCCATCTTCTCAACCTACAGAACACCCATATCACCTTTCAACCTGCGGCATCACCAACCGACTTCCACCTCCGACCCAGACCACTTCCGGCCCCATCTCAGTCGCCCACCTCCACCTTCACCGTCTGGTATCATCTCCCTGTCATGTGTACCATTGCCAAGTCCTGAGTTTAGCCAACAAAATTTGCCTGATAGCGAACTATGTGTCGCACAAGAGCATGCTCAAGTTAACAACTCATATAGCAGTCTCCACCTAAAATCAAGGTTTTGAGGAAACAAGAGGAGGTGTGTCACGGTTTCTACCAACATGCTCTGACATTTGTTAGTGGCGGTGCAAGCAAAAACATTGTGCTGGAAGTGGTGTTGGCATGAAAACTTGATCCCAATTCAAACACTACTTAGAGATAGTTTTGGACGTACCGTTTCATCAGGGATTTTCTTTGGGATATGCAAGATGGTGTTAGGACCGTTAGGCAAATCCCTACCGGATACAAGTAAACCTTTTAGTGCTGATGCATGGAAGAAACCCATAGGGTGTCTTATCCTTCCAACATATGTGATGACTGAGTATCCCTAGGGCCCTAGAGTAGGTAGACAATAGAAAACATAATCGTTCCTTTTAGGAACAATAACATGGATTTGCATTTCAACACATACTCTACTTGGTGATCACAACAAACCTTCAACTGGTTGGGATGTTCGCCCAGAATGCGTTATGCCCTATACACCATTGAGTTGCATGAAAATGCCAAACCCACCTCAACAAGAGAAAAAAGAAAAGATCTGAACAGCTTGTCAAATCAATACTTCCATTCTTGGGAAATCAGGTCTTGTTTTGACACAGGAAAACCATGTATGCACCCTAAAACAGAGATCCTTAAAGATAGCAAAATCACATTTATTGGTTTCTTCAGAAGTAGAAGTAATATAATCGCTTGGAAGTTCCAGTAGCAGCAGGTCTCCATATTTCACAAAACAATATTTTGTGAACCATTCTCAATATGTTCCATATCCCCAAAGTCTTACAGTCCCTTGATCAGGCTTAAATCCACAAGCAAACTATCTATCAACGTTTTCCAATAATATGCAGAATACTTTCAGCTCAAACGCCATATCAGACTAAACCTCCAAAAGGAATACCACATATATTTTAGTTCAAATACAGTAAAAAAATATGCTTAAACCAGACTGTAAGCAAATATAATTTCAATTGTGAAAAGCATCAGTTTCGCCTTTCGTAACATTCATCTAAATTATTCAGCACCAAAGCTACTCTAAAAACTAAACATATCACAATTGCTGTCTCCAAACTCACGAGGTAGAAGAAGTTTATTTAAACCACAAAATTAGAGCCTTAATACCAATCAAAAGAAAAACCCCAATCGATTCAAGCGCGCAAATATTTAAGGTGGACAAAAACAACAAACTGAGCATAACAGGAAAATAGACCACCATCGCCACGGGAAGCAGAGCACATGCACACACACAGTGAGTGAGTGAGAGAGAGAGAGACCGAAGTTGCGGCCGACGATGCAATGCCAGGTGGGTCCATACATCCGATCGAACTCCTTCTTGATGTACGCTGCGATATCCTTCTCTACGGTATGCTTCTCGAACGCCTTCACCAAATAATTAAAAAAAAAGACAAGATCAAATACACGAAACAAGAGATTTCCCACTTCACTTTTGTCCATTACAAGATCGCACGAACTCAAAAGACTTATATAACGAAAGCAGAGAACGGCAACTAAATCGGGGAGCAACCAAACACAGACAAATGCGAGGAAAAAAGAAAAAAGGAGAGGGATTAGCGGAATCGCACGATTTGCGCGCGATCAATGGCCTCTTTTTGCATCTCCTCCTTCATATCCGCGCTCTTGATGGTGATCTTCGCCTGCCGTTTCTCATCCTTCCAATCCAACGAGGATTTGGCCACGTCGATCCCACCCTTCTTCTCTCTCCCCTCTTCCGCCATTGCCTCTCTCTCTCTCACACACTCTCTCTCGGCTGTAGACTGATCAATAAGGGCTCTGTCGCTCTGAGCCTCTAACGCTAGCACGTTGGTTGTGGCAGCAAGCTGATGCCGCAAATGACTGAAATGCGCGTGCACAATGTGGTTTGGACGTCTTGCATTTCGTCACGAGACATTCAAAACAAGGGTGTTTTGGTTCTTTAGCTAGGGTCGAATCTATCTATACCAAACCCTCCCGGATGGATCGTAGAGCTCCATTTTTGCCATTCGCTTTTTCGGTTTTACCATCTTACACACCCTGAATTCCCCAAATTTCTATCTGCACGCCCTGAACGCAGTTAATACTTAAAATACCTCTATCACTCTCTCTCAAAATTGTCCGCAGACATCTCGTGTTCGGGTTTACCTGTAACCCGAAACTAAAAACCGCCGCGGGTGAGTTCTGAAACAGTTCTGATTTTGAAATGGCTGGCGTTAGACATGGCCGATTCGGAACCGGTCTGGCAGTTCAAACCGGAAATGAAACCGTGATGAAACTGTTGATATTGAAAACTGTAACTAGAACCAAAGGGAGGCCGTTCGGTTACTGTTCCTATTTTTTAAAGTCAACACGAAATCGACAGTTTAAAGCCTGCTTTTATTAAATAATATATATACATATATTATGGTTTAAAATCATAAATTGAGTTGTGACTGAATGGTGGAGAACTATTTATGACTGAGTTAAGTAGAGACTTTGAGTATGATTGTTGTTAAATCATAGTTTTCTTTCAATATTTCATATTTAAGGTAAAAAAGTACATTTTTCTTTTTTTCAGATCTCAACCGTCAAACTCTTAAATCAAAGAGTTGAGATTTATTTGAATATACTACCATGTCAAGTTACTAGAATTTCACTCTCTCCCTCTCTTTCTCACTCTCTCTCTATATATAATGCATATACAAGTATATACATTATGAGAGGAGTTGTGGTAACTCACGAGGTTGTATTATATTTAGGTCACGGTTTTTGGTTGGTTTTGAGCACAGTTCAGTTCTGATTCGAATGGTGGAACCTGTTTTGAACCAGTCATGTATTCAAAATTAAACTTTTACTTATGAAGTCGGTAAAAACATGTTCGACTACATGGATTCTTAGTCGCTAGTGAGCTGGAATTTTTGTTATATTATTAGCATTCATGAAATTTACGACCTTAGGATCCCTCCCTCCATCCCGAGGATCGCCGACAGAATGAATTCGAACCATGTTTTTCAGGTAAATGAGTTATTGTGATGGCTTCACATTGATTGCTTCTTAGCATGGTCACTCCCCAATTTATTTGAATACACTCATACACCACATGTTTTGATATTATAATTAGGACCATTTCAAAGAAAAACTTCAGTTAATCCACTAAATTGAGGGCCTTAATCTTAATCAAGAAAGACTTGGTTGACAATATGAAATTTTTGGATTTTGTTCAGTGATTGAAATGGAATAAACAGTGCAGCTTGCACGCATACACACTCATCTCTCTCTATGTATGTGTGTGTACATATTGAAGATGAAATAACTTGGTGTATGTCATTTGGATATGACATCGTGTTAATGGATGAGTCTAAGAAAATTAGAACTATGAAGAGAAACGTTAGAAAGTAAAGGCTTTTGATTTAGTAAAACAAAGACAAAATATATAAATCTAAGTTTGATCATTTGGGTATTTCAGAGGACATAGAGATTAATATTTGCACATATTTAATCTCTCACGAGGAAAGTTTTAAATACCCAGGTTTATTTTTTCAAAATAATAGAAAATTTGATAAAGTTATTATGAATAAAATTAATGTTGGTTGGTTAAAATGGAGAGGGACATCAGATATTATATATGATAATAAGATATCATTAAAGTTTAAAGGTTAAATATTATAAAGCAGCAATTAGACCGGCTATATTTTATGATTCTGAGTATTAGACAAAAGATGTTTATAGCATAAATGAAGATGTTGAGATGGATGAGTGGTCACACAAAGAAATACCATATACATAATGAGATTATTATAAACAAATCGAGAGTAGCACCAATAGATAATAAAATGAGGGAAATCATTTGAGATAGTTTGAACATGTAGAAAGACAACCCATGGAAGTTCCCGTAAGAAGATATGAAAAACTATATCGTGAAAATGTTAAAAGAAAGAGGATGATCACAAAAGTGTAGGTAAGAAATAATAAATAATGATATAGTTTATATTGAGTAAACTACTAACATGGTACATGACAGGGCTATGTGGAAACAAAGAATCTATATAGCCAACCTCATCTAGTATATAAAAAGTCTTAGTTGTTGTTGTATATATATATATATATATTAAGTTTCATACACATTTATAGAAAAATCACATTATACATACAGATAATACATACACAAATATACATATGCACATACACTCTATACATATATTGTATAATGTGTAATACAATATATATATATATATTTTGTATAATATAGATAGATAGATAAAGATACAAAATAAACTATATATGTGTGCGTGCTATGGACCCGATGCAAGCTCGTAAAATTCAGGTGGAGTCAATGGTGGATCTACATTGTGGCGCCTCCCACCCGAAACAAGTTTCTCAATCTCCCATTGGGTGGAGTCCAGTTAGCCTTGGCACCAACAAATGTCAAACATCAAAAAAATACAAGCAAGATGAAATATATTCGCATAAATTTATGTGACAAACAAATACCATCTAAATTAAAACAAAAGCATTGTAAGTCGATTAGCAATTACGCAATCAAGTACCACCCTCTATACAAATGTAAATGCTATAACAAATATATTGGAGCATATATGCCACTATAATGAAATATCAAATCTTTATTAGAAATAAAGTTGATGTGATATCAATGGTTCTCAAAATATAAAGAACCAAAATTATCAAACCCAGTTGAGTGACAGATCTGAAAACTCTTACGTATCTCTTTTTTATTGTGATTTTGATTTTACCCTTACTAAAATCTGAAAAATACTTTGATGTTGAATCTCTCCAAAGTTTTTTTCCTTAGTGTCGATTGTCTCATACTATTTCTCTAGTAACCCACAAAATGAAGTTCAATTTAATGCATGATATTGAATCATCTAATGAATGATAATGCTTCAAATATGATTGAAAAGAAAGAAAAAGAAAAAAAAAGGAAGAAGAAGAAAGTGAAAAAGAGATAAAGAGGTCGTTTCAAAGAGAGTTTTAGTGATTTGGTGAGGTATTTCATTAATTTGATTGATTTTAATTTTTATCGGAATCAAAATGAACAAATGACGTTAAGTTCCCGACTTGAGATGTGTTACAAGGGTGTCTCCTCAACGAGCAAGATGTGCATCCTATAGCACAAGGATCCCACCATAGACTATAAATTTTAAAATAATTTTCTAAATTTCAGGTGGGACAGAGGCTCAATATTGATCCATCAGCCATTAGTCAATTACATGTTTTCAGAAGAAGAGAGATCTTTAATTTATAGCAGAGACCTCCAATTGTTTGTTGCAATCTTGTTTTTTATTTTACAATACAATCCAAGGAGAATAAGATTATCTTTAACATGATCACCTACATGCAATCGAGCCGAGTCAAGCAAGCTCAACTCGACTTGCATTTCCGAACAAGCTTCGATCTTTAGGATCGAGCTCGAGTTTGTTGGAACATCTCAAGGCTTGTTAGAACTCGGGAAACCAAAATTGTCTCAATCAAGCTCGGCCCGAGATCGAGTTCAGCTCATACCTCAAACTTGAGAAGTTCTAACCTTGAAGTTAGATATGGTTAGACCTCGATATATATAAAAAAACAATAATAAATAAAAAATAAAAAATAAAAAATAAAAAAAATAAAAAATATATATATAAGGAGAGAGAGATCAACATTGTACATAAATAAATATACAAATGCCAATCGCAGCAAAGAGAGAAATCAGTACAGTACATACATAAATATACGTATGACAATCATAAAATCAGCAACTGCCGTGATGCATCAAGAAACTTTGTTAAATATAGGTTGTATCAGAAAGAGTGGGGAAAGGGAGACACGCAGAGAGAGAGGTATTTTACATTTTCACCCTGATGCTTAGGTGTGTGTCCTTTCTGTTGAGGAGGGACGGTGTGGGGTTGAGGGCAAAGCCACGCTTCCCCTTTCCCTCTTCTTCCTCTCTGAGGAAGATGTCTACCCTCCTCTCTCTGGACCCTCCATTGTGTCTCTGCAACTAGCGGGTGCTCTGGTGAGCTTTTCGATCTGTGTCTCCTATAGTCACAAAAGCAGAAATCATTTTTCTAGGTTTTCCATCCATTGTTGTTTCTTTTGATGTATTTGGTTAACTGGTGTGCGTAGATTTCCTCCATCTTTGATTTGTTGGTTCGGGTCGGTCCGTGGATCATTTATGCCTCTCAACCGGCGATTCATGGCTTGATTCGGAGGTTTGTTGATTTCATTTGGGTTTGGAATCTTGATTAGGGTTTGATTTTGGTGTGAGTGGATGTGAAATTATCCCCCGCCCCTCATTTCGGTTTAGGTTTTGCCTTTCTCCCCAATTTCGATCTCTCCCGTTTTTGGCAGCTTCAATTTTTGATAGCGTGGATAACCATTATTGTTTCTTTCTCTGTATTTTTTTTGTCTAAAGATGTTAAAATCGTGATCATAATGTTGGATTGATTTACTTGGTTTTTTTCTGTAGTCTGATCTAGGTGTCGTCTTAGGAGGGCAATATGACAATGAACGAGCGTAAGATCATTGACCTTGAGCAAGGATGGGACTACATGAAAACGGGGATAAAGAAGTTGGAGAACATTCTGGAGGGTGTTCCAGAGCAACAATTCAGTTCAACAGACTACATGATGCTGTATACGTATCCTGCGTGCCTTTAATTTTCCAGAAATTGCATCTCTTATTGTATCAGGAAATATCCATCTTTGTATTCGTAGATCTCTATGTTTCCTTTACTTTCTGTACAGTACAATCTACAATATGTGCACTCAAAAACCTCCTCATGACTATTCACAACAGCTTTATGACAGATATAAGGAGGCATTTGAAGAATATATCACGTCAATGGTACAAACTGCAACCCTCGTGCACCATCCTCGTCCGTTTTGATGTAGTTATGATTTCGTTGAACAATTGTTTCTTAACTGATCTCTTGATGTGGTTTTCCTCTGTTGTACATGTAATTGATAGTTCTGTTGTATTCTGTAACCTTCTCATCTTCCAACCCTCAACACATCCAGACAGCTGACTTGCTCCACTGTCAACGCATCTCAACCTGTCTGCCATCTTCTCAACCTACAG
The DNA here is from genome assembly GCA_036023115.1 of Brasenia schreberi. NCBI lineage: Eukaryota > Viridiplantae > Streptophyta > Magnoliopsida > Nymphaeales > Cabombaceae > Brasenia > Brasenia schreberi. The sequence goes on along the minus strand of JAYKKT010000064.1, from coordinate 4,806,301 downwards.
AACACCCATATCACCTTTCAACCTGCGGCATCACCAACCGACTTCCACCTCCGACCCAGACCACTTCCGGCCCCATCTCAGTCGCCCACCTCCACCTTCACCGTCTGGTATCATCTCCCTGTCATGTGTACCATTGCCAAGTCCTGAGTTTAGCCAACAAAATTTGCCTGATAGCGAACTATGTGTCGCACAAGAGCATGCTCAAGTTAACAACTCATATAGCAGTCTCCACCTAAAATCAAGGTTTTGAGGAAACAAGAGGAGGTGTGTCACGGTTTCTACCAACATGCTCTGACATTTGTTAGTGGCGGTGCAAGCAAAAACATTGTGCTGGAAGTGGTGTTGGCATGAAAACTTGATCCCAATTCAAACACTACTTAGAGATAGTTTTGGACGTACCGTTTCATCAGGGATTTTCTTTGGGATATGCAAGATGGTGTTAGGACCGTTAGGCAAATCCCTACCGGATACAAGTAAACCTTTTAGTGCTGATGCATGGAAGAAACCCATAGGGTGTCTTATCCTTCCAACATATGTGATGACTGAGTATCCCTAGGGCCCTAGAGTAGGTAGACAATAGAAAACATAATCGTTCCTTTTAGGAACAATAACATGGATTTGCATTTCAACACATACTCTACTTGGTGATCACAACAAACCTTCAACTGGTTGGGATGTTCGCCCAGAATGCGTTATGCCCTATACACCATTGAGTTGCATGAAAATGCCAAACCCACCTCAACAAGAGAAAAAAGAAAAGATCTGAACAGCTTGTCAAATCAATACTTCCATTCTTGGGAAATCAGGTCTTGTTTTGACACAGGAAAACCATGTATGCACCCTAAAACAGAGATCCTTAAAGATAGCAAAATCACATTTATTGGTTTCTTCAGAAGTAGAAGTAATATAATCGCTTGGAAGTTCCAGTAGCAGCAGGTCTCCATATTTCACAAAACAATATTTTGTGAACCATTCTCAATATGTTCCATATCCCCAAAGTCTTACAGTCCCTTGATCAGGCTTAAATCCACAAGCAAACTATCTATCAACGTTTTCCAATAATATGCAGAATACTTTCAGCTCAAACGCCATATCAGACTAAACCTCCAAAAGGAATACCACATATATTTTAGTTCAAATACAGTAAAAAAATATGCTTAAACCAGACTGTAAGCAAATATAATTTCAATTGTGAAAAGCATCAGTTTCGCCTTTCGTAACATTCATCTAAATTATTCAGCACCAAAGCTACTCTAAAAACTAAACATATCACAATTGCTGTCTCCAAACTCACGAGGTAGAAGAAGTTTATTTAAACCACAAAATTAGAGCCTTAATACCAATCAAAAGAAAAACCCCAATCGATTCAAGCGCGCAAATATTTAAGGTGGACAAAAACAACAAACTGAGCATAACAGGAAAATAGACCACCATCGCCACGGGAAGCAGAGCACATGCACACACACAGTGAGTGAGTGAGAGAGAGAGAGACCGAAGTTGCGGCCGACGATGCAATGCCAGGTGGGTCCATACATCCGATCGAACTCCTTCTTGATGTACGCTGCGATATCCTTCTCTACGGTATGCTTCTCGAACGCCTTCACCAAATAATTAAAAAAAAAGACAAGATCAAATACACGAAACAAGAGATTTCCCACTTCACTTTTGTCCATTACAAGATCGCACGAACTCAAAAGACTTATATAACGAAAGCAGAGAACGGCAACTAAATCGGGGAGCAACCAAACACAGACAAATGCGAGGAAAAAAGAAAAAAGGAGAGGGATTAGCGGAATCGCACGATTTGCGCGCGATCAATGGCCTCTTTTTGCATCTCCTCCTTCATATCCGCGCTCTTGATGGTGATCTTCGCCTGCCGTTTCTCATCCTTCCAATCCAACGAGGATTTGGCCACGTCGATCCCACCCTTCTTCTCTCTCCCCTCTTCCGCCATTGCCTCTCTCTCTCTCACACACTCTCTCTCTCGGCTGTAGACTGATCAATAAGGGCTCTGTCGCTCTGAGCCTCTAACGCTAGCACGTTGGTTGTGGCAGCAAGCTGATGCCGCAAATGACTGAAATGCGCGTGCACAATGTGGTTTGGACGTCTTGCATTTCGTCACGAGACATTCAAAACAAGGGTGTTTTGGTTCTTTAGCTAGGGTCGAATCTATCTATACCAAACCCTCCCGGATGGATCGTAGAGCTCCATTTTTGCCATTCGCTTTTTCGGTTTTACCATCTTACACACCCTGAATTCCCCAAATTTCTATCTGCACGCCCTGAACGCAGTTAATACTTAAAATACCTCTATCACTCTCTCTCAAAATTGTCCGCAGACATCTCGTGTTCGGGTTTACCTGTAACCCGAAACTAAAAACCGCCGCGGGTGAGTTCTGAAACAGTTCTGATTTTGAAATGGCTGGCGTTAGACATGGCCGATTCGGAACCGGTCTGGCAGTTCAAACCGGAAATGAAACCGTGATGAAACTGTTGATATTGAAAACTGTAACTAGAACCAAAGGGAGGCCGTTCGGTTACTGTTCCTATTTTTTAAAGTCAACACGAAATCGACAGTTTAAAGCCTGCTTTTATTAAATAATATATATACATATATTATGGTTTAAAATCATAAATTGAGTTGTGACTGAATGGTGGAGAACTATTTATGACTGAGTTAAGTAGAGACTTTGAGTATGATTGTTGTTAAATCATAGTTTTCTTTCAATATTTCATATTTAAGGTAAAAAAGTACATTTTTCTTTTTTTCAGATCTCAACCGTCAAACTCTTAAATCAAAGAGTTGAGATTTATTTGAATATACTACCATGTCAAGTTACTAGAATTTCACTCTCTCCCTCTCTTTCTCACTCTCTCTCTATATATAATGCATATACAAGTATATACATTATGAGAGGAGTTGTGGTAACTCACGAGGTTGTATTATATTTAGGTCACGGTTTTTGGTTGGTTTTGAGCACAGTTCAGTTCTGATTCGAATGGTGGAACCTGTTTTGAACCAGTCATGTATTCAAAATTAAACTTTTACTTATGAAGTCGGTAAAAACATGTTCGACTACATGGATTCTTAGTCGCTAGTGAGCTGGAATTTTTGTTATATTATTAGCATTCATGAAATTTACGACCTTAGGATCCCTCCCTCCATCCCGAGGATCGCCGACAGAATGAATTCGAACCATGTTTTTCAGGTAAATGAGTTATTGTGATGGCTTCACATTGATTGCTTCTTAGCATGGTCACTCCCCAATTTATTTGAATACACTCATACACCACATGTTTTGATATTATAATTAGGACCATTTCAAAGAAAAACTTCAGTTAATCCACTAAATTGAGGGCCTTAATCTTAATCAAGAAAGACTTGGTTGACAATATGAAATTTTTGGATTTTGTTCAGTGATTGAAATGGAATAAACAGTGCAGCTTGCACGCATACACACTCATCTCTCTCTATGTATGTGTGTGTACATATTGAAGATGAAATAACTTGGTGTATGTCATTTGGATATGACATCGTGTTAATGGATGAGTCTAAGAAAATTAGAACTATGAAGAGAAACGTTAGAAAGTAAAGGCTTTTGATTTAGTAAAACAAAGACAAAATATATAAATCTAAGTTTGATCATTTGGGTATTTCAGAGGACATAGAGATTAATATTTGCACATATTTAATCTCTCACGAGGAAAGTTTTAAATACCCAGGTTTATTTTTTCAAAATAATAGAAAATTTGATAAAGTTATTATGAATAAAATTAATGTTGGTTGGTTAAAATGGAGAGGGACATCAGATATTATATATGATAATAAGATATCATTAAAGTTTAAAGGTTAAATATTATAAAGCAGCAATTAGACCGGCTATATTTTATGATTCTGAGTATTAGACAAAAGATGTTTATAGCATAAATGAAGATGTTGAGATGGATGAGTGGTCACACAAAGAAATACCATATACATAATGAGATTATTATAAACAAATCGAGAGTAGCACCAATAGATAATAAAATGAGGGAAATCATTTGAGATAGTTTGAACATGTAGAAAGACAACCCATGGAAGTTCCCGTAAGAAGATATGAAAAACTATATCGTGAAAATGTTAAAAGAAAGAGGATGATCACAAAAGTGTAGGTAAGAAATAATAAATAATGATATAGTTTATATTGAGTAAACTACTAACATGGTACATGACAGGGCTATGTGGAAACAAAGAATCTATATAGCCAACCTCATCTAGTATATAAAAAGTCTTAGTTGTTGTTGTATATATATATATATATATTAAGTTTCATACACATTTATAGAAAAATCACATTATACATACAGATAATACATACACAAATATACATATGCACATACACTCTATACATATATTGTATAATGTGTAATACAATATATATATATATATTTTGTATAATATAGATAGATAGATAAAGATACAAAATAAACTATATATGTGTGCGTGCTATGGACCCGATGCAAGCTCGTAAAATTCAGGTGGAGTCAATGGTGGATCTACATTGTGGCGCCTCCCACCCGAAACAAGTTTCTCAATCTCCCATTGGGTGGAGTCCAGTTAGCCTTGGCACCAACAAATGTCAAACATCAAAAAAATACAAGCAAGATGAAATATATTCGCATAAATTTATGTGACAAACAAATACCATCTAAATTAAAACAAAAGCATTGTAAGTCGATTAGCAATTACGCAATCAAGTACCACCCTCTATACAAATGTAAATGCTATAACAAATATATTGGAGCATATATGCCACTATAATGAAATATCAAATCTTTATTAGAAATAAAGTTGATGTGATATCAATGGTTCTCAAAATATAAAGAACCAAAATTATCAAACCCAGTTGAGTGACAGATCTGAAAACTCTTACGTATCTCTTTTTTATTGTGATTTTGATTTTACCCTTACTAAAATCTGAAAAATACTTTGATGTTGAATCTCTCCAAAGTTTTTTTCCTTAGTGTCGATTGTCTCATACTATTTCTCTAGTAACCCACAAAATGAAGTTCAATTTAATGCATGATATTGAATCATCTAATGAATGATAATGCTTCAAATATGATTGAAAAGAAAGAAAAAGAAAAAAAAAGGAAGAAGAAGAAAGTGAAAAAGAGATAAAGAGGTCGTTTCAAAGAGAGTTTTAGTGATTTGGTGAGGTATTTCATTAATTTGATTGATTTTAATTTTTATCGGAATCAAAATGAACAAATGACGTTAAGTTCCCGACTTGAGATGTGTTACAAGGGTGTCTCCTCAACGAGCAAGATGTGCATCCTATAGCACAAGGATCCCACCATAGACTATAAATTTTAAAATAATTTTCTAAATTTCAGGTGGGACAGAGGCTCAATATTGATCCATCAGCCATTAGTCAATTACATGTTTTCAGAAGAAGAGAGATCTTTAATTTATAGCAGAGACCTCCAATTGTTTGTTGCAATCTTGTTTTTTATTTTACAATACAATCCAAGGAGAATAAGATTATCTTTAACATGATCACCTACATGCAATCGAGCCGAGTCAAGCAAGCTCAACTCGACTTGCATTTCCGAACAAGCTTCGATCTTTAGGATCGAGCTCGAGTTTGTTGGAACATCTCAAGGCTTGTTAGAACTCGGGAAACCAAAATTGTCTCAATCAAGCTCGGCCCGAGATCGAGTTCAGCTCATACCTCAAACTTGAGAAGTTCTAACCTTGAAGTTAGATATGGTTAGACCTCGATATATATAAAAAAACAATAATAAATAAAAAATAAAAAATAAAAAATAAAAAAAATAAAAAATATATATATAAGGAGAGAGAGATCAACATTGTACATAAATAAATATACAAATGCCAATCGCAGCAAAGAGAGAAATCAGTACAGTACATACATAAATATACGTATGACAATCATAAAATCAGCAACTGCCGTGATGCATCAAGAAACTTTGTTAAATATAGGTTGTATCAGAAAGAGTGGGGAAAGGGAGACACGCAGAGAGAGAGGTATTTTACATTTTCACCCTGATGCTTAGGTGTGTGTCCTTTCTGTTGAGGAGGGACGGTGTGGGGTTGAGGGCAAAGCCACGCTTCCCCTTTCCCTCTTCTTCCTCTCTGAGGAAGATGTCTACCCTCCTCTCTCTGGACCCTCCATTGTGTCTCTGCAACTAGCGGGTGCTCTGGTGAGCTTTTCGATCTGTGTCTCCTATAGTCACAAAAGCAGAAATCATTTTTCTAGGTTTTCCATCCATTGTTGTTTCTTTTGATGTATTTGGTTAACTGGTGTGCGTAGATTTCCTCCATCTTTGATTTGTTGGTTCGGGTCGGTCCGTGGATCATTTATGCCTCTCAACCGGCGATTCATGGCTTGATTCGGAGGTTTGTTGATTTCATTTGGGTTTGGAATCTTGATTAGGGTTTGATTTTGGTGTGAGTGGATGTGAAATTATCCCCCGCCCCTCATTTCGGTTTAGGTTTTGCCTTTCTCCCCAATTTCGATCTCTCCCGTTTTTGGCAGCTTCAATTTTTGATAGCGTGGATAACCATTATTGTTTCTTTCTCTGTATTTTTTTTGTCTAAAGATGTTAAAATCGTGATCATAATGTTGGATTGATTTACTTGGTTTTTTTCTGTAGTCTGATCTAGGTGTCGTCTTAGGAGGGCAATATGACAATGAACGAGCGTAAGATCATTGACCTTGAGCAAGGATGGGACTACATGAAAACGGGGATAAAGAAGTTGGAGAACATTCTGGAGGGTGTTCCAGAGCAACAATTCAGTTCAACAGACTACATGATGCTGTATACGTATCCTGCGTGCCTTTAATTTTCCAGAAATTGCATCTCTTATTGTATCAGGAAATATCCATCTTTGTATTCGTAGATCTCTATGTTTCCTTTACTTTCTGTACAGTACAATCTACAATATGTGCACTCAAAAACCTCCTCATGACTATTCACAACAGCTTTATGACAGATATAAGGAGGCATTTGAAGAATATATCACGTCAATGGTACAAACTGCAACCCTCGTGCACCATCCTCGTCCGTTTTGATGTAGTTATGATTTCGTTGAACAATTGTTTCTTAACTGATCTCTTGATGTGGTTTTCCTCTGTTGTACATGTAATTGATAGTTCTGTTGTATTCTGTAACCTTCTCATCTTCCAACCCTCAACACATCCAGACAGCTGACTTGCTCCACTGTCAACGCATCTCAACCTGTCTGCCATCTTCTCAACCTACAGAACACCCATATCACCTTTCAACCTGCGGCATCACCAACCGACTTCCACCTCCGACCCAGACCACTTCCGGCCCCATCTCAGTCGCCCACCTCCACCTTCACCGTCTGGTATCATCTCCCTGTCATGTGTACCATTGCCAAGTCCTGAGTTTAGCCAACAAAATTTGCCTGATAGCGAACTATGTGTCGCACAAGAGCATGCTCAAGTTAACAACTCATATAGCAGTCTCCACCTAAAATCAAGGTTTTGAGGAAACAAGAGGAGGTGTGTCACGGTTTCTACCAACATGCTCTGACATTTGTTAGTGGCGGTGCAAGCAAAAACATTGTGCTGGAAGTGGTGTTGGCATGAAAACTTGATCCCAATTCAAACACTACTTAGAGATAGTTTTGGACGTACCGTTTCATCAGGGATTTTCTTTGGGATATGCAAGATGGTGTTAGGACCGTTAGGCAAATCCCTACCGGATACAAGTAAACCTTTTAGTGCTGATGCATGGAAGAAACCCATAGGGTGTCTTATCCTTCCAACATATGTGATGACTGAGTATCCCTAGGGCCCTAGAGTAGGTAGACAATAGAAAACATAATCGTTCCTTTTAGGAACAATAACATGGATTTGCATTTCAACACATACTCTACTTGGTGATCACAACAAACCTTCAACTGGTTGGGATGTTCGCCCAGAATGCGTTATGCCCTATACACCATTGAGTTGCATGAAAATGCCAAACCCACCTCAACAAGAGAAAAAAGAAAAGATCTGAACAGCTTGTCAAATCAATACTTCCATTCTTGGGAAATCAGGTCTTGTTTTGACACAGGAAAACCATGTATGCACCCTAAAACAGAGATCCTTAAAGATAGCAAAATCACATTTATTGGTTTCTTCAGAAGTAGAAGTAATATAATCGCTTGGAAGTTCCAGTAGCAGCAGGTCTCCATATTTCACAAAACAATATTTTGTGAACCATTCTCAATATGTTCCATATCCCCAAAGTCTTACAGTCCCTTGATCAGGCTTAAATCCACAAGCAAACTATCTATCAACGTTTTCCAATAATATGCAGAATACTTTCAGCTCAAACGCCATATCAGACTAAACCTCCAAAAGGAATACCACATATATTTTAGTTCAAATACAGTAAAAAAATATGCTTAAACCAGACTGTAAGCAAATATAATTTCAATTGTGAAAAGCATCAGTTTCGCCTTTCGTAACATTCATCTAAATTATTCAGCACCAAAGCTACTCTAAAAACTAAACATATCACAATTGCTGTCTCCAAACTCACGAGGTAGAAGAAGTTTATTTAAACCACAAAATTAGAGCCTTAATACCAATCAAAAGAAAAACCCCAATCGATTCAAGCGCGCAAATATTTAAGGTGGACAAAAACAACAAACTGAGCATAACAGGAAAATAGACCACCATCGCCACGGGAAGCAGAGCACATGCACACACACAGTGAGTGAGTGAGAGAGAGAGAGAGACCGAAGTTGCGGCCGACGATGCAATGCCAGGTGGGTCCATACATCCGATCGAACTCCTTCTTGATGTACGCTGCGATATCCTTCTCTACGGTATGCTTCTCGAACGCCTTCACCAAATAATTAAAAAAAAAAGACAAGATCAAATACACGAAACAAGAGATTTCCCACTTCACTTTTGTCCATTACAAGATCGCACGAACTCAAAAGACTTATATAACGAAAGCAGAGAACGGCAACTAAATCGGGGAGCAACCAAACACAGACAAATGCGAGGAAAAAAGAAAAAAGGAGAGGGATTAGCGGAATCGCACGATTTGCGCGCGATCAATGGCCTCTTTTTGCATCTCCTCCTTCATATCCGCGCTCTTGATGGTGATCTTCGCCTGCCGTTTCTCATCCTTCCAATCCAACGAGGATTTGGCCACGTCGATCCCACCCTTCTTCTCTCTCCCCTCTTCCGCCATTGCCTCTCTCTCTCACACACTCTCTCTCTCGGCTGTAGACTGATCAATAAGGGCTCTGTCGCTCTGAGCCTCTAACGCTAGCACGTTGGTTGTGGCAGCAAGCTGATGCCGCAAATGACTGAAATGCGCGTGCACAATGTGGTTTGGACGTCTTGCATTTCGTCACGAGACATTCAAAACAAGGGTGTTTTGGTTCTTTAGCTAGGGTCGAATCTATCTATACCAAACCCTCCCGGATGGATCGTAGAGCTCCATTTTTGCCATTCGCTTTTTCGGTTTTACCATCTTACACACCCTGAATTCCCCAAATTTCTATCTGCACGCCCTGAACGCAGTTAATACTTAAAATACCTCTATCACTCTCTCTCAAAATTGTCCGCAGACATCTCGTGTTCGGGTTTACCTGTAACCCGAAACTAAAAACCGCCGCGGGTGAGTTCTGAAACAGTTCTGATTTTGAAATGGCTGGCGTTAGACATGGCCGATTCGGAACCGGTCTGGCAGTTCAAACCGGAAATGAAACCGTGATGAAACTGTTGATATTGAAAACTGTAACTAGAACCAAAGGGAGGCCGTTCGGTTACTGTTCCTATTTTTTAAAGTCAACACGAAATCGACAGTTTAAAGCCTGCTTTTATTAAATAATATATATACATATATTATGGTTTAAAATCATAAATTGAGTTGTGACTGAATGGTGGAGAACTATTTATGACTGAGTTAAGTAGAGACTTTGAGTATGATTGTTGTTAAATCATAGTTTTCTTTCAATATTTCATATTTAAGGTAAAAAAGTACATTTTTCTTTTTTTCAGATCTCAACCGTCAAACTCTTAAATCAAAGAGTTGAGATTTATTTGAATATACTACCATGTCAAGTTACTAGAATTTCACTCTCTCCCTCTCTTTCTCACTCTCTCTCTATATATAATGCATATACAAGTATATACATTATGAGAGGAGTTGTGGTAACTCACGAGGTTGTATTATATTTAGGTCACGGTTTTTGGTTGGTTTTGAGCACAGTTCAGTTCTGATTCGAATGGTGGAACCTGTTTTGAACCAGTCATGTATTCAAAATTAAACTTTTACTTATGAAGTCGGTAAAAACATGTTCGACTACATGGATTCTTAGTCGCTAGTGAGCTGGAATTTTTGTTATATTATTAGCATTCATGAAATTTACGACCTTAGGATCCCTCCCTCCATCCCGAGGATCGCCGACAGAATGAATTCGAACCATGTTTTTCAGGTAAATGAGTTATTGTGATGGCTTCACATTGATTGCTTCTTAGCATGGTCACTCCCCAATTTATTTGAATACACTCATACACCACATGTTTTGATATTATAATTAGGACCATTTCAAAGAAAAACTTCAGTTAATCCACTAAATTGAGGGCCTTAATCTTAATCAAGAAAGACTTGGTTGACAATATGAAATTTTTGGATTTTGTTCAGTGATTGAAATGGAATAAACAGTGCAGCTTGCACGCATACACACTCATCTCTCTCTATGTATGTGTGTGTACATATTGAAGATGAAATAACTTGGTGTATGTCATTTGGATATGACATCGTGTTAATGGATGAGTCTAAGAAAATTAGAACTATGAAGAGAAACGTTAGAAAGTAAAGGCTTTTGATTTAGTAAAACAAAGACAAAATATATAAATCTAAGTTTGATCATTTGGGTATTTCAGAGGACATAGAGATTAATATTTGCACATATTTAATCTCTCACGAGGAAAGTTTTAAATACCCAGGTTTATTTTTTCAAAATAATAGAAAATTTGATAAAGTTATTATGAATAAAATTAATGTTGGTTGGTTAAAATGGAGAGGGACATCAGATATTATATATGATAATAAGATATCATTAAAGTTTAAAGGTTAAATATTATAAAGCAGCAATTAGACCGGCTATATTTTATGATTCTGAGTATTAGACAAAAGATGTTTATAGCATAAATGAAGATGTTGAGATGGATGAGTGGTCACACAAAGAAATACCATATACATAATGAGATTATTATAAACAAATCGAGAGTAGCACCAATAGATAATAAAATGAGGGAAATCATTTGAGATAGTTTGAACATGTAGAAAGACAACCCATGGAAGTTCCCGTAAGAAGATATGAAAAACTATATCGTGAAAATGTTAAAAGAAAGAGGATGATCACAAAAGTGTAGGTAAGAAATAATAAATAATGATATAGTTTATATTGAGTAAACTACTAACATGGTACATGACAGGGCTATGTGGAAACAAAGAATCTATATAGCCAACCTCATCTAGTATATAAAAAGTCTTAGTTGTTGTTGTATATATATATATATATTAAGTTTCATACACATTTATAGAAAAATCACATTATACATACAGATAATACATACACAAATATACATATGCACATACACTCTATACATATATTGTATAATGTGTAATACAATATATATATATATATTTTGTATAATATAGATAGATAGATAAAGATACAAAATAAACTATATATGTGTGCGTGCTATGGACCCGATGCAAGCTCGTAAAATTCAGGTGGAGTCAATGGTGGATCTACATTGTGGCGCCTCCCACCCGAAACAAGTTTCTCAATCTCCCATTGGGTGGAGTCCAGTTAGCCTTGGCACCAACAAATGTCAAACATCAAAAAAATACAAGCAAGATGAAATATATTCGCATAAATTTATGTGACAAACAAATACCATCTAAATTAAAACAAAAGCATTGTAAGTCGATTAGCAATTACGCAATCAAGTACCACCCTCTATACAAATGTAAATGCTATAACAAATATATTGGAGCATATATGCCACTATAATGAAATATCAAATCTTTATTAGAAATAAAGTTGATGTGATATCAATGGTTCTCAAAATATAAAGAACCAAAATTATCAAACCCAGTTGAGTGACAGATCTGAAAACTCTTACGTATCTCTTTTTTATTGTGATTTTGATTTTACCCTTACTAAAATCTGAAAAATACTTTGATGTTGAATCTCTCCAAAGTTTTTTTCCTTAGTGTCGATTGTCTCATACTATTTCTCTAGTAACCCACAAAATGAAGTTCAATTTAATGCATGATATTGAATCATCTAATGAATGATAATGCTTCAAATATGATTGAAAAGAAAGAAAAAAAAAAAAAGGAAGAAGAAGAAAGTGAAAAAGAGATAAAGAGGTCGTTTCAAAGAGAGTTTTAGTGATTTGGTGAGGTATTTCATTAATTTGATTGATTTTAATTTTTATCGGAATCAAAATGAACAAATGACGTTAAGTTCCCGACTTGAGATGTGTTACAAGGGTGTCTCCTCAACGAGCAAGATGTGCATCCTATAGCACAAGGATCCCACCATAGACTATAAATTTTAAAATAATTTTCTAAATTTCAGGTGGGACAGAGGCTCAATATTGATCCATCAGCCATTAGTCAATTACATGTTTTCAGAAGAAGAGAGATCTTTAATTTATAGCAGAGACCTCCAATTGTTTGTTGCAATCTTGTTTTTTATTTTACAATACAATCCAAGGAGAATAAGATTATCTTTAACATGATCACCTACATGCAATCGAGCCGAGTCAAGCAAGCTCAACTCGACTTGCATTTCCGAACAAGCTTCGATCTTTAGGATCGAGCTCGAGTTTGTTGGAACATCTCAAGGCTTGTTAGAACTCGGGAAACCAAAATTGTCTCAATCAAGCTCGGCCCGAGATCGAGTTCAGCTCATACCTCAAACTTGAGAAGTTCTAACCTTGAAGTTAGATATGGTTAGACCTCGATATATATAAAAAAACAATAATAAATAAAAAATAAAAAATAAAAAATAAAAAAAATAAAAAATATATATATAAGGAGAGAGAGATCAACATTGTACATAAATAAATATACAAATGCCAATCGCAGCAAAGAGAGAAATCAGTACAGTACATACATAAATATACGTATGACAATCATAAAATCAGCAACTGCCGTGATGCATCAAGAAACTTTGTTAAATATAGGTTGTATCAGAAAGAGTGGGGAAAGGGAGACACGCAGAGAGAGAGGTATTTTACATTTTCACCCTGATGCTTAGGTGTGTGTCCTTTCTGTTGAGGAGGGACGGTGTGGGGTTGAGGGCAAAGCCACGCTTCCCCTTTCCCTCTTCTTCCTCTCTGAGGAAGATGTCTACCCTCCTCTCTCTGGACCCTCCATTGTGTCTCTGCAACTAGCGGGTGCTCTGGTGAGCTTTTCGATCTGTGTCTCCTATAGTCACAAAAGCAGAAATCATTTTTCTAGGTTTTCCATCCATTGTTGTTTCTTTTGATGTATTTGGTTAACTGGTGTGCGTAGATTTCCTCCATCTTTGATTTGTTGGTTCGGGTCGGTCCGTGGATCATTTATGCCTCTCAACCGGCGATTCATGGCTTGATTCGGAGGTTTGTTGATTTCATTTGGGTTTGGAATCTTGATTAGGGTTTGATTTTGGTGTGAGTGGATGTGAAATTATCCCCCGCCCCTCATTTCGGTTTAGGTTTTGCCTTTCTCCCCAATTTCGATCTCTCCCGTTTTTGGCAGCTTCAATTTTTGATAGCGTGGATAACCATTATTGTTTCTTTCTCTGTATTTTTTTTGTCTAAAGATGTTAAAATCGTGATCATAATGTTGGATTGATTTACTTGGTTTTTTTCTGTAGTCTGATCTAGGTGTCGTCTTAGGAGGGCAATATGACAATGAACGAGCGTAAGATCATTGACCTTGAGCAAGGATGGGACTACATGAAAACGGGGATAAAGAAGTTGGAGAACATTCTGGAGGGTGTTCCAGAGCAACAATTCAGTTCAACAGACTACATGATGCTGTATACGTATCCTGCGTGCCTTTAATTTTCCAGAAATTGCATCTCTTATTGTATCAGGAAATATCCATCTTTGTATTCGTAGATCTCTATGTTTCCTTTACTTTCTGTACAGTACAATCTACAATATGTGCACTCAAAAACCTCCTCATGACTATTCACAACAGCTTTATGACAGATATAAGGAGGCATTTGAAGAATATATCACGTCAATGGTACAAACTGCAACCCTCGTGCACCATCCTCGTCCGTTTTGATGTAGTTATGATTTCGTTGAACAATTGTTTCTTAACTGATCTCTTGATGTGGTTTTCCTCTGTTGTACATGTAATTGATAGTTCTGTCTTTTATGTAACCCTTAATTGTTAGTCTCTTCTTTGTCAACACTATCAAAGCGCTTAATCTTGTTGCAACTGGCTATTTTACTGCACTTAGCAGGCATTGCTTGTGTCTGATCCTTCAGAAGAAAAAGGGTAATAAGCATCCCACTTTGTGGAGGGAAAGTGATAAGGATACTGCTAAAAATATTCATTTGTACAAGGCGTTTGGAGGTGCTTATCTTTTAGCTGTATACCAGCTAGCCCAGACTGTTAAATTAGGGTTTGATCATTAATCCTTCTTTTTGAGGCAAGGAAATATACCAGATATATCCGAGTGGTCTCATAAATTTCTTATATTTTGTACTATTTGTAAATTGTAATTGCTTCCCTTGTTTTTTTTTCGATTTTAAATGATAATATGACACATAAATCATACTACTTATAATCCATGTAATTGATCTACTTGGTTTTGGAAAAGGCTTGGTTCTAGTTTCAGTTTCAGTACTGGCTTTGGTACCTAAACTTTTATTATTATTAAAAAAGTCATTGTCCCTAGATCAGGACTTCCTTTTCAATGGAAGCTGGGTTATGGCTACGCCCCCCCCTTACCAAATGCACACCGAAGTTGCAAAGTTGATGTAAAACTTCATCACTGAACCCCTAGCTAGATGTGTTGTACCTCTTTATCGTATGTATCATTTTTTAATTTTAAAAATTTGAGAAAATAAAAAAATACATAAAAATTAAGGAAAAGCTGCGGTAATTGAAAACAATTCATATAATTCATAAGTTCAGTAAATATTGATCAATCACTATTCACTTTTCAATGTATAAAGCATTTAAGCAGTACATCCTTAGCAAAACTATAACTTTCATAATTGAAAAAATGAATTACATATTATAATCAAGATCAACTAAATAATCTTAATATTCTCTTCCTTATTAAAGATCATCAACCCCTTAAGCTTTAAAATCAAAATCATCCCCTTGATGATATTGTTGCGCTCCTTCCAAATCAATTTATTGAATGTCTTCTTCAGTTAGGAGTGTATTTGCTTCATTATCTTCCATAATTCATTCCTCTAAGATATCAAAATTGTCCCAACTTATTAGATAAAATTAGTTCTTCTTTGTATTTAACTTTTTTAATTGTCTACGAAGGAACATAAATAAATAACATTAGCAATTAAATAAAATAAAACATTGAATTGAATACTTAATTAGTAACTAATCCTTTATTATCTTTATTGGAGTCACATGTCGCAACAGATGAAAACTAGGTCATTGAGCTGCTTATGTTCCAACCTATTGCATTTTTTTTTATGTATATGTTCAAAGACACCAATTACTTTCACAACCAAATACACTACAAGTTTGACTAAGAACTCTTATTGCAAAATCTCTCAGGTTTGGACAATCACTTTCAAACCTATTCCACCAAACATCTAATAGAAAAAAGACAAACATAAAGATATATTTCATAATAAATATAATATTTAAAAAATTTAAATATTAAGATGAATAATTTACCATGGTGCATATTAGTATGGTTGCGAATGGCTACAGACAAACCCATCAAGTGAAGAGCATTATCATAGATCTTCATCTCTCGATATATAGCATGTGCTCTACTCTCATCACTCTACTCTCACCAGGAACCAATTTGTCTATATAATCAATGATACCTCGATTAACCTTCGCGTCCCTTTTAAAGCTTGCATGAATAAGTTAATCCATTGAATACCTAAATGTTGGATTTAGGTAGAAAATTGTTGCATAAATAGGCTGGTGCAACTGTTGATTCTATCTATTATCGATAATATTTCATACGGGCACATAATATCTCTTTCTTTCATTAAAATTGATTCTAACAACTTCTTTAGCCCTTAATAAAAATAGCCCATAGATGGCTTTTCCTCGCTCTAAGCCAATCTCAAAACTTTGACTAAAAGACATGTGATCCTTAATAGTCTAAGATAGGAGTTCCAAAATGTACTCCTAAAGATTGTCTTTGAAATCTCATTTAATTTTTTATTCCTTCTATTTTCATGCAACTCTTAAAATTGTTGCCACTTATATGAGGAAAACATTCTTTTTAAGGCTTTCTTTTGTTTAACAATACTATGTAATGATAATAAAAGAGCTCTGCACCATCTGTATATCTCTTCATCATACATAATACAAAAACATGGAATTGAATATAGATACATTTTGCAATATCTTGACAACACTAAGTTGTTGCCTTTACCTTGTCCATTTCTCTAGATAATGGGTTGCACATGGTGTTCGATAAGTATTAACTCCTTTCCTACAACTTTATAGTTAGTTGCATTATGTGTAATTAATTGGACTACCTTCTTAAGCCCAATCTCCAATATCACCTTATCAAATTCTTACCTTAAAAATTTGTGCATTATGTTGCTCCTCTGACATGTCTAGTGACCTAAAAAATATAAGTCATTTAGGATAATAGATAAAAAAGTTTAACAAAGTCTTTTCTCACCCATCTGACGATCTGTATGCCATGACAGAGCATCCTGTCTCCTTCCATGACTCTCTTAAAGTCGAACAATACTCTTGGGCTTTAAGGGCAGTTTTATCTAATAGTTTTCTTCTTAACTTTTGATAAGATAACTTCTTATATCCTATACCAATGTTAGCAATGACATCTACAATTGCTTGAAAATGAAAAAAATTTGTTGCATTAAATGGAATGCATGCATCATAAAACTATCTCTCCTTGCTCATGGAATTGCTCTAAAGTCATAACAACATGCCATGTCAGAATAAGATTTTCCTCTATCTCTTCCTCTTCTATCACTTTTAACCTCTTTAACAACTCTCTTTCCTCTGGTTGGTGGTTGAAAACTACTACTACGAATCTCTATCCTAGCACGAGAAGGGATGCTATCACCAAGTCCTCTTCATCATCTTTTATATCATCTTTTTGTTGTCCCTTCTCAACTATACTCTCAATCATCTGTACACATTGTCATTTAATGACTTCTTACACTTTCTTAACTTTGCCCGTGCAAGGAACAAGCCTGCTAGGTGATGTTTAAAACAAAAAATTCTACCACTAATCACCTTCTTACAAAAAAACACATCTTATTTTCAATTTATTTTCCTAAACAACTATTGTATTCTACTATCATACCAGATCATCGGATCGAGATTGGGAGTCCTTAACACCCCCTTCCTGCCATCTTAATTTAACACTTCAATTTTAATAAACCTAAAAATAAAAGCACTACATAAATCTCCAATCTTTACTTCATAAATCACCAAAACACTCAAATAGAGTGTCTCCCACTTCACAAGTACAACGAAAGTATATTCATGCACTTCATAAGTTCATATATTGTCATTCAAAAAAAGAAAAAACAAATAATACAAGAAAACACCAAATACAAAAGAAAAAAATTATAACACAACCATCATATTGTTGGTGTTGTCACTATCGAAGTGATGGTGGCATTCATGATCCTTAAAACTGATGGAGATGACTCACCCTAGCTGGAAATCACCTTGGAGCAGTTGGAAGACGCAAACGAAAGCCTAAAATCTCACAGAAATGCAGGGTTATGATCGACCAGAGATGTTCCTTGGCATATCGCCCGTACCACGGGCGATATACACATTATACATATCGCATGATATAATACTTATCATACCGTATTGTATAATACGGTGCGTTACAAATAACACTGCTTTAAATATAGGGTTATGTATGATACGAGCAATATGCATTGTATTATGCGATACAGAGCATATCGCATGATACTGTATCTTATACGATACATTACGTATCATACTGAATCGTACGATACGGTGTGCTACAATAACACTGCTTTAAATCCTTATATTTTTGGAATGTCAAGAGTTCCTTCTTAATATTAATCGAAGTTATTTGAGGCGTGGAAAATGATTGAAGTAGCTTTCCTTATGTTATAGTTCTACTGTCTTCCATCTTCTCTAGGATCCTGATGGTGTTTGCAGGCCTATATCTATCTCTGGAGATTATCCAGTCAAGTTAGGGAGCTGGAAGCGTTGGTTCTTGTTTTCTTCCTATCCTCCCGCATAGCTTACCCCTTACAACTTGATCTAAATATTTGGGATCACATATAGTACTTCATTCACTTCCATCAGAAAATACTTGCGGAAACATGCACATATATCTATCCTGTATGCATGCTGCATTACACCACTCTCACATGTTTCCAGACTGGTTGTGCCTTACGCTTGCAGTGTTAAGGACCCAAATACCAACATTTAACCCAGAAAATTAATTTGTAGTGTTCTCTTCAGATTCTGTGTTTGCTTTCACTGGTTTGAATATTGTGGTTTTCTTGCTCACCCTAGTGAGTCAATTGGATATTAGAAAAAAATTGCATTCTACTCCTAGATATCTCTCAGTAGGTCATATTCCATTATATTGTTCTTATGATGGTAACTTATATGGTTGCTAGACTCACAAGAATTGGTTTTGGTTAGTAGTTTTGCCTTTACAGATCATCTGTCATTTAAGAGAAATGTTGAAGAATGCTCCACGTATTGCATTTTTGATAAATCACAAAATGCTAGTTCATTTCTTGGCATTAATCATTGCTTTTTTGTAGAGAAGATAACAGTTCCTTGACTTTTGAGGATCAAAATTAGAATGCCATTTTTCCCATGTGACTTTGATTCCTTTGTTTATGACAATAATAGCCAACATGCTAGAAGTGTTTCCTAACTTCTTTTTTAGCTTGGTTTTCCCTCCGATGCTGCATATCGAGCTTACTTACATTGTGTGTTTATATATTCTCTTGTGTGACTAGGTAATGCCATCTCTGAGGGAGAAACACGATGAGTTTATGCTCAGGGAGCTTGTGAAAAGGTGGTCAAATCACAAAGTCATGGTTCGATGGCTGTCCAGATTCTTCCATTATCTTGATCGCTACTTCATTGCAAGGAGATCACTTCCACCCCTTAATGAAGTTGGCCTCACGTGTTTCCGCGATCTGGTAATCGATCAATATAATCATGTACCCAGTTTATAGTCAATACATTGCCCAAGTTCTGCATTTCAAATTTAATGTGGATTTGTGGTTTTGATGTCGGTTTTAGTCTTTCGCACCTGAATGCTGTTCCCTGTTTAATGTGTCATTCAATCATTCTAACTGCCGATGTGGTTTAGCTTGAGATATACTTTGGCTATGTATTATCTTCAGCAGGTTTACAAGGAACTAAATGGGAAAGTGAGAGATGCAGTCATTTCTCTTGTATGTTTTTTCTTCCTTATTATACAAGATTTTCAATGTTTACAAATTTAGAAAAATTAACCTATCCTTTTTTTGTTCAAAGATTGATCAAGAACGTGAAGGAGAGCAGATTGATCGAGCTCTATTGAAGAATGTATTAGATATATTTGTTGAAATTGGAATGGGGCAAATGGATCACTATGAGAATGATTTTGAAGCTGCCATGCTCAAAGACACGTCTGCTTATTATTCTCGAAAGGCTTCAAACTGGATCCTAGAAGATTCTTGTCCTGATTATATGCTCAAGGTATTTTTTTTTTTTTTGTGATGATTACTATAACTTCAAGACAAGATAGGATTAGTAAGGAATGCATTAGACAGAAAGTAGGGTGATTGCACCTATTATGAAAAAGATGGTAGAATCTCGCCGTAAGTGGTTTGGTCATGTGAGGATAATACCATTAGAAGTCTCAAGAAACAGTAGATCGTAGAAGATAGCCTATTAGTTAGAAAGCCCATTAGTTAGAAGTAGAGGGATACCAAGAAAAACTATAAGTGAAACCATTAAAAATGACTTAGATTTAAATGGCATTTCTCTCCGAAGACATGGTTTACGTATAAAACACAACGATATCATTTGATTCATATAGCTGATCCCACCTTATAGGAAAAGGCTTTGTTGTTGGTGATTAGTGATTACTATAGCTTGGTTTCTTCATTTACATTACTGTATGGCTACTATTTGATATTGTGTCTTTCATTACAGGCTGAGGAGTGCTTAAAACGGGAGAAAGATAGAGAAAGATAGTTGCTCATTACTTACACTCTAGTAGTGAGCCTAAATTATTAGAGGTTTGTTCTTGACTTTGTGCTATTGTTTCAGCTGTTTGGTCTTCTACTGTGTTGAATGAAGTACTGCCTGGCAACTTGAAGAAAACAATTGTTAATGATTATTTTGATGTCTTATAGCTCCGCTTTTTAGTTTCTGAACTTTTATGCCTTTTTCTCTCTTCTGAAATTTTCTCTTTTAGAAAGTTCAACATGAGCTGTTATGAGGGTCTCACTCTCCTTTTTTTTAGGAAATATGCACTTTTATAATTCTTCTTGATTTTAGTAATTTTTGGATATATTTCAGCATGTTGCAGCCGAGGGGATGGCCTTAGTAAAGCAAGCAGAGGATGCTGCAAGCAACAAGAAGGTATTGTCTTAATTTTGTGTTTTTTCCTCTTTGAGGGGAAATTTTTGAATTTTATCTGTCTGTCATGAACCCTTTATTATTATTTTTTTGGAGACATATGATATGCTAATGATCTTGTTTTCATGAGAGCTCCAGTGACACTTTGCTTGCAAATTGAAAGCTAATAGATGTTTTTGACATTCTCATGGTTTATTTTCTTAAAGATTTTCTCTCCGACTCTCAGTAAATAATACCCATCTTTTTTTCATTTCATCTGCATTTCCCATCTATCTTGCATATTCCAGTGGACACGTAAGGGTATACAGCGATATATCTGTACTGTGAATAAATAAATATGTACGTAATTTGGTTAACAACCAGAATTGAAAACTCCTGCATTTTATTTGAAAGTGATCTAGTTTTTGATATTTAAAATGGAAATATAGTTAAAGCAAGTGTAGAAAAGAAAATGCCTTGACTAGTCCAAGGACAAGGAAATTGTTGGGTCACATGAAAATGTTGAAGAAATGCTGAGCTATATTCCTATTTCTAGAGGCACGTTGATCTTCTACGCTGTAAGCTTGTCCATTTAGTTGTCTCGGAAATGATATACATTTGACAAAAGCTTCCATCCCTGCATAGACTACTAAGGTACATGTTAAAATGCTTTAGTGTATCCCAGTGGGAAGAAGCATAAGTATTCAATGCTGTATTAAATACAAAAAGTTCATGATCTTCTAGTGCTCTGTTGAACAGAAGGCATTTTAAATGCTCTTGCAACTGAATATTTCGATATTTGAATTTTGGAGATCTCCACGACCCCATGTTAGTTCTTCCTGCATCTGCTGTGTCTTTCAATAACGGTTCTCCTGAAAGTTTTTATTTCGGTCTTTGTACTTTAAAGGAGGTAGTTAAATAGCCACCTAAATGATATTTGCTGCCACATGGAGCTACAGTGAGAAAGTAAAACTTGAGAAGAGGGAGAGGAAGGCTTCTAAATTGTTGGAAGGAAACAACAAAACAAGGTCTCTTGTTTTTTGAGTTAAATGCTAATACATCACACGATTGAGCTCAACAGAATCCTTGTACCAAACCGCTATTAATGTAGGAAAAGGCTGGGTATTGGTTTGGTTTGTCTTCGTAGTTTTAAATTCAAATGTTGCAATGTGACAAAAGATTCTCATTCATAGCCATTAGCCACTATATGTTTCCAAAATCGATTAAGCATTTTACCTTTCTGCATATCTTGTAGGCCTTCTGCACTAAAGTTTGTAGTGAAACTGACACAGGTTATGTTATATTTCAACAAAAAAGAGGTTACATTGTATCTTGAAGCAACTTAGCTCCTGGTCTTCTAGTAGTTAAACCAGTACCAGAAACTTGTTTACGAGTACAGCTGCAAGGAAATAGATATAGGGTAGACATAGTAGGTTCTGTCCTCGTTTGTCAGAGCGCATTTTCCGACAGATATAAGCATTGAAATATCCGTACTGGTTGCAGCTTGGTGCATTCTTAAAGTTCTAACTTTAACCTTTCTCGTAGTACTTCACTGTTAAAAAATATGGAAAGAATGGTCACAGGATGGTATCAGCATTGTGCTTGCTTTTCATGATAACATCTAGAAAGATGGTGTTGCAGTGCCACGTCTCTTTAATCCCAAATTCAGATTATGGTCTGAAATGCATTTTTGTAATGTATGTCACAGTTTTGATGTCTAAAATTCAAGTTCCATCCTGGAGTCCCAACATATTTGTAGGTACTCTTTCTGATGGTAGCAACTTTTGTCTTTTCAGGCTGAGAAGAAAGATGTTGTTGGTTTGCAAGAACAGGTACTTGAATTTGCCAATATATGTTCTTGTCCATCTATGGATGCTTACAATTGAAGCTGAATTCTTCCTCTCATCTCCAGGTTTTTGTTAGGAAAGTTATAGAGCTCCATGACAAGTACTTGGACTATGTTACAAATTGCTTCCAGAACCACAACCTTTTTCACAAGGTAGTCTTAACCAAATTATTCGTCAGTTACTACCCAATCTTCTATGTGATGCTTACTTTTGCTTCTTCAGGCACTCAAAGAAGCTTTTGAGGTCTTCTGCAACAAGGGTGTTGCAGGCAGCTCTAGTGCGGAGTTACTGGCAAATTTCTGTGACAATATACTCAAGAAGGGTGGCAGTGAGAAACTAAGTGATGAAGCCATTGAGGAAACACTGGAGAAGGTTTGTCAGCGTTTTCCGTATGTTTTTGCCACTGTTTCCGATCAGTGAAGACATTAATACTATTGGCAACCTGCAGGTCGTGAAGCTACTTGCATACATCAGTGACAAGGACCTCTTTGCTGAGTTTTACAGGTAATGTGCTCTTCGTTTGCTTCAGTTTGTTTTGTTTCTTCTGATATTTGACTATGGGATTTTTGCACTCCATAATCCTTCGTGATAGATCTGTTGGCTTGTCTTGTAAGTATTTTGACGGTTGACATGCAGGAAAAAGCTGGCAAGGAGGCTTCTGTTTGATAAAAGTGCAAATGATGATCATGAGAGGAGTATCTTGACAAAGTTGAAGCAGCAATGTGGTGGGCAGTTTACCTCAAAAATGGAGGGAATGGTAGAGTGGCTGAAATTGAGATTGTTGCTGTTGTTTTTCTGTTTTGAGGCATTATTAACGTTTCTTTCATTGACCTTTCAGGTAACGGATTTGACGCTAGCAAGGGATCACCAAACCCATTTTGATGAATATCTTCAAAACAATCGACATGTAAATCCTGGAATTGATTTGACGGTGACAGTTCTTACAACTGGATACTGGCCTAGTTACAAATCCTTCGATTTGAATCTTCCGGCAGAGATGGTACGTCTTTATTTATGATTCCTTAGGATGTTTAGGGAACTCGCTCCTTGAGTCTTCTTATGTGTTTGGCCTTTGTAGATAAAATGTGTAGAGGTTTTCAAAGAGTTCTATCAAATCAAAACGAAGCACAGAAAGCTCACATGGATTTACTCATTGGGAACTTGCAATATCAATGGCAATTTTGAACCCAAGACTATGGAGCTTATAGTAACAACCTATCAGGTGGTTGATTCTTCTTGTCTTTACCATGTCAACTGTGGTTCTCTTTTTGTGCTTTTAGCTGATTCTTAATGATTTTCTACCTCTGTTTTAGGCATCAGCTTTGCTGCTTTTCAATGCATCAGATAAGTTGACCTATTCTGAGATCATGTCTCAATTAAATTTAACGGATGATGACGTGGTCAGGTTACTCCATTCCTTATCTTGTGCAAAATACAAAATTCTGAACAAGGAGCCTAACACCAAAACTATTTCTTCAACTGATACCTTTGAGTTTAATCCCAAATTCACCGACAAACTGAAGAGGATCAAGGTTTGGGGATTTTCTCTCCGTTTCTCATGTTTTGATTGGTTATGCTATTGCTATCATAATAAAGCGTTGCTTTTGAACACAGATTCCTCTTCCTCCCGTCGATGAGAAGAAGAAGGTTATTGAAGATGTTGACAAGGACCGGCGCTATGCCATTGATGCTTCAATTGTACGAATAATGAAAAGCCGTAAAGTTCTTGGCCACCAACAACTGGTAATGGAATGTGTGGAGCAGCTTGGGCGCATGTTCAAGGTATCACTTATCTGTTGGACAGTGTCGCTATTGTTCTCGAGAAATATTGTTTGACAGATTTCAAATTGAATTCCTTACCTTTTCAAGGAACATTGCACATGGCTTAGGAAGCGATTTGCGTTTCTGTCTGTCTGGATTCTCTCTCTTTCTCTCTCTCTTCAAACACACACATACACAAAGTTCAAGAATGCATTTACCTGATCTGAGCTGCATTTTCTCATATATATAGCCTGATTTCAAAGCAATCAAAAAGAGGATTGAAGATTTGATCACAAGGGATTATCTTGAAAGAGACAAGGACAACCCCAACATGTTTAGATACTTGGCTTGATCCAGAATGCTGAACCTTCGACCATAAGGGATCTCGGTCAGGTTTCTGCTCGGAGGTAGATGCAGGCAACTCTTTCGCTTATTGGGATGGAAGGCTGCACATAGAAGGTCCTATATTTTCATACGGGAGGTGCTCCCACCGTTGATCATCATCATCCTTCTGTAAATGCCATACTCAGGCCAACTAAGCCAGTCTGGAGCAATCCGACGATGACGATCTTTTGCACATGATGTAAAGTGTTCCCTGTCTGAAGTTTTGTGTCTGGTCTCGTCATTTATTCACCAGGTTTGTCGAGGCCTTGCTTTTATTGTTGCCTTCCTCCTTCCTCCAACGTAAAACATTTTAAATCCTATTTTCTGTAATCTATCTCACCATACTTAAATATGGCTCTGTCCATTTACATGCCTCAACACAGTTATCTTATTATGTGGAATTGTTCATAAAGGTGTGTTAGCCTTTCTCTGATATGAACTCTGTTTACTTGTCATTTTGGAGAAGGAAATCGTCGCTTACAAGCCATATTGTTTTCTTTTTACTGGCTGAGGGTCTGGCTGGAGATGGAAAGCGTGGAGTCTTGATCCGGCCTGAGTACACCTCTGGTTTGGACTTTGGTTCATGGTAGCCAATCTTTATCAAGCCTTTTCACCTTGCACATGTTAGTTACATTAGTATTTCAGTATGACAGACAAGGTAGATATTATTCTATACTGCTTGTGAACACCAGATGGAAGTGGCCCGTTTGGAACCGACTGAGTAGGTAACCGCCTCTGGAAAGTAGAATCTGAACCGAGCCAGAACCGAGAACCCCTGCGGTTCGTGGCTGGTCCCACCTATCAGGAAACACATAAAATCTCGTTTTTGTTTATGACATCTTCAAACGAGAATGGAAACAAAAGAAACTGAGGCCGGACCTGGAAGAGGTGAAACCTGATCCAAACCTGGAACCTGGAGGAGGATGGATTGGTTCCGCTTCGAGGCTTTGGTGATGTTACTCAATAGAACTGTTACCATTACTTTTCATTTTTAAATTCAAATCTTTATTATTGGTTATGTGAAACGAATGATGAAGATGTTTAGGTGGCCTTGACACATCTCCCTCCCTCTCTCCCTCTATATATATACATATGGTTGGTGGATCTACATTCTCTCCACTGAAAATTTTGAAAATCAACTTAAAGTCTATAGCTCATGATAAGATCCATGGCCATAATACGTAGTTCGGCCCACCTGAAACCATTCTTGCACCACAAAAAAGTTTCTAGATCTCTCACTTATATATATATGTTGCAAAATAGACAAGCTAAATCATGTGGGGAGCTGGTATAGGACATAATTATAATAGCAAGACTCGTGTGTACAGTGGGTTTAGGGTAAGACTTCCAAGCAAACACTAGTGAGCAGTGTGCCAAGTTTAGGTTAAGGTTAAGATTCAATATCAAACTAAGGCAAGCGGGGTTAGGCAAATGATACATACATTGCAAACCAATCGAGAAATGATCCTTTTTGACTTTTCACTTTCAAGTTAGCTAAATTTGTCAAACACATAACAACAAATCATATATGTATCTAGCTAGAATAATGTCAAGCTACTTTTAAGATCATACTTAAAAGTAATACAGGAGAATGTTGTGATGTCAATGTACTTGGATCGGGATGAGACACATGAACCAATTTTGGTGAATCTCTCGTGGTGTCAGAGCATGTATTAAGACTCAACCTTAAAAACACATTTGTTGCACCGAGAGTTTTAGCTCAACTGCAGGGCATTTTAACGCTGTCGCTGCTGTTGGGGAGTTTGACTCTCAGAGGGGTGCATATGTGTGTTGAGTGTTGAGTTTCGGCCTCCTCTTTTATAAAAAAAACATATTTGTTATTTATTAAGTTAAAGCTTTTTAAAGGTGAAGGAGCATTAGATTTCTAGTACAAGGATGAATTACAATTTTCATGGGAAAGGTTTCCTTTAAAATAACCAAAATTTTAAAATGTAAGTACATTTAACACATAAATGTAGCAAATGAAAGATGTTAAACGTGGTCTTTGTTTAAAGTATATGGTGGAAGTGTACCACCACAACACTTCTCTCTCTCCCTATATATATTCACAACGTAGAAAGTAAAGTCTTTCATAGTATATACTCTCTAATCAAGATTGTCTAATTAAGATGATTAAATAGTTGTGATTGTAATGTTGTATATAGTCCTTAAACACTACTATGTGATTAAGGAGATCCAATGGTTGTATTGAGAAAGTTTTTGTACTTATTAGTATACCAACAAGTACACTAATATCTTTTTTCTTTATAAATATTTATCGATCATCATTAAAAAGTATATACTCATGTTAACACTCTATCTCACACACATGAATATGTGCACGCACTCATTTAAGTGTCTTTTTTTTAATTACAAGTAAGAAGCTGACTTAAGCGATTTCTTTTCAGCAACTCATGGTTCAGGATGTGCACAACCGTGCCAACAAGGAAAGAGTTGAAAAAGGACCAAGTTTCAATATGCACTAATCCATTTCCTTTTTGTAAATTATACGTAATATATATATATATATAACATGGTGCGCATGAAATCTTGTTCACGGCAAATATAAAAAAATACCGGAGCAAATTAAAGAAGCAGTATGTCAATCCAGCCACAGCCAAGATAGGCCCAACATAATATATATGTGTGTATAATCTGCGTGTGAATGAATTTTGAAAGAAAACAACAGATTCTCTTCGTTTCAAGAAGAGAGAATTGGCAACCCAGGGTGAGAACGTTATCTCAGTTGACAGAGCTCTTTGACTTCTCTGCTGCAGGTGGGCAGTTCAATTTCCCGGGAGTGCATGCGTGTTCCATTAGGCTTCAGGCCCCTTTTGTGAAAGAAAGGAAGAGTGAATTTACTTTCCCTGCAGTTCTGATGCAATGACTGTCATCTCATCCACTCCCGCCGCAAAAGAGAGAGGTTGACGTCTGAACACACGATTGGCAAAATACACGGTCTCTCTCTCTCTCTCTCTCTCTCTCTCTCTCTCTTATTTTATTAGTATACATATAAAAGAGAGAGAGATGCGGACCAAGTCTCGAGCACATGGTTGCAAGACCTCTTTTAATCATCTTCAGCTACTGAAATTGCTCTTCGCGGCTTGACTCACCATTCGTCAATCTCCTCCGTTTATTATTTGACACCAGCCACCACTGTCCTCTTTCTGCATTACATATATATATTCAGTAGAGTGGGCGAAATGGAGTAAGGTGGCAGAAAGGAGTGCCATATGGCATATATATAGTGCTAAGAATAAATGTTGATATCTAGCCTTTCCTAATGATGGATACTTAAAATTAAAAAATTAAGGAACAAACAGTGCCCATGTACACATACTTCTTACTTTTTATTTCAACATTTCATCTTATTGATCATATTCGATATCTATTTTTGGAACATATATATAGCTTGGGACATAACCAAAAGCATAGAATGATTGAGATGGAACCACATGATTGGCTTTTCATGTGGCAAGTACGACTCTAGATCTTTGTTGTTGCTCTCAATCGTCGTTTTGTGGTTATGTTTCAATATATATATATATATATATATATATATATATATATATATATATATATATAGAGAGAGAGAGAGAGAGAGAGAGAAAAAAAAAAAAGCTTATGATAGGATACCGAGGGAGGTTCTTTGGAGAACTTTGGAAAAAAGAGGTATCCCGTTGACATATATTAACCTTATAAGAGACATGTATGATGGTGCAAAAACATGTGTGAGGACTCATGAAGGAACGACAAACTTCTTTGAAGTTAATATTGGGTTACATCAAGGATCAACTTTAAGTCCATACTTATTTATAATGGTGATGGATGAGTTAACAAAACATATTCAAGATGAAGTACCTTGGTGTATGTTATTTGCAGATGACATTGTATTAGTGGAGGAGTCTAAGGAAAAAGTTAATAGAAAATTGAAACTATGGAGAGAAACATTAGAAAACAAAGGCCTCCGACTTAGTAGAACAAAGACAGAATATATGGAATGTAAGTTTGATCATTTGGCTACTTCAGAGGACAGAAATTAAAATTGGCACACATTGCATTCCCCAAAAGGAAAGTTTTAAATACCTAGGGTCAATTTTTCAAAGTGATGGAAGAGTTGATGGAGATGTTACACATAGAATTAATGCTGGTTGGTTAAAATGGAGAGGAGCATCAGGTATTCTTTGTGATAAGAAGATACCATTAAAATTAAAAGGTAAATATTATAGAGCAGCAGTTAGGCCTGCCATGTTTTATGGTTCTGAGTGTTGGGCAGTTAATCATCAACATGTACAAAAGATGTCTGTGACAGAAATGAAGATGTTGAGATGGATGAGTGGTCATACAAGAAAAGACCGTATACATAATGAGGTTATTAGAAACAAATTAGGAGTGACACCAATAGAGGATAAAATGAGTGAACATCGTTTAAGATGGTTTGGACATATAGAAAGAAGATCAAAAGAAGAACCTGTAAGAAGGTTAGAAAAACTAAATTTGGAAAGTATTAAAAGAGGTAGAGGACGACCACAAAAGTGTTGGAAAGAAACAATAAAGAATGATCTAGCTTATTGGGAGTTAACTGCTAACATGGCACACAATAGAGATCTGTGGAAACAAAGAATCCATGTAGCCGACCCCGTCTAGTATGGGAAAAGGCTTAGTTGTTGTTGTTGTTGTATAGAGAGAGAGAGAGAGAGAGTAATTGGATCCTCTATACCACTTAAGTTCACTCATTTTCCCGTAGCATGAGTATAATAAAATCGTCTTTCACCATTTTTCAAATACTTCACCAACCTTTAAGATACACTCATGTCATGGAAAACCAACTATCGGCCATGAGTAGATAATTTCAGTGGTATATATATATATATATATATATATATATATATATATATAGAGAGAGAGAGAGAGAGAGAGGGAGCTTTGTATATTCTAGCAACTTTAGTTTATCTGCACAAATCTCAACCATTTATTTTAAATAAGTATTTAATATTTTTAATTTAAGAAGTCCGATGAGTAATTTGAATAGACGAACTTTTACGATCTAAAAAAGTGCTCTCAATGGTTTTATATTAAACGAAAATCAAGTTTTATCCCAAAAATATATATATGGAAATCAAGCGAAGCAGAGACCCAAAGCGCAACAAATGACACCCACAAGATCATCCAGAAAAAAGACAGATTGCTACAACTGAAGGAAATGAATGATGCAAAGCTTACTATTTATTGATTGTAGCCTTCTAACTTTATATAACCTTTTGTCTTGGTCACTACCCATATTCTTTTGCATCATTTCATCACACCCATCATTCCGGATTTCAAGTTTTGCAATGAGAAGACTGCAGCGTACATATAAAGCAATCACATAATCCACTAAAAAATTCGAAGATCACACAAGAGAGCGAAACTATACATACAAGACAGAAAAGACAGAACTGATCATGAATCACTTTCAAGGATGAGACTCAATTACACAGAAAGGAGAGTCAAACAATGAAACAGAGGACTTCGGGAACCCAAAACCATGAACCCAGAACAATAAACGCATAAAGCAATTGTGTCGACAATCACACAAGAGAGCGAAGTTCTCACCGGAAAGTAACATCTCGGGCTGACCGGAAGGCTTAGACAGCGGAACGCGATCTGTCGACTCAGAAGAATCCAGCGGGTCGCTGCCATCTCTATATGCGCTCGCGCACGAAGACGCGTTGGATACCTCGCCGATTAGACGCCAAGTGAAAATGAGGGTTCCTCCCTCTCTCTCTCTCTCTCTCTCTCTCTCTCTCTATATATATATATATATATATATATATATATATATATATATATATATATATATATATATATATATATATTTCTTTAAATGTAAGATAAACATTTTAACTATTAACCGTAAAAATTGAAACGTAAAAGAATATTACGTTGTATTTTAAATTGGTGAGATTGGCAGCTAGCATTCAAATTTTAAAAGAAAAAAATAAATTAGTATTTTTGTAGGTACATTAAATACATTTGATATAAAGATTTTAATCATTGATTTTAAATTTAGAATGAAAAAAATAAAACATGAATGAGTGTACCTATAGACTATGCTCTTATATATATATAGCTACTTCTAAGGTATATCTCTTTTTCTAAGAAACATGAAATTTTCAAAGTTACAAAAGAATATAAAAAACCTTTATTACACTTATGTGCTGAAAAAAGTAAGGATGAAAATAAGTATGTTGTGTCAGATATGAACAACATGCGTATGCTCACTCACTCACACACACACACACACACACACATATATATATATATATATAAAATAACTCTTGGTTACCATCCCTCAACAACTCGTTACCATGCTATAAAATCGAGCAAGAAAAATATTTCCAAAGGAGTCAAACAATATCACAAGTGACCAAACAAAGTTTATTAGAAAATGTTGATAGAGGAAAGAATGGCCAGCGGGCACGGCGCACCCGTTTGAAGCCGAGTCCCACACCCAGCACGACTAGGACTGGCACGCTAACACGATTTGTACATGCAAGGATCCCACAAACCTTGCCTCATGGTTTAGGGTTGACCCAGTAATGACACAAGTTAAGAT
The DNA here is from genome assembly GCA_036023115.1 of Brasenia schreberi. NCBI lineage: Eukaryota > Viridiplantae > Streptophyta > Magnoliopsida > Nymphaeales > Cabombaceae > Brasenia > Brasenia schreberi. The sequence goes on along the minus strand of JAYKKT010000064.1, from coordinate 4,774,886 downwards.
CGTATAAATGCCTGGTACCAACCAAGCATAAAAGCAATAATTTTACGCTTAATTAATCTAATAATTATGTCAGTAAAAATACTTATAACTTTGAAAATCACTAAATGAAATAATAAGTACATATATAAAATCCATAACATCCCTATCGTTCATACAAAATCAACTATTACGAAGAAAATTGAGATCGTTCCTGATTTGAGTGAACTTAAAGATTGGATTCAGCTCTTTCTCAAGTACCTCAGACCCGGAATCTAGTGTTGCGATGGAGAGGAGGGTTTGACTCCCCTGCAAGAGCCAAATCCTAACACACACACATGCACATGCATCTCCCTGAATCAAACTCGCCAAGCTTGGGAGCCCGAGAGCCCTGGCAATTGATATATATATATATATATATATATATATATATATATATATATATATATATATATATATATATGCATATATATGTATGTATATATATGTATGTATATGTATATATATATGTATGTATATGTATATGTATATGTATGTATATGTATATGTACGTATACATATATGTATATATGTGTGTGTGTGTGTCGGATATCACCTTATCCCAATACCGTACCCAATTTATTCCAACTCCATCGAGGTTGGTGTTGCATGGGTCGGGTTAATATTGCCATCCCTATTTATGAGGGGCGGGCGGGTAGGGCTTTAGCTGGTCATGTAAGGAGGACACGGATTTGGAATTCGAGACCCATGGAACAGGCAAACCCACCCATTACTTGACCATCCAAGCAGATCCAACTCCAAAACAGATTTGCTATTGGTGATTTGTAAAATGAAGCTGCACGGCACCGACTGCTTTCTGGGCTGGCATTTTTGTGTTTCGAGTCATGTTCGTGTCACGTCATAAACAGGTCAACTGGAACATGAAATCATTTTCTTCGTACGGTGTGTGTATCTCAAATTTCCGTGTCACTTGTTAACACTTCTTATCACTTCTTATCTCCCGTGGGATTGCATGTTGGGGGTTATATTCATGTCATGTAATAGACAAGTCAACCCGACCAATGACTTAGATTAGTTTTCGTGTCACTTTCAGGTGGACGGAAAACACAAAGCGTTGATTATACACTTCACTTCTCTGTGTCTGTGTGTGTGTGCGCGCACGTGCATGTGCGTGTTTTCACTTTAAATACATCGCCTCCTTTTTTCTTAATTCTTGTCTTTGCTTTCAAAACCAGAAGTTCGATTGTTTTGCACGAATTATAGTCATCAATTCTACATATTTTTCACAATGAATACAAATCTGTAAGTGACGACGCAATTCTAATAATTTTCAGGGCAACATAATCTTAATTATATACCGATTTGAAGTATTAAATATTATTAAAACTTTATTTTTGTCTTTGCTTCAAAGAGAACTTTTGAATTTTCTCTTTTGCTTTTAGAAGATCCAACGACCAAGATTGATTGTAAGTTAGAGTTGAAAGAAATTCTCCGGCATTCCAGGGGACAAGTAAGAGTTTAGTTTCTCTCTTCGTGCAATGCCGGACGTCGGATTCTTCTTATCGTTCTTGTCCTAAGTATCTGCCATCGTTCCCCACGACCTATGAGATCGTCCAATGGGGAATACCGGGGTAGAAAAGTCCAAGATGATTAACGCATTACTTGATCGCTAATAGACCTGGTAATTTTGGACCGGGTCTGAGTTAACCCATTAAAAGTTGGGTCAAGACCGGGTCAATCAGACACGAACACAACTGGATATGAATCTAACAATATATATAAGTTACCAACGAATACTTTTTAGTAACATGAGTGTGATAATGTTATTCTTCATTATTTTTTAAATATCTTTATAATCTTTAAAACTATACTCATATATGACTCAAAAGTAATGATAAGTATGTGTATATGTATTAGAATACTTTTATATATAATGTGACTTGAACCGACATGGGTAAGTCTGGGTAGGGATGACAATTAATGACGTTCTGTCCCATGAGTACTGCTCCCCCATCCTAGAGTATATATATATATATATATATATATATATATATATTTTAAAATTTAATATAGTTTAATACTATAAAAGATTATAAATAATATTTTATGTAAAATATATATTAAATGTTTTTCTTCAAAAATATTTTTATTGGGTGAAGTAGGACGGGATGGAGCCAGGTCGATCCAATTAGGTGCAGGTATGATCCTCCAAAACACGTATTAGGGATTCAATTTCAGGGCAGGCATCATTCTCTCCGATAGACATGGCTGGTTTTGGGGAAACCAGATCCGGCAGTTCCAAACCACTGGTTACAGTTTTTTCAGAACCATGAATTGAAGCCAAACCAGGGTTAATCTGTTTCTGGTTTGAAAAATTTAAATTTTCAAAAATAAAATAGAAAAACAAGAAATCGACAGTCTGAAACCTTCATTTTCACTTCGGGTTTCATGGAAGGTGAACCAGAACCGAGTTGGGTAGTCCCCCAGTTCTGAGTATGATTTGATCGATTCTGGTTACAGCTGGTTCCTGGCACGGTCTGGTTCCATACAGAGCGGCCTTCCTGAAAGTAATCACAAGGTTATCTTCTTGAAGAGCTTCTCCCACTCTGTGGAGCGGCTGCTATTGCTACTGTAAGGCTTCCACATGGTGGCACGTTACAGATAGAGGTTTACCTTATAGACATGTGATCGCTCTCATGCGGCGGGTGCCTCTCGCTCGCCCGCCATGTCTACTTCCCAAAACCCGGAGTCTGGTTAGAGTGGAAGTGGTCCTCCATCATACGAGCCGACCCATCTTCATTTCCTGTAGGGCATTGGCATTACCAAAACCGAGTATTTGGATCCTTACATAATCAGTTCAGGTTCAGGCTTGAATCATAAATTCCAAAATTAGAATCCTCACATTTGTGTAATTAAATTGTCTTTTATACCTTAATGGCCAAATTGGATATAGATTTTCCCTTGGGTTTAGATTCAGATATGGATTTGGATGCAAAACGCCATTCCAGTTGATTGGATCCTGTTTTGACAGATTGCCTGGGTTTGATCTCACCCATTGCCATTGGAATCCCTACATATATGATGACTGTCGTCCTACTTAAGATCCAACTTCGTTTGCCTGAATAATTTACTATCCGCTGAACCTGAGCTTGATCCCATTTGCATGTATGTTTATACATATATTATACACATACTTGATGTGTGTTTGTGTGTATGTGCGTGTGTGTACATGGGTGCTTGTTCATACACACACAAAATTACCGTTGCCAAAACAAAACTGATGTTTCCAACCCATTTTTTGGTACGAAGTTTTTGACTGAAATTGGCTTATAAAACCATAGTACCACACCATTAATGGGTTTAATGCACAATGAAACTTGAAATTGTGAGCACCAAATTTGAGGATCCACTCTTATGAACAGGTAATGCATTTGACTCGCACTTGATTATGAGGTGAACTCGGCCTACAGTTCCATCCGGTCCTATAGGTCAAGGCCTCGTCATCAAACACCTCCTAAATGAATCGGGTCAAAGGGTTTCGGGTCCTGACCCGTCCCAGTTACCAGTTTTTACAAAGTCAACAAGACGTAGGATGGCTCATCGAGGAAGGCCACCGAAGCGTGACCAGGGGGAGTTCCATAATGCCAATTTCGTAATAGTCATGATATTCGGGGGTATATCTGGTAAATCGGGTTATGAAGGGAAGAAAGACGGCGGACGTGAAGTCGCCGGTCATTGCATTCCCCGGGTTCCGAATTTCTCCATTGCCCTCCACGTAAAAGACATTTCCAAATAACCACCCACCTTTCGGTCCATAATTTTTCTGCCCCTTTTCTTGCAAGAGTTATTGATGTTTCGCTGCCGGGAAGCCCTTCCCGTTTGTAGACGACTTCTATTATATCAAATACTTAAACATCAGTCTGTTATGCATAAGAAAGCCGAATATTTCAGCACTCAGAGCCTTAGATCAATTGGTAGGGGAATTAAATCACAAGATGAAGGTTGTGAGTTTGATACCTGGAGCGTGCATACTTGACTTAGGCCCACTTCACTTCTTTAACCAAACAAAAGTTTAAAATTTCAAACAAGTCCATTAAAGAAATATTATAATGATTATGCTAAAATAATTATTTAAATTCTGCCACCACTTCCTTATTGAAAGAAAAGAGGCAATCATGCATTTTAAAGTGTTAAAAGTGCCGCAACTTACATTTTGATGCAAATGGAGAATGCGATCTATCTTCTTTACCAAAACCAAGTATTATCCTGCTAAGTAAAATTGGTTGCTAGATTCTTAGTTGTTGTTCCGCTCTATGTCGTGTTGTGTTGGCATTTAATTCTGATGTTATCTATTTTATTGTTTGATTCAAACACTTTTAAGCATTTCCTCTATCTCGTATTTATCTCATTGATTCTTTGAACCTTGTCAGTGGGGCTTCGCATAAGAATCAGTACGTCATTTTTATACATTATCGACAACAAATAAGTCTTATCTCATATTAGATAGGTCCGTTATATAGATTATTTGTTTTCATAAAATTTAATCATGTACCATACTAATATTTAACTCAACATAAGTTAGATCATTCTTTGTTATTTTAGATCATTCTTTATTATTTTCTTTCCACTTCCTATTATTCTTTTAACATTTTTACTATCTAATTTTTCGTACCTTCTTACCGGAACTTCTTTTGGTTGTCTTAACTATCTTAAATGATTTCTCTCATTTTATCATCAATTAGTGTCACCAAGCTTATTTTTCTTAAAACTTCATCTCGAGTCTAACCTTCTTTCACATGATTATGCGGTTATCTTTGTTTCTATCCATAATCTAATAGCACTAGAGGCTTCTTACTATCTTCTACATAAAATGATTGCCAACAATTGGTACAATTAGGCATTATTATTCTTTTAATTAAAACATTTATTGTAAATTAGGTATGTATCATATCCAACCACGTTATGAGATTTTAGTAGCTATTTTGCTTTACCTGGGCAAAAAGGTTTTGAGGCACACTTTGCAAATGAAAGTTTTTTCATGGATATATGAATTAAGAATACTTCTGGTAGTTATTTGAAAATTCTTGGTTCTTTAAATTCTTCCTCAACCCACAAAATTCCGACCCTCCCTTTTTTCCTATTTCTTTTCTTTTTCAAAACACCCCTTTGGTTTTCGTTTTTCTTTATTTTCCACATTGTTCTCGCTCTGTATGCCTTTAAATGACCTCTCGCTCCTTCATTCCTCCTTTTCCTCGTCTCTGTAGTCCCACGAATTTTCACTTCCATCCTCGCGAATAACCACTCTTTCTGCTCTTGAACGAGGTACCTCTGTGTGTGTGTGTCTGTCTTGTTATGTTATTAATGGGCATTCGCAATTTCTGTTTTTCGTCGGTGGTGTTTGTTTTGAGTCGAGAATTCATTAAGGAGGTTAATCATTACATGATGGTTTTCTTATTACACCGTTGATTTCCATCAGGTCACTCTCGAGCTCGATTCCTCTCTTTTCTACGTGTCTACGACGTTAGACTTCTCGTCATGGAGGTAAAACCGAGATCCTTTGTTCCCTCGCCGCTTGTTGGTTTTCTCTCTTTGTTGTGCTGAGCATGTGCCGAACGGTTGGTTACTAGCCTGGTGGTGATATCATGTCTTCTTACATATGAAGTGCTTTGGATCTTGTGTTAATTCGTGTGCGAGTCTGTGTTATAAGATGAAATATTTCGTGGTTTCTGCTTTTGTATGGTTTTGTTGGAAATTTGTTGCTGAGGTAGGGTGTTTATTCATTGTATTTCGTGCACAATTCTTGCCCATCGTGGATAATCGTGTTGCTTTCGTACTTTTGTCTTTGTTAATGGGTGTGCTAGTTGTTCTTACCTTGAAACCCAAGTATGAAATCATATAGATCGTTCTATTTAATACCCAATTGGTAGTCGATTCTGTCTGCATAAAGGCATCATTTTTTGGTTCCACTGTCTTAGAATAACCCTCTTTGGGATAATATATGAGTTCTTTTTCCTGGTGGTGTGATTTTATGTGTTATGCTTGTTAGTAGGGAATGGGAGTGGCGAGGTTTTGAGTAAAATCATGTCTGATGCAGCATTTTTGTGGAACAAGGGTCATTGGATGAGTCTGATATCAGGTTGTTGAATGCGAATTTGCAGTTCCGTATTTTGGATCATCAATCGTCTCCTTAGAATGTTGATTTTGCTAAGAAGTACCATCTCAATCACGTAAGGTAGAGTAAACAAGAAATTCCAGTTATAAGTTGATCCTATGTGGCCCTTCCTTCTGTCTCGATCGTCAAAGCGCCATTCGGTTTATCAATGGAAATGTGTTACTTTCAATTAACGTGGAAATAATTTGATTAAAGACGAGAATCCTATTATATTCTTTCTGTTAAGCTCCCCAACCGGTGAAAATATATACCGTCTCTTTTGAATAAATTTCATGAAAACTCACAGATAACAACTTTATAGGAAAACTGAATACATAATATACAAAAAGCACTGCTCCCATACTTGTTATAATACTTTCTTTAGAAGTGTAGGAGCCATAAGCTAGCTGAACTTGACTATGGTTTTGTATCTTGTGATAATCATATAATTTGTCCTTGTTACCTATGTGGTGAGGGTATTAAAAGAGGTAGAGGACAACCACAAAAGTGTTGGAAAGAAACAATAAAGAATGATCTAGCTTATTGTGAGTTAACTGCTAACATGGCACATGATAGGGCTCCGTGGAAACAAAGAATCCATGTAGCCGACCCCGTCTAGTATAGGAAAAGGCTTAGTTGTTGTTGTTTGTTGTTGTTGTTGTTGTATTCATCTTGTATTCCAATACTGAACTTGTAACTTTACCACTGTGGATCTTAAGTATCCGTTCTAATTGGATACCTCTCAGAGATTAACTTTAGCATCTCTGAAGTTCACGCTTGTATGATCCTACTTTCTTTTAACCTGAAAAGGAGATCATACATTACATAGACAAATCAATTTGCTAGCACAGGAAGGCGTTGACTACAACGTTGAGCTCTATGTGGCGTTCGTTACCTTGGTTATTGACAAATAACGTAAAACTTGCTTTCCTATTTGAGTGTTTGGCATTTGCTATTTTCTGGATAATAGAGGAGGATGGGATCTATAATATGGAAACTCATGGTTTTGTGAAATGATACTTAACTGGCACACCCGAGTATGCATTTTGTTGATAATTAGGAGAAATATATGGCGCATTTGGAAAAAGCATGGGAAGTGCTAGGTCATGATGCTCAGATCATAGTCAGTATAGATTTGCCTTGACTGCTTTTAGCTCCTAGATGTACTTTTGTACTGAGATGAGAAGCATCTTCTTGTCTGATGAGGCTTTGTTTGTCTGACAGGTTCAGATGGCTGAACATGATTATGACGGGATTTTTGTTGAAGATGCAATGCTTGAGCCCGAACAGTTGGTTCATGTTGCTTCACCTAGTTTAGAGGATATCTACGGAGACCCAGAAGTACTTCCTCGAGTAGGAGAGGAGTATCAGGCAGAGATCCCAGCAATAACAACAGAAAGCGAGTACCTTCAGTCGAGGCAGAGTTGGAGTGACATGGAAAACAGGGATGGAGTTGATGATCTTTTGTGCATGAGGCTAGCAGTCCCACTGATGTGGGCCCATGATAAAAGTGATTACATTGAGCATTTATCACCTGTCTCTGCAATTCCAATAAAGGGTTCACTGTGCTATGAGGATATTAAAGAATGCAAAGATGATATGAGAGGTTCTATGTTCAGTCAAGTTTCAGGTCATGGCCCGCATCTTGAAAAGTACTTGAAGGCTTGTGTATCTAATTCTATTTCAAAAATTCCATGTGAATATCCAAAACTGGAAGTTGAAGGCGTGAATCATCCTGCAATTGGTAGCAGACAAGATCCATCAATTCACGAGATCAAAGTGCCAGCATTAGAGATGGATAACACATTTATATGGCAAGAAAATTCTTCTGTGAAGATATGTGGAGGCAAACATTCCGCTCATTTGAGTGGTTGGCATCTTGTGCCTGGTGCACATGGTGAGGCATGGAGTGAACATGAGCAAGAGAGTTTTCTGCTTGGTCTGTACATTTTTGGAAAAAACCTTGTTCAAGTTCAGAAATTTATGGAAAGTAAACGTATGGGGGACAATCTGTCCTTTTATTATGGCAAATTTTTCAGATCTGATGCGCATCGAAAATGGTCAGATTGTCGTAAGATCAGAAGCAAGCGGTGTATTCATGGGCATCGGATTTTCCATGGGCCAAGACAGCAGGAATTGCTAAATCGTTTGATGCCTCATGTACCAGAAGAATCCAAACACAGGCTGCTAGAGGTAAAGCACAAAGTGTTCTGAAGAATCTGGGGAGTCTATGACTTCTGGTCCTTTTTAATCATTTGCTATATGTTCCTAAGCTGCAGCAGATTTTCCTATCTAGTACTTATCTATGAGCATCCTTATGATTGTGACATATATGCTTTATATCTGATTTTGCTGCTGTATTCCTCCATTTATTCCTCAAAATTTATATGAAAGGTACTTGCTGTGTTTCTTTTTCTTTTCAAGACTTTGTTCTGATTGAATTGTTCAAAATTCATCCTATAGCTCGCAATTGTTTGAACATTCTCATCATTCTTTTCATTTCTTAATCTTCACCTAGTTTCTGTAGTTAGTAACAATTATACTCGAGGCCTTCAAACAAAATATCTAGAGATGTATCTTTCTTTTTCTCCTTTGTCTAGATGATCTGGTGCTTCTGAAGATATGCTACAATTATTGTAAAATTCTCTTCTTTTGGGTTGAACTTTTCAACCGAGTAGGAGGTTCATGATTCCTGGTAATGCAACCTAGATAAGTGAAGATAGGAGTTGACTGGCGGTTGATTCTTTTTAAAGTCAACAAAGATTTTCTTCTCATATAGGGATATGTGGAAACAAAGAATCCATGTAGCCGACCCCGTCTAGTATGGGAAAAGGCTTAGTTGTTGTTGTTGTACTTTATACAACTTATCTTGTTGAGTGGACATTGATGGAAACGTTACATTGTTTAACTATTGGTTGCCCCTTTTATATATGTTAAAAATGAAAGTAAATATGTTTCTCATGGTAAGGGATGTGGTTTGTAGAACACTAAAAACATGATGATAATATTCACTCCACGTCTTTAATTTTCCCCATTGGCATATCCATGAAATAGTAGTGCCTAGAAATGACTCGTGGGTGATGCAAAAGGGAAACTGCACAGCGAGTTGAGTTTAACCACCATGTATTGCAATTTGCCCATGCTCATCCAAGTCTTGTTAACCCAGGTTATCCGTTTGCCAATCTTTATCCAGTATGTCTTTTTCTTATCATGTCTTTTTTCCCATGTTTAAGATATGCTGGATAATCTGGACTGGAGTTAGACAACATTTTTTCACGGTGGACCCTAATGTAACAGGGTGTAAGCATTAAAGCTGGCCATCATCCGCTAAGATTGTTAAAAGCTAATCATATTGAGTTTGGTGGACATGATTCGTTTTCAGATAAAAAATAGGGGCCACCTTAGATGTGTGGACATTGGATTTTCGTGCCTAGATTCACTGAAGTTTGAGTAGTTGCGATATTCATGATCATACGTGGTTGCTGTCAGATCTAGTGCAGAACCGTCTTCGTTTCAACAGCTTCAACATTGATATTTATGATGCTGAACCTGTGAGTTATTGAATTGATTTCCGCAGTCATAAATGGAACTGATAATGTCAGCCATCTATATTATGTGGTCCAACTTGTAATCGTAATAGCTTTTCTTGAAATGGTCTTGTCTGTGCTCCCATATTTGCAACCAATGGTTTCATCTGGTTCCGATTTTAGTGAATCATTTCCAGTAAAGTAGGAAGAAAGGCAAAATACTGGATATAGGGTCAAATAGGAGTAAAACCATAAGCAGTTATTTTCTTGTTCCATAAATTACATCAGTTATTATTCCTTCAGTTGTTGTCAATCTTGTGGAAGGGTTGTTCAACTGATATGATGACTAATGCAACATGGTTTCTGTACTAAGCATATGGTTAGCTATAGTTCTGAATGTCTGTCTATTTTGGTGAGCTTTGTGAATGCTGTACTTGATTTTGTTGTTTCTTTTGAGCTTTTTAAATTTGGTTGGGCTTTTCCTGGATTGTCAAGTTTCCCAACTTTAAAGAACACTCTGTTTCATGGACAGAACACTAGAGCATATAATGAAGGAAAAGTTACTCTAGAGGAATATGTTACCATGTTAAAATTCATCGTTGGATTGACAAAACTAGTAGAAGCTGTTGGCATTGGGAAAGGTTCTAACAGGTAATTTCAGATTAAGTAAAGCTCGAACAAGTGATCTCTTCTGGGAAGCTGTTTGGCCTCGTTTACTTGCCAGAGGTTGGCACTCTGAGCAGCCGGGTAGCTATAATTATGCTGTTGCTTCTAAGCATCCTCTGGTCTTCCTTGTCCCTGGAGTTAAAAGGTTTTCAAGGAAACTAGTGAAGGAAATCACTATTTTGATTCTGTTAGTGATGTCCTGGGTAAAGTTGCTTCAGATCCTGAACTAATTGAGCTTGAGACAGTTGGAGATAATGATTGCACAAGCAAGGAAGGAAATGGGTGGACAAAAGAAACCAAAATTGGACAGGGAAAATTCCCTGATCAGCCACGCCATTGCTATCTCCAATTCTGAGAGTGTCAAATTTACGGTTGTTGATACCAGTATGGCTTATGAAGAGCCATGTACGGTAAGGGACATGAGACCATTGCCCGCTGGTTCCTGTGTATCTAGTCCAACGTGTCTTTCAACAGACAATGATAATGATAGTTCTGAGGAGCTGATTGAAGAATCTTTTTCAGCAGAGGAAGCAATTCCTGATGATGTGAAAGCTTCCCCTGATGATTGTAGTGAAAATTTTGAAAAAAGTGTGAGCATGCAGTCTCTTAACAGTCAGTTCACATTTTCTGAACCAACACCACTGGATGTGACAAAAGTATTAACGTCCAAGAAAAAGGTTCATGAATCTGATCATACAACAGATTCCTTGCAGAATAAAGCTGTACCTCCTTCAAAACGACGGAGGATGAATTCACTCAAGCATAGGGATAGCTGCCAAGAAGATGATCTGCCATCTACTGCACCCAGGGTTAAGGAAGAAGTCCATGCAAAGGCACTTTTGGTTAATGTTCCTGAAACCGGAACCACTGATCACTCTCAGGAGTCGGGTGTTCCTGAGACAAGTTTCAGTGGGAGGTACGAAGCTACATCAGGTGATGGCTGTTTATACAGTACCAAATTGCAGGAGAAAGATTCATCTCTTTATCAGGAAAAAAGTGCTCGACGACCTCTTATTGATCTGAACTTACCACATTGGCCTGATGGTGTTGAAAGGGATGATGTGTTCAATACACATGGGGTACATTATGAGGATAATCCTGATATGGAAAGAGTTTCTCTTCCAGCAGAAATAAACCAGCAAACAGGAAGTGCTGAAGCATCTGAGCCTTCAGATAACATGGTTGGTGCCACTGAGTCCGTGGTGCATACCAGAAGGCAGAGCACAAGAAACCGCCCTTTGACAGTAAGGGCCTTGGAAGCTCTTGCATGTGGTTTGTGGAGCACTAGACGTAGGGGGCAGGGCACAAAAGCTGGTGCAGATGATAACCCAACATCTAGATCGAGGCGAAGGCGGACGAGAGATACTCGTGTGCTGACACAATCTGATGCTCTCGATTTGGATAATGCAACTAGTGCTGTCATCAGCCCTGAAGAAGTAAAGGGAATGATATGATTGGGCTCTCAAAATCTTAATATTAATCTGAAGTCTCAAATGGAAAAGATGATCAATCTGGGTAGAGGTGCTGTTGCTTCAAAAGCATTAGTTGTGCATGAAATCCATAATATTTGCAGAAAAGTTTGAAGTTGAAATCTACAAGGTTTTCTCCTGGGTTTTCTCGACAGGCATGGTTGCCACCAAGGTGGAATCTGGTTCTCTTTGTTTGTCACAACAGATTTTCTACGTAGTTTTCTGTTCCACTACTCGTGGACTGTTTAGATATGGAATTCCATCCTAAGAAAATCAGGCTAGTGGGATAATAAATCTGCAGAGATGCTGTGATTTTTCTTTGCTTGGGTTGTTCAGGCTATTCTTGCTGCAGATCAACTGCAACACAAAAAATGGAAACTATCTCCCTTGTTCAGCAGATACCATACTGATTTGAGTTTAAATCTCATATGTCCATCGTGAGTTGTATGCTGAGGCGGCCAATTGTGCAATGCTCTATTGTGGTACCGAATGAATTCAAAGGTTGTCTCTTTTCTAACCTCGAGCTTTTAAGTCCCTTCAATCAAGTGGTATATCTGTCTCGCATTACTGCAATTTGATGCTCGCTCTCTCTCTCTCTCTCACACACACAGATCAGTTTCCTATCTAAGATGTGTGGATCCAAGGATCGATGTGTCTAGCTAGAGATTAATCCTCTTCATGGGGATTCAGTAAATACTCCACTGTAAAGTAGAAAATTAATTGGGACATCTTTTGAGATCGAAACACACAGAGAGGAGGTATACTTTTCGCTGGAACTCATCCTAGCTGAAAGCCACACTTCAGATTATGTTGAGAAAAATAATCAATGCAAGTATGGTCTCTATGTCCTCAAGCCTTAGAATCCACCACTCACGCATTTCATTCTTGGACAAATAAATCGGTTCTACGAGGGTTTAAAATTAAACAGTTTGCAAGACTGCAATCGCATGATATTGTTATAAACCTAACTGGAGGGTGTTGCAATTGAGTATACACAAAGTGATCTCTTGGGCCCTTAAACTCTTGTTTATACAGTTCAATCATAGATTGAAAAGTTTTTTTTCTATCAAATAAAGAATAGAGATTGCGTGATGGTGTTCTATTGCCTCTGTTATTCATCTGGGGGGTCTAGGTTGGTGCACACGGGGGCACAGGTGAACAGTTACCAACTTATATACATTATTATAGGTGCATACTAATAGCTCACACACACACGTGATCAAATGATCTAGCATTAGTGTGTGTGCGTATATATATATATATATATATATATATGGAGAGGTGGGGGTTCTCGTGGATGAAATACTTACAAACAGTGCACCATAAAGGTATTATTAAATGATTGAGATGATCAAGAAGAAAACAAAAAGCAAAAAGCACGTAGAAAAATACTTTTAAGTATATGCAATCTTGGGAGACCTTTGTATTATTTACGTGTATATATGTATATGTGGGACATTCATCTATCCTTAAATCCACTCAAACATCTTCGTCAAAAATCTTTGATATCATGTGAACAACAATACATATTTGAATTTAAAAATATTTGATACACAATGCATTAAACATAGTACAAGTACAATAATATTTTTTACTTGTTAAATTCATCGAATGAGAAAATATTTAAGTAAATATGAATGTCTCTCTCTCTCTCTCTCTCTCTCTCTCTATATATATATATATATACACCCATGGGGTATATCATTTTTGGATAGATCTAGCCACCAAATGGCTGTTCTGACGCATTTTATAATGCATATCTAGCTTCTTAAAGATTTTTGTCAAGTTTAAACACTGTAAATATTTGAATTTTAAGACGATGAAGATGAAAGATTAGACAAATCATGAAATGGCGCTTGAAACGTTGAATAGAACTTCAGTAATCAATATTGAAGTTCAACCATTTGTTGAGTTCACACATCAAAACAAATTAGAAGCCATCCTAGATGGTTTCGTGGATTGATCCGGTCAATCGATTTCAGTACATAGAAGAGTTCGTCTTAGGCTTATCCCCTAATTGAAAGAGTCCGAAGATGTTAACACCAAGATTGTCGATATGTACGTTACCAATTCTCATTTCCCATTTGTACAACCCAATTTCCGTAGGGACCAGTCGGGCGCGTCGGGCGCATTAAGCGCAACACAAGTATAGGCCCTGGGCCCAATGGTCCTATTCTTGATTTTTTTAGGCTCCATGGTCCAATCAACAACTACCGCTGGCAGCTTCTCCCGGTTATATAAGAAGGAAATTTCTCCACATAATAAGAACAGAAGATGCAATTTCTTTCTTCAAGGCAAGCTAAGGGATATGCATGCCTGACTGTCGAACTCGTGACCGTCAAGTCGGAGGTCTTTTGTGTCGACAGCAGCCATGGACCTATTCATTGAAGTCCAAAGAAATGCTTCTTAGCTGCTGCTTCCAGCCAGTGTCAGCACAAACGACCAAATGGGTGTCAATCACTGTCTTCTCATTTCCAGCACAACTACTGCCCCTTGCCTCGTCAAGTAAGGTGGTCACCGGGAGATCGACCGACAAATGACCGGCTCATTTCTATCCCTATGGGCAGGACCTCCATGCATAAGCCAAAGCCGGTGGTCTGGGCCGCCGGAGTTTTACACCAAGTGGGCCAAGTACAAACCACCCAAGAACGGTTTTTGGGGTGCTGGGCGGTCGAATCGCTGCTTGGGCTTCCATTTCTATGAGGGACGACCATGCTTAAGCGAATCGAAATAACTGAAAGCTTCTCAGCCGTTGATCATCAGATTCATCATGAGCTTCCCTACCCGCAACACCTTTCAATTGGGGGTTGCTGTTTCCAAGACGAGCAAGCGCCATCTTTTATCGAGCAGCTAGCATGGTTAAACCAGTTCAAGTTCTAGAAGAGCTAGCTCCAATCTCGGTTATATGATTGGTTTGCTTTCTTCACAGCATTGTCACCTAAGCCTCTCATCTTGAGAAGCCTTCTTGGATTCCTGCAACTCTTTAAAACATCAGATATTGTTTGGGCTCTCTTCACTATCGAAGATCTGCGGTCGATATCTTGCATACCATCATCACCCTTATATGTATCAGGCAGTCCTATCGAGTGCGGAATTCTCGACATCATATCGGATATCTTGTTTGCCATTTCCACCATCCCTGCTTTCTTCAGAGAAGCGACCAACCTCTGATATGTGAGATACTGAGGAGTGAGGCCCTTTTCAATCATGCTCACAAATTCAGAGTAAGCTTCTTCCAGTCGATTCAATCTACAAAGCAAATGAATCAACATCGTGCAAATCGCAAGGTCTGAATCGCATCCTCGTGAATTCATCTCTTTGATGATCCCAACTGCCATATCCAATTTACCGAGTTCGCAAAGCATCTTTACCAGCAAATGATAGGTCAACCGATCCGGAACGTGCCCCATTTCGACCATCTTGTTATACAAATTCAAACTCTCTTCGATCTTACCGTATTTCACGAATAACTTGAAGAAGTAATTGTAGGTAGTTGGTGTGGGAAGACACCCCTTCGATATCATCGCCTTCAGCACTCTGCTGGCAAAAAGCAATTTTCCCTCCTTGCAGAACCCTTTCACAAGCGAATTGTACGTAGAAATCGTGGGATCCAATCCATAAGAAGCGATCTTCTCAGCCAATTCCAACGCTTCCTTCGATCGCTGGGATTCGCCGAGAGTATCTATGATCGGATTGTACGTTATAATATTGGGCTCGATCCCGTGCAAAGACTTCATCTCCTCGATCAATTCCATCGCTTTCTCGACTCTACGCCTTCTGCAGTACCCTTCGATCAAGGTCCCGTATGTAACAATCGTAGGGGTGACACCTTTCTCCAGCATTTCGGCAAAGAGTTTCTCGGCATGACGAAGTTTCCCGCACCGGAACCATCCATTGAGAAGGATGTTGTACGAAGTAATTGCTGGGATATTTTCCTGTTGACGGAAGACGGCCTCCGCCGATCGGATCAAACCTTCTTTGCAGAGGGCGTCCAAGAGAACGTCGAAATTCGGCGAAGCGATCCCGAACCTTGCCATCCGATGGAACGTCCTGATCGCATCTTGCGGCATTCGCGCCTTTGCATACCGCCTAATCATGATCGTAAAAGTCTCGTGCGAAACCAGGCGAAACTCGGGCTTGGAGAACCGATCGATCAGCAACCAGGCAGAATCGAAATCCCCCGATTTCCCGAGCAAATCGATCATCGAGTTCAGAACGCCCGGCGTGTGCCGATACCCCGGCTGGGTCTCAGCCCAGAGGAAGAGAGTATAAAGAGGTCGGAAGGAGTACTCACAGGAGATCATGAGGCGCCGGATCAAGGATCCATTCAGCCGGATTAGCGTTCCATCTAGCGCCGATCGAAGGCCGGAATCATCACCCCGGTACTCTCGCAAAAGCGGGGAAATTATCGCGACATCTCTCCGCAAACGGCACTCTTCCTCTTCGCCCCCTTCTCCGGGTTCCACCAGAACAGGCTTCCGGAGAGGTCTCACCGGCGACGGATCGGACGGCCACTTCATTAGATGGTATCCAGGAAGATAAAGCCATGAGGAGGACGAGTAATGGCGGAAATTGGGATTTCTGAGGAAGAATAAAACCCTAGACATGAATCAGAGGATTAGGGTTTTGAAGAAATTTGCGGTAGCCGTTAGGATTTCAATTCCGCCGAAAACGGATCGGGTATGGTTTGTTTAACGGTCCGATCTGTTCACATCAATCCGAGAAACCGTAGAGGGCCGGATAACAAACGCCGTCGTCCTCTCGTTGGGTGCGAAAAAGCAATGGCCGCGAGCTTGAGCTACTTCGCCCGGATCTCGCCGGCCGAACCGTACGGATGCCGTCGGACCCTAACCGTAAGACAATTATCCAGAGGCGAGGAACCCTCCGAAATGACGAGGAGTCCCGCGGACGAGTTCTCGTCGCTCGCACTCACATTCCGTAGGCGGCTTCTAGTCGGCACGACGTCGGCCTCGCTCGTCGCCCTCGGCGCGAACTTGGCCGGAGTCACGAGCGCCTTCCTCGGGATCTTGCCGGAGGCCGGCCGGAATTTTAGGCTGGACGTGCTCTATCCGATCCGAGGCTACAGCCGGTGCTGGGATCCCTCGCTGGGCTTTGGTCTCTCTCTCTCTCACACACACAATCACATAGACACTACATATGGGACACGAAGTAGCCATCTTTCCTATACATCTTCTTCGTTGGTCACGCAGTTTTGACACGACACGAGACCAGTTGAAAAGAATATTATGAAGTAGAAATATGAGCGTTGACAGTGTTGTTTTGGTTTGATTTGGATGCCTGACAGAGTTCATCTATCCGACCACTTGGGTGGGAGACCAACGGCTGTTGTATCGGGCTGCAGGAAGAGGCGAACTAGAGAGGTCACTTGATCCACCACCTCTCAGTGCCGCCAGGTGGAAACCCGCCATAGACCCGGTGGCGGCATTCGGTCCACCCGGTTCTACCGGCGAGCTTAACGTTAGCATCATTATCGCACCGGTTCCTCTAGGTTTCTCGTAAGTCATTCGTTTGATGAGCATCTTATTTTTCGCATGCATGTGAGCATTTGTGCTTGTGTTTGGCCTGTTCTTATGGATTGTTTTTTTTTGTCCCTCTCAAAAACCATGGTCTGCATATTCATACTCTTGTAACACTCTGAGGTACGATATTGCTCTAGTTAGTAGGGATGTTCATCGAACTGTGCCGAGGATCAAAATTCTGGTTCCATTCTCATTTGAGAACATTATTTTCATTCTCATCTCCATCCTCTCGTGACGGGAATAAAAAACTCGCCCTCCTCGTGTTTTCGTGGGTTCTATGTTCTCGGGAAGACTCGTCGGGAAAAGGAATACTCAAAAAAGCTCATTTTATATGGAACCTAAAATACATCTAAATTGGAACATATTATATCATGGATGAAATATGATAAATGAAAATAAATTATTATTAGAGATGAAATATAGTAAACTAGAACATATTATTTATGGATGAAGGTGAGAATGACAATGATTTCATGAATTAAAAAAAGGTAATACTTTTTTATTTGTTTTTTCTTATAATCTAGAATGAATCATAGAAAGGATCGGGATCGGGTTCGCAGGGTAAAGACTTGTTATCCTCATTCCCGCTCGGATTCTCATCAAAGATTTTCTTATTCTTTATCTCTGTCTCATTTCCGTTTTCACCCCTCAAATCCACCCCATTTAGGACTGTTAGAAACATGAATTTCTTCTCATCAACATCACTACTGGTTAGAGGTAGCTAACCCAGCCTTGTGGGTTAAGGTGAACTTGAACCGATCAAAACCAGAACCAGAGGAATAGATACCAAGTCCAAAAATGAGGATCGTTTTTGGGTTCCAGTTTCGGCTATCAGAGAACCAAACTGTAAATGACAGTTCGAACCGGTTATTTCTTTCCGGTTTTAAAATCCACTTTTATTTAATTGCTTTTCTTAAAAGAAAAACGAAACCAAATTGAAGAGCCCGAACAGAACTAGAGTAGATGGACCTAGAACCGAGGGGGACCAGTTCAGCTTTTCGTTCATGGTGAAACCAGAACAGCCAGTTCGGGATTCACGGTATCGGTTTATTTGGAACCATCCAAGTCTACCTCTAGTAGGCATAATTCTACATTATGTTGCCAATGAGACCTTTGAGGTGGATATTATTGTATTTTGGTTAATTGTATTATGAACTCTGCCTATGTAAGGGATCACATTTGCATGGTTGGTCCCAAGGATTGTGTTAGCCTTTCAATGGTCCATGTAAAAATTTGTTGGATTTTTATATCATAAATTATGATCATTACATTGAAGCGTTTCCTCTTAGTGACGCATTGTAAAGCCCGAATGCAATGAAAAGTAAGCAAGGACTTATATATTTTCACTCGGATGTAGTGAATTAATTGCAGAGAGAGTTTCTATATCATTGATGGGTGTGGTTAAAGAAGTTAGTCTGCTACGTTGTCACCTAAATGTAGTGAACAAATTGCATATAGGGTCTCCGTATTTTTAGCATAAATAGATGGGGGGTTAAGGAAGCTAGTCCTAGATAATAAGATTCGTATTTGTTCTTAAAATATCGAAACATTGTCCGGTAAGCTAATGGAAGTAGTAAATATTATGATTCGGAGAAAAATTCATATCCTATGTTTATAAGAGATAAAGTGGGTTGGAGAGAAAACAAAGGAGATTGAGGATACAAGTTTCAAATTATGGTACTCATACTCAGTAAAGGAAAAGGTTCGAAACAAAATTGGTATTATTATAAATAAAGATTTTAAAATAGTGTAGTAGATATAGAACGATATGGTGATCGAATAAACATGTTGAAATTAGTGGTATGAGCATAGGTTTTTAATATAGTTTGTGCTTACGCACCCCAAACAAGACTAGAAGATAGTATAAATACGGTTTTTTAGAAGAGTTAGATAAGGTAATTAAAAGAATTTCACAAAGGGAGATGATTTGTTTAGGGGACTTAATGGATATGACGGTAAAAAGGTATTAGGATGTCAAGGTACTCATGAAAACTTTGATTTTGGGGATATAAATGAGGAAGGTAGGGAGATTTTAAATTTTGCTATGACATTTGATCTATTTATAGTCAATACGATCTTCAAAAAACAAGATAAACATTTAATTACTTATAAGAGTGGCTTATCACAAACACAAATTGATTACTTATTTGTAGAAAAAAAGATAGAGCGTGTTATAAAGATTGCAAGGTAATTCTAGGAAAAAGCTTAACCACCCAACATCGACTTTTAGTTATGAATTTACAAATAAAAAAATAGATAAAGAAGAAAAGAGTGCATTAAGTTATTGAGACTAAATAGTGAAACCTCAAAAACGAGAAAGAATGTATATTTAAACAAAAAATTAATCAAGGAGATTGCTTATAATTATATTGGTACATCTTGTGATATGTGAAACAATATGGCTATACATATTAGGAAAGTGGCGAAAGATGTCTTAGGTGAATCTAAGGGAGGTCTACCAACACTAAAAGAAGCTTGGTGATGGAGTGAAATAGTGTAAGATAAAATCAAGGCAAAAAGAGCACATTATAAATTATATTATGTTAAAAAGACTACTGAAACTTTAGAGGCTTATAAAAAAGCAAAGAAAGAAGCGAAAAAAGTCGTAAGTTAAATTTATTTTTATAAGTTTTTTTATTAAAAATAAAGATATTAATATTAGCTTAGGAGAGTTAGCCAAATCAAAAAGGTATATAGACCATAATTTCTACCGACGTATTTAAAAGAATAAAGTCAAAAAGCTCTTAAACATATGATTGGTGGTAAATCTGTAGGACCAAACAATATTCCTATAAAAGTTTGGAAAATCCAAGGAGAAAAAGGAATCACTTGGCTCACAAGACTATTTAATGAAATATGGAGAAACAAAAGATAGCCAAAGAATGGAGAGCGAGTACACTTATACCCATATACAAGAATAAGGGAGATATTTAGAATTATGTGAATTATCATAGTATCAAGTTAATGAGTCATACTATGAAATTATGGTTAAGAATTATTGAATGTAGGTTAAGACAAGTATCGAGTACAATAGAGAACCAATTTAGATTCATTTTAGACAGATCTACTATTGAAGCGATTAACCTTTTGAGACGTCTTATGAAACATTTTAGAACAAAAAAGAAAGACCTTCACATGATATTTATTGATTTTGAAAAAGCTTACGATAGAATACTAAGGGATGCTCTTTGGAGAACCTTAGAAAAAGGAGGTATCTTATTGACATACATAAACTTTATTAGATACACGTACGATGCTACAAAAACATGTGTGAAGACTCATGAATGAATGATAGATTTCTTTGAAGTTAATATTGGGTTACATCAAGAATCAACTTTAAGTCTATACTTATTTATAATGGTGATTGATCAATTAATAAAACATATTCAAGATGAAGTACCTTTATGTTATTTGTAGATGACATTGTGTTAGTGGAGGAGTCTAGAAAAAAGTTAATAGAAAATTGGAATTATAAAGAGAAACATTAGAAATAAAGGCTTCAACTCAGTAGAACAAAGACAAAATATATGGAATGTAAGTTTGATCATTTGGTTACTTCAAAAGATAAAAATTAAAATTGGCACACATTGTATCTCCCAAAATGAAAGTTTTAAATACCTAGGGTCAATTTTTAATAGTGATGAAAGAATTGATAGAGATGTTACGCATAGAATTAATGCAAGTTGGTTAAAATGGAGAGGAGCATGAGGTATTCTTTGTGACAATAAAATACCATTAAAGATAAATATTATAGATCATCAATTAGACCTGCCATGTTTTATGGTTATGAGTATTGATTGTTAATCTTCAACATGTACAAAAGATGTTTGCGGGAGAAATGAAAATGTTGAGATGGATGAGTGGTCATACAAGGAAAGACCTTATAAATGATGAGGTTATTAGAAATAATTTGAGAGTGATACCAATAGATGATAAAATGAGAGTATCATTTAAGATGGTTTGAACATATAGAAAGAAGATCAAAATAAGTGACATTAAGAATGTATGAAAAATTAGTTTTTGAAAGTATTAAAAGAGGTAGAGAACAACCACAAAAGTGTTGGAAAGGAATAATAAATAATGATCTAGCTTATGTTGAGTTAACTGCTAACATGACACATGATAGAGCTCTATGGAAACAAAGAATCCATGTAGCAAACCCCGTCTAGTATGGGAAAAGGCTTAGTTGTTGTTGTTGTTATTTGGTTAATTGTATTTATGCTGAATTTGTCTTAATATAAATTAATTAAAATAACAAGATATGTTAAATTCAAAAGGTCTTTCCTATTTGTTCAGAGCGAGTATCCAAAGGCTCATCATATCTATTAAAGTAATTTGCATCCAGCCCAAAGCAATCACAAGAAAAGGATTCAAATGTTGACAGTAGGAAATCAACCTCTACGTATTTGAAGCCTCTATTAAGTTTGTGTCTTTCACATTAACTTTCTCCACAATTTGCACAGAGTAAGCCCAGCTAACATGGGAACACTAAGCTTGTGATCTAACGTGAATGAGATTAAGGGGAAGAGTTAATGGGAAACTTAACAATAGAGAGAACTGTTAGAAACAAAGAAAAAAATCTTTCAACTTAAAAGAACAAAGACAGGAATCTAACATTGGCACCAGAATGCATGCATTGAGCTCACGTGCAAGTCAAGCTGGATCTTCTTGTGAATTTCTTACATGAGTTTTTGACATTTTTTATCTCTTGTTTTGCACAACTTGGAGGTTTGGATACCTTGAACTTCATTCTATAGCCTTTTGAAGAATTGAAGCTTTTGGTGGTCCTGCAGAAGTTGAGGAAGCACTCCTTAAGATCTCGGGTTCGGGAAGGTCCGGGGTTGCTGCAGCACTGATCGACTCGAGAGCAGTGCCGGCTTCTCTATCTAATGTGATGTATTACATCTTCGAATTCAAGGTCGAGAGCCCATCTTTCCGTCGGCACATTGTCGCGGTTTGTACTGCACATAGTGGCCGGTTGTTTACCTTAAATGCTCAGACACCTGCATCTGAATGGCCATCCATGAGGGATGACTTCTACAAGATTGCAAATTCCTTCAGGATTCTTGATATCTAGAAATATGAAGTATTTGGTCACAAATATCTCGTCATGTCTGTAAATGTTTCTCGTCTCTTTTGTTGTTCATTTTGGGTTTTGAAGGGTTAATCATGCATAATGGAGCAAGTTTGCTTCCAAGGGTTGGCGATGACCATGGTTTTCTTTTTGTGGTGTATCCGCAAGCTCAAATGACCACAACCAATCCAGTTCGGCCAACCATGAGGCTAAAGCTCTCCCAGCACTGGTCTTCTTCATTCACAAGATTCGAACTCGAGACCTTTGCTTAAGGGGAGGAAGTATTTGAATCAAGCAAGCGATGGTGATTACCAATTTGATGCATGCACAAGTACCCACGGTTTTCCTGTGGTCAACTCAAAAGAACCTTCAGATTGAAGGATAGAATTTCGATATCCAGGGGTTGCACATCTTGTTGGGGCCGTCTGCCCAAATCCAGCTTGTTATTTCATATATAAAAATAATTAGATGTATATATTGCTCGTATGTGGTGGCAGACTTAGGGTTTTTTTTTTGGAATGAGGTATATTTGTATTTTATGTCTTTAAAACACTTGTATTTCTCTCTCTATATATAATCATAAATCTAAGAACTTTTTAGATTTCACGCTTAAAGTAGATCTGTCACTACCGATACGAGTCAAAACCTAGACTCTACTTGTGTGCGCGAGTCTCTCTCTCTCTATATATATATAATAAAAAAAGGGTTGAACATGAACATCTGTGTACACACCATCGATTTCATGTCTTCAACCTAAAGATCGCCATCTACCACCGCAGGCTACTTTCCTCACCCTAAACCACCTGCTTCGTTAAATCTAATACATATGTCTATGTATGTAGCAAAATCGGATCCTCCTCATTTTTTATATACTTACTTTTACTTTGCTAGCATGAGTGTAATTTAAATTTTTTAAACAGTTTTTAAAAAAGAACTAAAGACAATGTTATATTCATGCTTTCAAAAAATAATAGTATGACATAAGCGAGGGATGCAGTGTTTAAGTACATTAAATACAAAGTAATTCAAATATTCATTTCAAAGATGAAATGATGAAGATTTTTAAGTAAAAATATATATTTAAAAATATTATGCATTCAACACAATATACATATAATTACAATATACATATAATTGTATATTGGATTGCCCCTTTTGTTAGAGGCGAAGGAAAAACCTTCTGGAATATTAAATGTCTTGGCCGTCTCTAAACATTTGAATCGGGTTATTTATTCGAACCGATTCGATCCGATCCAGTGACCATTTCTTGCACCAACTGTTGTAATTTGTAAAACATCCAAAATCTGTGCAACAGGAATCCTTCCTAAGGTTGGTGTGTTTTCCCCCGTCAAATTACCAAGATGCCCTCGCGGGTCCTCTGTACTCTCTGTGACGCACGATCTTCCCTTCTTTGGCCCCCTTTTCGGTCTGGCCGACTCCTCGTCTCTATTGCCCGCGTCGTCGCTGTTCGCGGGATATCGAAATCCTTCTTCTCCTCTTCCTCTTGCGACGAGGTACCGTTGTTCTAGTTCCAATATCTCCTTTTTTTTTGCCCTTTCTTGTATTATTTTTCGTTCTTCCTTCGAAGTTTTAGGAGTTCTTGTGGAATTTGCTCTGTTCAGGAGATGAGGTATTGTAATTTGGTTTTATCAATTACTGATGGTTGCTTGAATTGATTCCGCAGCATCTTCCGTTCTTATATGATTGATGGGGGGACGGTTTGCTTAACCCTGCCGTTGTTTTTCGTTGGTATTATTCGTGAGGAAAAATCTTGAATTCGGGTATGTAACTTTTATTAATAAGAGCGGCAATTTGTATTCAAGAAGCTTTTAATGTTCGTTTTTAGGTCATATTTGAATTTATCTGATTTCTCTAATTATGCCCAAATTTGTGTGTGCGTGTTAAGGCACCAATTGGGGTTTTACTGAAATTTATTGCGTTCATCGTGCGAGTATAATATGGTTCTTTTTTTGTGGTATACCATATTTAATTATGCTTGATACTGCTGCTTCCTAGTTGATTGGTTGTATATATGGATAGTATTAGTTGTAGTTCATCCGATGTTAATTTAGTTTGAGAATGTATTTAGTAATTTTAATTATGTCTACTGCTGTTTTTTTATCTATAAACAATTTGGAGTATATTGATTGTATCAATTGGGTGTTTTCTATGTTATTGTAGTTCAAGAATTTTCTGATTTCTTGTGTTGCATTATGTTTGGTGCTGTTCACTTTTATGCAAGCAATTGGAATATATGATGATGATGTTTAGGTGTTCACCATGTGCATTCTGAGATTTCTGCTGCGATTTTCCTTTCTGCTGTTGTTGTTTTCAGTCCCTTTTGAAACTCAGGCATCGGCATGCTACTATACTGCAGACGGAAGGATAGGCTCATTTTAGGTATAATAGGCATCTATTGTGATGGATCATCATAAATCATCATCTAATAACATTGAGGATAATGTTGGCATTCCGGAGGATAAAGGAAGGGCTGGAATATGTTGGTTCGTCTAAGAAGTCTTCAAAAAAGCACATGTTGAGTTCTCCAGAGGTTGTTCACGATAAAGGTTCTGCTACTTGTATGCCCCAGAAGTTCATCGAGAAGATGCCAAAAGACGTGGGTCTGGAAGACAGTAACCGAATTAAGTTTGTTTACAAATCAGGCACATCCGGTTCCTCATGGTCTGTTCTCTTCTTTAGTTTTAATTTTTGTGGGTTCTTTTATTACCTTGCAAATTTAATGAACTTCCACTGAATAAGGCACATTTTATCTGTAGGAGCACTCAGGAAGAAGCACGGATTCTTCTGGAGAGGCTAGTGGGCAGAGTTGTCATCATTGTTGGATGAATGACAAAGGAAGGGTAATCTAGTGTTTGAGATGTGAAAGGAAGGGTTATTGTACTGGTTGCATTTCTAAATGGTTAGTGAGCTTTATGTTATTCATGTAAGTTTACGGATTCATTTGTTATTGCTTTTGAAGTTGTTGTTTTTTATTTTATTTTCCTACATATCAGGTATCCTGATATTATTGAAGAGGACATTCAAAAGGCCTGCCCTGTATGCCGTGGAAATTGTAATTGCAGAATATGTCTGTCTGGGGACAATCTAGTAAAGGTATTTTCCCTTATCAATTCAATTCTCATGATTGCTTGTCCATCTTTTGCATAGTTGTGCATGGATTTAGTGTACCTTTATGTTGGTTCTTTTGAATGCTCTTTTGGATTTTGGTTTCAGATCAAGATCCGTGAGATAGCAGCAAAGCATAAGGTGCAGTATCTTCACCGTCTTCTTTCATTTGTGCATCCTGTGCTGAAGCAGATTGATCAGGAGCAGTCATTTGAAATGGAGATGGAAAAGAAGCTACATGGTGAGTGTTCAATCTCTCTCAAATTATGTGAATACTGACCCTCTGAGGTTTCTGAATATTTTTTTCCTTAGGTGTCAATCTAGAGGTTCCCAGGGTGAGGTTAAGTACAGATGAAGAGCTATGCTGGTATTGTATTAAGCTTCATCCATGCATTTATTGTGTCTAAATATCAAAAAATTGGCGTAGCATAGGATCAGAATCCTTGTAAAGCTTACTTAGTTTGGTTTTCGTCCAGTGACTGCTGCAGAATGCCAATCATTGATTATCATCGTCATTGCACAAGTTGTGCCTTCAACTTGTGCCTCACTTGTTGTCAGGATATTAGGAAGATGTCCCAAGTTGTTCATGGAAAGGCAATGACAAAAGACAGTTTTGTTGATGAAGGGAAAGAGGAGGCCAACAAACAGGAACCTCCTGAACAACATGGAATGACCACAGGACAGTCGACATGGACAAACATGTCATTGATTTTTCTCATTTATTTCCTGATTGGACTTCAAATAATGATGGAAGCATTCCATGCCCCTCAACGGAATGTGGTGGAAGTAATTATCAGACGTTAGGTCTGCGGGGAGTGTTGAAACTAAACTGGCTCATGAAACTGCAGAAAGTTGCTGAAGAAATAGTTGGTGGTTGCAAGATCAATCCCATTGAAGATTCAGTCTCTTGTATCACATGCCTAGGTGGTAGGATACCCAAACCTGATGGGTTAGATCTCCAAGTCTGCAAATCAGCACAGGAGAATGATGGAAGTGACAAGATCTTATACTGCCCATCATCTCATGATATAAATTCTGAAGGTTTTAATCATTTCCAGACGCATTGGGTTAGAGGTGAACTGATTATTGTCAGAGATGTGTTTTCTAGCTCATCAGCCTCATACTGGAATCCAATCGATATATGGCATGGTATTTGTGAAACAGCAGATGAGAAACTGAAGGAAACAGACTTATGAAGGCCATAGACTGCTTGGTCTGGTCTGAGGTACATTTTATGTTCTTGTTAAAGAATATGTCCTTTGTCCTCCCTTTCTCGTCCTCTCTTTACCTTTGAGAATGTCCTTATCAGTTTTAAGCTGCATTTTTACCGAACTGCGCTCAAGGTATAGTAACTTTGATATCTGGAACATGAGATGTTTGTCCATATATCTAAAACTATGTTGTGTGAAGCTGGACTAGAAACTTTTGTATATGGGAGCCAATGGATGGATACTACATTTTATAAATGACTTTACTGGACAGACCTGTATGAACAGGCCCTTTCGTCAAATTTTGTGGCAAATGGCTGTGACCTTGTTTTCAGAGAGTCAAGGTGACATGAAGTCTACCTCATCGCCAAAAGCCAATATATAGCAGGGACTTTAAAAGGATTGAGATCAACAGTTCAAGAAATTGTCACAACTTTCAAACCCCATGAAACCGCCATTAGACATTGGGTTTGGTTGATTAGGAAGTCAGTTTCATGTTTTATGTTCTGAACACAATGGTATAGTTGGTTCGCCAATAAACAGACGGAAGCTATTTTCTGAATGTTAGTAAAGGAAAATGGCTTGGACGGCATATACTTTCTGTGTCTATATGTTATAGGTTTGATTGCTACCTGTAAATGCTTCTTTGAAGTTTTCTAAATCAATCTTTGATTTTTGTACATGTAAGACTCAAGACCTTTTCAGCTGTTGGTCCTTTAACATTGTTCCAAGTTGAGTTCCAATTATTCAGAAGTTGATATCCTATGGTTGCATTGTTCTGTCATGTGCATTACAATTTTAGTTATTCAAAATCCATTCTCACATATAAAGAGTCATACCGATTCAACTACTTGCACATACTGGTTGAGCACATAGAGTTTGAGCATTGCAAGCAAAGGCCTAATTGCTCCGTTGAAATAAATAGAATATTGACATAGAAGAATTAATCAATCACAACACAGCCAAAGTGTAAATTTTAGAATTATGAGGATGATTTTTTAACTTTCTTCCTCTCATGACAAACAGCGTGTACGTGTTGATGGAGGTGCAACTTTTCAACTGAGTGTTCTTGGATTTAATTACCCTGAGGGGTTTACTTTGAGTCTTTGAGTAAGTCTATCAAAAAGAAAGGGAAATAATACATACTTGCCCGTAATCACTTTTAACATAACACTATTCGTGGACTGCATTTGGTTTCTGCTGTCAAGTTTCATTTTTATTTTCATCTTCACCCTGTAGTTATGCATATCTTGTATAACTAAAATTTATCATGAAATCTCTATGTCTTACAGTGGTGCCTTCACATGGCAGGTTGATATTGAACTTGGTCAGTTCTTCAAAGGTTACACTGAGGGTCGCATCCACGAAAATGGTTGGCCACAAATGTTAAAACGAAAGGATTGGCCATCTTTGCAAGCCTTGGAAGAATTTTTGGTGTATCAAAGAGCTGAATTTATTAGTTCGTTGTCCCTACTTGAATACGTTCATTCTAAATGGGGTGTTCCAACTTTGAGCCCAAAGTTTCCATTTCTTATGGCACATATGAAGAACTAGGAAGAGGTGATTCAGTGACAAATCTCCATGTCAACAGTGATGATGTTGTAAGTGACTTCATTTTGAATCTTCCTCTGCAAGAAAAGACGAACAAAGTGCATTCTACCATTCTTTTCCCCTCCATGTATTACGTGAACCGCCAACTACTAGATGACATCTTCAAATCTTAAAAGTGTTCATTTTCAAACTTAATTAACTGTTGCTTCAACCGTTGCTTCTTTTTGAATACTTGCACAATTCTTTCCACAAAATTTGGGCTTCCAAGAATATAAATAAATGTATATATACATACATATATACACACACATGTGGTGTTTATGTCTGTGCAAGTGCTTTGGGTTGCTTGTTCGTGCAGGCTAGACACTAAATGAATGATCTCAGAATTATAACTGGTGATGGTAAAAGATCTAGTTAATTGAATTAGAAATTGGACTATGATAGCAGAATCTTCATCTACAATCTCTCTCTCTCTCTCTCTCTCTCTCTCTCTCTCTCTCTCTCTCTCTCTCTCTCTCTCGTATGCTTTGACATACTTTTAATTATGTTAGGTTCATCTATTGATGCACACATCTGAAGTCAAGTTCCAAGGATGGCAGAGGGCAAAAATTGAGAAGATACAAAAAACTTTTAGGGCTATGGATGTAAGGGATAACTTTGGAGAGGGGAAACCTTCTGAATCTACCGAAAGCCAAAATGAGAAAGAGAAATCAGCTGAGTTTTCAACTTCAGAACAGGGTAAACTGAATGGTCCCCGACTTAAATGGGAAAGGTGTGGAGAGTATAGATGATCATGAAATTCGGGGGAACAAAGCCAGTTCAAGTGAAAGGATTGATGCTGTAGAGAAGCAGCATGCTGGAGTTCACTGGGAGGTTTTTTGTCGACAGGATGTTGCTAAGTTGAAACTTCACTGGAAAGAATTTAGAAATCGAGGTGCTCTGTCAAATGATGCTGTAAGTTCATTAACACTAGTCTCCTCTTTGCTTCATCTAGATGTTTTTTGTATGTGACCTGTAAACTCTGACTAACTTTTCTTTCCACCCGTATCTCAGATCATGCATCCTGTCTATGATCAAATAATTTTTCTGAATGTAGACCATAAGAGAAAGCTAAAGAAAGAATTCAGTAAGGATTTTTACATTTTGATGTATTTTGATGACTGCATATGGAAAGCAATGTTTAGAACTTTTAGATAAAACATTAAAAGGATATCAACAAAATCTTTTTTTCTTCTGATATATGATAGAATACCAGAAACGTTTTTCTTCAGTTCTTGTACTTCATATATGTGTCTGTATTCGGGTTGAGACTTTATTGAACTTCAGCTATTATGCTCGTGAACTTATGGCAATTCTGTTCTATGATTTACCTAGTGCTACTTTTTAGTTTTTAAATCTGATGTTATGCATTAATGTCTCAGATGTAGAGCCATGGGTTTTTGAGCAACATGTAGGTGAGGCGGTGTTTGTTCCAGCTGGATGTGCATTCCAAGTCAGGAATCTACAGGTTAATTCTTTTACAAATACTCTCTACTACCACGATGAATGGCTGTAGTTGCATATAGAATATTATCATCTTATTAATGGCATGGATTGAATGGTTTCTTTCCTTTTTCTGTTCGTCTAAATCTCCTTGTATATTTGAATTTTCAGTCTACCGTTCATCTATGCTTGGAGTTTTTATCCCCTGAAAGCTTGTTAGAGTCTGTAAGGCTGTTGCAAGAAATCCGTTTGTCTACCAAGAGATCATGAAGCTAAGAAGCACGCTTTGGAGGTATTATCATCCAACAGGTTATCTACTTTATCGGTTTTATAAACACCAAGGTTATTCTGTCTCCTCATTTTCGTTGTCTTGTTCAGGTAGGAAAAATGGCATTGTATGCTGCCCGTTGGGCTATACGAGAATTTGAGAAGCTGGTACTCGATCCAGGGTTAGTAAGCACTGTTGTTTTATCTGAAACAAATAAATGGACACACTTTTGTTTTAGATTGCTCAATAAGAACTGCTTTAATAACTACTAAGTTGGCTGCAAATATTTCAGGCTTGATTCTGATATTCAAGTGGAAGATAGAAGTCTTACATCTTTAGTTTTGGAAAATTTGGAGAAAATTACCAAGCAGAGGCAAATTGCATGCGGCTGACTTTGCGCTTAAATTAGCAAAACAATAGCATTATTCGCACTGTATTATATGTAAACTGATAACTTCGATGCTTTTCTGTATCATATGGCACTTTGTTTATATGATAAATATATCTCCATGGAAGTTATATTGGTGAATCAAGAGGCTTCTATTGGTTTTGTTTCAAAGATTGAAGCATGAGAAGGCTACTAGGATTCTTGGTAGTCTGAATGTATCTGTAATATATAAGTCAATATTTCAATCTTATGCAGAGCTATTCCACATGGAGTAAACTTCAATCCTTGTGTGGAGCCTGAAAAAGAAGATGAAAATGACGGTCTTCTCACTTAGCTTGATGCACTTGATTCTTTGGTATCTTCTTGAGAATAAAACATTGAACCTTCAACTGGAATGTCATTAGTTCAATACAAAAGATTTTCATTTGGAAGGGGTCTCTCTAACCCAAGCTTGCCTATCGAAAAGAAGAAATACATCATTTTGTTCAGCTTCCTTGCGAAGTGACTTGAGCCTTACTCCAACCACTTCTCTTTTCAGGCATAACTTTGGGCTACATCTATGAGTATGATAGGTCGGTCTTGTCATGATATTGCTTTTCGGACCCCAAAACCAGAATCAAAACCGAGTCTGCACACATACAATCAGTCCACGTCCAAAACCTAATTTGAAGGGTTCGCAGTCGGGAACCTGGGACTTAGCAATGCCTATTTTGGTTTTAAGGTGTGTTTGATTCATGGTGCTAGGCTCTTGGTACTGGAAGTGCAGTTCTAGATCATGGTTTCAAAGAATGATGATTTTGTGTTTGATTTGTGAGTGGAACTGATGATTAAATTTTTGCATAAGGCTGGATAGCAGAATGGGAGAGAAGGAGATGCTTGGGTTTTCATGCGAAGTCCTTGGGTTCAATTCTCGTGGCCCACTTTCTCTTTGGTGCTGAAATTTTTAACTCAAATTGGGTTTGCAAATATACAATCGAATTTGGATTTGATAGCAAAAATCAAGGTCCAGTTCTCCTCAAACCTTGCATCAAACAAGTATAATCTCATGAAACCTTCAAGCTGGAGGTTTCCTTTTCTTTTCTTATGTTACAATGAAGAATGGAGTCTAACACACACACATGCAGCATGCACCCTCCCCTTCCTCAACAACCGAACCGAACTCGCCACCTGAAAGTCGGCATCAGAGATCCATACCAGTGAGAACGCTCTGGGTGTGAAGACGGCCTTTGATCAAGACCTAAGATGTACGGGTTTGGTTTTGATACATTAGATTAACGAAACCTATTTAGACAGGTTGGTTAGCCAACAGAGTATGCGATTACCAATTCGATGCATAAGAGATTGTAGGGACCTACTTAAATAGGTTGGTTAGGCAAGTAAGATATACTTAATGATCAGAGATAGATTGAGTAACGGATATCTGTATTAAAATCTAAATCCGAAATCTGATCTACGCATAAAATACAACTAGCAGCATTCAGGTATTGGAAATTGTTCATCAAACTTGATTGGATTGGATCTGGTTCTAGATAACTTTGATCCAATCCAACTGGGTTGACCTTGTCCTTTACGGCATGGTAGTTGCTTTGCCTCCTTGAGAAGCCTTTGCTTATCAGTGGGTAATAAAGGATTAAGCCGATGGGTGGTGGCAACCCCTCCTAACTTCGGTACCACATTCTTTTGGTACAACGGGCATATTCCGGTATCAAGCTCATGACCTTCAACTTGTGAGTCGGCCCCCTAAACAGGAGAGCCAATGTTCGTTGTGCTGGGTATGGGTTTCTAGTCAAGACTCAAGTTCTTCCACCCATCTAAGACGACTTTAGTCAGGTGGATAACTCTGAGCTGAATCTAAATGTGAAAGGTTAGGACGCCTTCGTGTAAATATATGTAGTTCGTGCGTTTTTCAGTAAACATAGGTTACAAATACAAACAATTAACTATATTACGAATACGGCATCAATCGCGGGAGTCGCCGCGCCCGGACCCCTCTCTCTCTCTCCGTTTCAGGCCTGTGAAGAAGAGGAAGAAAGGAACGGCGATGGCAAGCGCCGGACTTGCCTATCCGGATAGGTTCTACGCTGCTGCCACCTACGCGGGATTAGGAGAAGGAGCTCAGAACTCCGGGAAGAAGGGTGTGATTTCCCGCTTACCGGACGACGTCGCCCTCTTGCTCTACGGACTCTTCCAGCAAGTAAGAGATCACGTTTATTTCACTAGATTTATGATGAATTGAGGTTAGATCTGCTGTTTTACACGTTGCATCAGCATGAAAAATCTCTTTCACTGCATGTTGCTTCAGATTCACAGTGAGTTTGTCGGTTTTCGAGAGATCGACATTTTCTGGTACTTATTCATGGATCGGGTTGAGATCTTGGGTATTCATTTAGATGCGCGGAGAAATGAGAGAAACATTCATATCTGGAGTCTCCTTGTTGAATTTTGCGGTGTCATGGCGTTGGAGATGCGTGTGGATACTTAGATCTGCATATTGGATTGGTTTTGACTTTATTTCGGTTTTCGTGATCAAAGAATGTAGACCTTAGATGCATTGTTTATCTTATACTTGCAGGCGACCGAGGGACCTTGCACGGTCCCTAAACCTAAGGGGTGGAATCCGGTGGAAAGCAGCAAATGGACGAGGTTTTAGTCAGTCTAAGTACTCGTTTATCATGAAATTATGCGTGTGTTGTCTGTCTTTGTTAAATGATTATTATTTCTTTTGAATGTCATCCTTCTCAAGAATTCTCTAGTCAACGGATTTCCTTGTGCTTATGCATGCTGAACTTCGGGACAATTCCCAAATTAAGAGGTTCCCTTGTTCTTAACCTCACAATACGTGTTTGCAATATGCTATCTTGCATCTTGACAATTGTGTATAATGCTTCTTTACATGTTTCATTCCCGTATTTGAAGAATTGTGTTTCTTACAGCTGGAATGGGCTTGGAAATATGGCACAAACTGAAGCGATGCGCCTCTTTGTAAAAATTCTGGAGGTTGTTTTTAATACAGATTCAAGAAATTTTCTTGATTTTCTATATTTTTTTACAGCTGTTGACAGTACGATCACTTTCTGACTGTAGGAAGAAGAACCAGCTTGGTATTCACGAGTGCAGGATTTTGTTGTTGAGCGGCTTGAGCCTGTTGTGGATGTGGAAATGGACGTGAGTTTTGGAGACTGATAAGGGTTTTAAAATTATTTTCCCCTTATATTGTATTTGCATTTGTCTCTAAGTGCTAATCAGATGCTACCTTATTTATTGCTTTAGCCCTCCTCCTCTACAAAGAACTAGGTCTTGGTATATGATTTTTCCATGCCCAACAATATGAACATACTAAGGCTTCTCAAGGAAATAGTGCAAATTCTTGCTTTCCGTGTTTCTATATCTCTATTTCCTTATAATGTACTATCCATGGGTTTTTCTTCCCACCTGTCAGTAAATGACATCTTACCATGTTCTATTTCTATGTGTTTTGCAACTTCTGCAGTGCATTTGCTCCCATTCTGCATACTCTTGAGGTTGGAATTGGCAGTATGCATCTGATATAGATAATCAAATGTTCATGTTATTCAGTTGCTGTTGCTTTTGCTCTCCTATTGCTACTTTTGTCTTCCATTCTTTTGCTGTTTCTATTTTCCTTATTCGTGATGGTGGTTTTATTTTGTAAGTGTGGTATTACTAAGTGCCAATTCCATTTGGCCTAAAAGACTGCTAATTAATTCATATGCATATAGATTTTTACATTTTTAATGTGGCTGCAGATCAGCCATTGAAATATGGGGCCGCAAATATGTTAAGTTCTTCATAGTAATTATTCATATGTCTCCTCTCAATATATGGGACACTAGGAGATATATACATTATGATGATTAAATTAAACTGCTGATTAAACAGCTTTCAAGTAAAAATTCATGGGATGCTTTCTGAACTTAACTCATTTTAGATGCTTTTATTCTGTAAATGTGTTATATTTTCTCTTGATGGATGATGGTTTGTGCTGTGGTATACACAGAATCCAGCATCACAGCCAGCCTCATTAAATACGGATTATTTTGATGTACCAAAGACCATTCCTGCAGAAAATGGGGTTCTAGAGACACAAGATAAAGATGTCATTTTGGAAGGATTTGGGTCGGTTGGTGTTTATGACAAATGGGTTGCACCCTCAATATCTGGTCAACTCCCAAAAGGTCGTTATGAGGTCTGATTTTTGCACTTGTTACCACATGGTTATGCCTTTTTTCTATCAATCTAATTTCTCATGATTCCTGTTGAGTTCTTCCTGCTGTTTGTTTCAGCATGGAGCTGCAATAGTCCAGGACAAAATGTATGTTTTTGGTGGAAATCATAATGGTCGTTATCTTAATGATCTTCAGGTAACCTGCCACAACAATACATAGAGACAGGGTAATGGTCATTAAATCATATTAAGGACAAATGTGCCACATTGCTATCTTGGAATATGTGGTTAAAAAGATTCTAGTTGCAGATTGAAGTATTCTCTTTTTTATTTCAATTTGGAGCATGCTCTGAAAATCTTAAGAAAGTTTGGTTATCAACGGGAATCATTAAGATGCACTATACTGGAGTGCAGTTGGAAATAAGGAATCCTCTGTGTGTATGAACATCTTAAATATGTGTTCCTTGTCACTTAGTGTCCGTGTGAAATCCAACTATATAGAGTTTATGGTCCTCACACGCTAAGTGGTCACTGAGCTGTGGCAGGTTCTGGACTTGAAAACACTGACATGGTCCAAGGTTGAATCTAAGCCAACAATAGAACCTCAAGAATCTCAGGCCCAAGTGCTCTTAGCTCCTTGTGCGGGTCACTCTCTGGTAAGTTTTGGTATGATCTGATTCACTCTAGGAATCTTATTATGTTTATTAGAGGAAGTTGTTTCAATCTGTTAGGGCTTGAACTATTAAGGATTTCTTTTACTGCATGATTCACCTGCTTTTATTCAGAACAATTAATACTTCTAGCAATTTTTCCTTGAAGATAGCATGGGGAAATAAACTGCTCTCTGTAGCTGGGCATGCTAAAGACCGTTCTGAAACAGTAACAGGTAATAGTTCATCCATAATTATCTATTTTTCTTGACAAATGGTTCTAAATAAATCACAATTGCTTTTATTTTGTCATGTCAGTGAAGGAATTCGATTTGCAAACATCTACTTGGTCATTCTTGAAGACATATGGGAATCCTCCGGTATGCAACTTATATTTATATTTTCCAATATTGGGGACATGAGAATGATGTTTTGATGCAATAAAGTGGTTCGTACAGAAATCATGTCTCGCATTTTTAAAATTTGAGGCAAATTTATTGAATAATTCTGTAAAATCTGACACGTATGAACCTTTTGAAAGGCAGCCTCGTTTATACTTTATTAGAAGAGGAGTGGTCAAAATCATTTCATACAATAGAGTGGTTTTATAACACCAATAGAAGACAAAAATGTGGGAGACGCTTAGGTGGTTTAGACGATTTATAGAACGACCAGATGAGCTCCAGTTATGGTGAACACTTAGAAAGAGGGAGAGGAAGTTTTCAAAGTGCTGAAAGGAAATGATAAAAACGATACCTTACCTGTTTAAATGCAAATATAATATAAAATCAATCTGATTAGCAACTTTGACTCTAGTTAACCCACCATAGTGTAGAAGAAGGCTTAGTTTTAGACTTGGTTTTTGGTTAGAGTGGTTTATGTGATAGTCATATTAAGAATTTTTCAAAATGGCACCACCATTTATGTTTGATTCAGACGATGAGGCATTATACAACCAACCAAATCCTTGTTAGTGATCTCTCCTTTGGTCCTGTAGATGTGATAGTAGCGTACCACATAAATTACTCAGATGGATTTTCTTGATTGTCATGAACTTTGCCCCAAAACCCTAATTCTTCTATTTTAATCTCTTCAAGGCTTACTTTATTTTTCTTGATTCATTCGAGTACAAGGCATTTAACTTCTGTTTCACTCTGACAGTTGGTCATGGTTGTTGACTGAGTTCTGCATCCTTCAAAATGACAAATAGTTTTATATATTTCCTGAAAATGTTTGTGTAGGCGTTTATTTTCTGATTTCTTCCTCCCAGGTTTCTCGTGGAGGTCAGTCTGTTAACCTTGTAGGATCAACGCTGGTCGTGTTTGGTGGTGAGGACAACAAACGGTCTCTCCTAAATGATCTTCACATTCTAGATTTGGAGACAATGACCTGGGACGAAATAGATGCCATGTAAGTTGGATGACAAGGATTGCTGAGGCACTTAATTCTTAAAGCCTTCATATTATGTATGCTTAAGGATTCTGCAATATCCTAGGAGAACCATTAGTAGTCTCCAGCTTGTACCAATACTAGCATGATTTGATTATCTCCATTGTTGGAGACTGAAATATGACTCTGCAATCTTATTTTCATCCTATTTTAAGAAAATTGTGAATGAAATAGATCCCACTGGTCCCAATATTGCAAAAGTTTTAGCATCCATGTAGACTTTTGGATTCGTTGATGCCAGACCTTTTTCTTGAAGGGGCACCTGCCTGTGTTGCATTTACCTGTTTGATGTTAAGAAGTTTTATTTTGAATGACCCCTTACTAACGTTTAAATTTCATGGATGTGCTTGCTCTTGGATATGACGCTGTTTCAGTGATGCATGCATTTTGTCGCTTGGCTGTATGTACTGTAAATTTTGAGAAAATGCAGTTGGTGGAGTCGGTCAATGAGACGTGTTAATCTTCATTTTGATTGCACAAAGTGCACTTGTGGAGGACTAATACAAGCTATGGGGATGTAAGATAAGCTTCATAGATTAGCATCAGCATATATATATATATATGTATGTATGTATGTATGTATATGCCAAGGTTGATAAAGGGTTTGTCCAATATAAAATTCATTTGCTTTATGAAATTCTTGAACTGGAGATTGACATTTGGTGAATAGTGGTTTTATTATCTGAGTATTAAAAGCTAGTTAGGAGTGTATAATGTCGATGGAAAATCAGAGAAATGCCAGTTCTTTTCTCTTTGGTGATATGATTTCTAAATCTTTAAAGGAAAAATGTCTGATGAAAGATCTTTTATGGGGCAGAGTTTTCTTGTGTGAGCATGAGTTTGCATCTTAGCATATCTGCCTCGATAATGTGTCAGTGTGCATAAGCTTCACATAGTAACAAATAAAGTATCACATTCAGAGCATTAGCTCACCTGGCAGGGGACTGGATTCACAAGATGAAGGTCATGAGTTCGAAACCCAAGGCATGAATACTTGGCATCGACCTCCCATTGTAACAAAAAAAAGAAATGAACAAACATAATATAAGTCATAACCATAACATGCCACAAATAGATCAACTCTTTTCCACTTTTGGTATGCTTATGCTTAGTATGGCATTCTCTTTCCTATTAAGCCATGTCATTACCCAAGGTCTTATGCTACTTTCTGAAATGCAGGCAGACTGATTTAAAATTCTGTATTTCTTTGTTTTGCAGGGGTACACCTCCTTCTCCAAGGTCACATCATGTTGCTGCGGTGCATGCTGAGCGTTACTTATTGATATTTGGTGGTGGTTCCCATGCTACATGTTTGAATGACTTGCATGTTCTTGATCTACAGAGCGTATGAGATATCTGGTTGACCAGCTTTAGTTTTGAATAAACCTGCTAGAAGAGAACACTTACGCACACCGATATTTTTTCAGATGGAGTGGACAAGACCTAGAGTACAGGGTACTATCCCGTCACTAAGAGCTGGGCACGCAGGTGTAACGATAGGCGAGAATTGGTTTATGGTTGGTGGAGGAGATAATCAAAGTGGTATGTCTTTGAATATGACCTTTATTAGCTATTATCTTCTTTCTCGACACACTTCTCTGCTGCCTATCAAAGTGTAACTGACACCTTGCGGGGTACGATTGTCAGCATGTAGGGTTTGGTTAGGATATCCCACCGACTGAAACATATTAAGCAGATAAAGTAAGCTAAACCGTATCTGATTGTACTTGGGTATGGATATGTTTTAGGAGTTTAGGATATGTCGAGATGGATGGTCACTATCTGACTACACTATATCTATGCATGTATGCTCTCTCTCTCTCTTATATAAATTCTTTAAGAAGTGAACATACTCCCCAGGCAGGATATTAAAGTGTTAACAGCAAAATTTGACAGTACAACTCTGAATGTGACTACTCCTATATTTTGCTTGTTAAATAGGACTATTTTTCATCTCAAGTGGCTTATGCCCCTGGTATTAGTGATATTCACTAAAAATATTGTCATAGACATGACACCATATTTTGTTTGTAGTGGCTTTTGGAAACATACTAGAATATGTATAATGGTTAACTAGAAACCGTATTCTACCATTGGTTGATCAAATTCATCTAATTTGGAAGGTTGCTTTCTTTTGGAATTAATCGAATAAATGATTGCCTTTCAGTTTGTGTTTAAGATTCATGCTGTGAAAATGTCTGAGGGCACAGGCTTGTTTTGGTTGTAGGTGTGATGGATGTTCATTGCTATTTCAAGAGTTGAGATTTATAAATTTGTCTTGTGCACAAGTTTTAAGCGTTGAACATTGTGAAGTGAGTTGAAGAGTCACCAGATTTCACTTTCCTATATTTTGACTTGAGAAAAAGGAGCCATGTTCATTCAAAATCCAAAATTCTTGCAAGAGACGAGGAGTTTTGAACACACACATGCACATTTAGTGCGTGAACTGGTCTTGGGTGTCAAATACACACACGTGCACATTTAGTGCGTGAACACACACATGCACATGGACTGCCTTCCGCCAATCTTTGGCTGGAGGCTGCTTTTCCCTTCCAGTTTTCCTCCCAAAAGATGGTTAATAAAACTCGTTTCTAAAGCTATGTCCTGGTCCGGTACCGACCCATCTTGAGAGCACTGTTGCTTCGGGGCTGTTGCTTGTGACATGAGGCTTTAGGTGTATCTCATTGCATTGTGTATTTTCTCCAGACCACGCTTGTCCCAGTAACTGTAAGTGTTGTCTTCACTTGACTATGGGGTCATACTATTTTCTCGTATGGTTCTATACGATTTCTTGGACCAACCAAAATATGTGAAATTGGATAAATTGTTCATGGCTATGACATAAAGCTTCTTAGAAAAGTATTTGTACTTTGTAGTGCCTCTGATTATTGTCTCAAGCATCTTGATAGATTTCTCTTACATAAGTTGGTACATACATGATACAGCTAGGCATATCGTCATCTCAACAACACAATATCTAAGCCTTTTCCCATACTAGACAGGGTCGGCTACATGGATTCTTTGTTTCCATAAAGCTCTATCATGTGCCATGTTAGCAATTAACTCACAATAAGCTAGATCATTCTTTATTGTTTCTTTCCAACACTTTTGTGGTCGTCTACTGTAATACTTTTCAAATTTAGTTTTCCATACCTTCTTACCGGTTCTTCTTATGATCTTCTTTTTATATGTCCAGATCATCTTAAACGATATTCTCATTTTATCCTCTATTGGTGCCACTCCTAATTTGTTTCTCATAACCTCATTATGTATACGGTCTTTTCTTGTATAACCACTCATCCATCTCAACTATGTTGATGGTTAACTACCCAACACTCAGAACCATAAAACATAGCTGGTCTAATTGCTGGTCTATAATATTTACCTTTTAACTTTAATGGTATCTTCTTATCACAAAGAATACCCGATGCTCCTCTCCATTTTAACCAACCAGCATTAATTCTATGCGTAACATCTCCATCAATTCTTCCATGAAAAATTGACCCTAGGTATTTAAAACTTTCCTTTTGGGGGATGCAATGTGTGCCAATTTTAATTTCTATGTCCTCTAAAGTAACCAAATGATCAAACTTACATTCCATATATTCTGTCTTTGTTCTAGTAAGTCGAAGGCCTTTGCTTTCTAATGTTTCTCTCCATAGTTTCAATTTTTTATTAACTTTTTCCTTAGACTTTTCCTAACACAATGTTATCTGCAAATAACATACACCAAGGTACTGCATCTTGAATATGTTTTGTTAACTCATCAATCACCATTATAAATAAGTATGGACTTAAGGTTGATCCTTGATGTAATCCAATATTAACTTCAAAAGAAGTCTGTCATTTCTTCATGAGTCCTCCCACATGTTTTTGCACCATCGTACATGTATGGTATAAGGTTAATGTATGTTAATGGGATACCTCTTTTTTCTAAGGTTCTCCAAAGAACCTCCCTTCATACCCTATCGTAAGCTTTTTCTAGATCAATAAATATCATGTGAAGGTCTTTCTTTTTTGCTCTAAAATATTCCATAAGACGTCTCAAAAGGTGAATCGTTTTAAGAATAAATCTGCCTGACATGAAGCTAAATTGATTCTCTATTGTACTTGATACTTGTCTTAACCTACGTTCGATAATTCTTTCCCACAATTTCATAGTATGGCTCATTAACTTGATACCTCGATAATTCGCACAATTCTGAATGTCTCTCTTGTTCTTATATATGGGTATAAGTCTACTTGCTCTCCATTCCTCGGGCATCTTTTGGTTTCCATATTTCATTAAGTAGCCTTGTGAGCCAAGTGATTCTTATTTCTCCTAGTATTTTCCAAACTTCTATAGGAATATTGTCTGGTCCTACCGATTTACCACCCTTCGTATGTTTAAGAGACTTTTAAGTTTTAACTTCATTCTTTTGAATACGTCGGTAGAAATTGTGGTTTATATACTTTTCTGATTTGGCTAACTCTCCTAAGCTAATACTAACATCTTTATTTTCAATAGAAAGCTTATAAAAATAGTTTTTCCATCTATTTCTTATATCATCATTTCCACTAGAATTTTTTCATCCTCGTTTTTTATGCATCTAACAAAATTAAGATCTTTAGTTTTCTTATCTCTAGGCCTAGCTATCCTAAAAATATCTCTTTCACTCTCTTTTGAGTTGAGTTTTTTTATATAAATCCTCTCAAATTTTAGCTTTTGTTTCACTGACACCCTTTTTCGCTTCCTTATTTTCTTTCTTATAAGCCTCTAAAGTTTCACTAGTTTTCTTAGCATAATGTAATTTGTAACATATCCTCTACCTATTTTATTTTGTACTACTTCACTCCACCACCAAGCTTCTTTTTGTGCCGGTACACATCCCTTAGATTCACCTAACACATCTTTCGCCACTTTCCTAATATGTATAGCCATATCGTTCCACATATCACAAGGTGTACCAATATAATTCCAAGCATCTCCGTGAAGGACTTTCTCTTTAAATATATCTTCTTTCTCGCTTTTGAGGTTCCACCATTTAGTCTGAATGGCTCGATGCACTCTTTTCTTCTTTATCCATTTTTTATTTGTAAATCCATAACTAGAAGTCGACGTTGAGTGGTTAAACTTTCTCCTGGAATTACCTTGCAATCTTTAGAACACGCTCTATCTTTTTTTCTATAAATAAAGTAATCAATTTTAGTTTGTGATAAGCCACTCTTATAAGTAATTAAATGTTCATCTCATTTTTTGACGATTGTATTGACTATAAAGAGATCAAATGCCATAGCAAAATTTAAAATCTCCCTACCTTCCTCATTTATATCCCCAAAACCAAAGTTTTCATGAATACCTTCATCCTAATGCCTCTTTACCAACATGTCCATTTAAGTCTCCTCCTAAACAAATCATCTCCCTTTGTGGAATCCTTTGAATCACCTTATCTAACTCTTCCCAAAAAGGTGTCTTTAAGGCCTACTTGGGGTGGGTAAACACAAACTATATTCTAAACCTCTACTTCTAACACTAATTTCAATGTCATGATTCGGTCATCATATCATTGTATATCTACTACACTATCCTTTAAATCCTTATTTATGATAATACCAACTCCGTTTCGAGCCTTTTCCTTACCTGAATACCATAATTTAAAACTTGTATCCTCTATTTCTTTTGCTTTTTCTCCAACCCACTTTGTCACTTGTAAACATAGAATATGAATCTTTCTCTGAATCATAGTATCTACCACCTCCATTAGCTCACTAGATAATGTTCCAATATTTCAAGAACCAATACGAATCTTATTATCTAGGACTAGCTTCCTTACCCTCCCGCATCCATCCATATTGAAAATGAGGAGACCCTTTATGTAAATTATTCACTACATTCTGGCCGCTATGTAGCGGGACGAATTTCTTTACTCATACACATCCATGATGTGGGAACCCTCTCTGCAATTGATTCACTACATCGGGGCAAAAATATAGTGGTCCTTGCTTACTTATGACTGTATTCGAGCTCTGCAGCGCGTCGCTAGGCGGGGATGCCCCAAAACAATGCTCATAAT
Organism: Brasenia schreberi; assembly: GCA_036023115.1. NCBI lineage: Eukaryota > Viridiplantae > Streptophyta > Magnoliopsida > Nymphaeales > Cabombaceae > Brasenia > Brasenia schreberi. The sequence goes on along the minus strand of JAYKKT010000064.1, from coordinate 4,732,125 downwards.
TTTTGTAATCCATGGTATAAAAATCTGACCAAGTTTTACGTTGGTTGTCGGAAGCCTAACACAAGATCGTTGCATATCGTCATCTCATTCTGGAAAATATATCTTCTTGGGTTAGTTCTTTTCAGTTGCTATTCTGATGATCAGAACTATGAGATTGAGTTCATTCAGGAAGATGATTCGTGAGCTACTTTAAACATGATCGCTGGTTATCTACTGTATTTATTTTGATTGCACTTACGGTTCTGGCCCCTGGGCATTTCATGCACCCCTTTATGTGCCTATGTTGTTTGACAATTAAAAAAAATTCCAGATGCATCAAAGGCACGTTATTGTGTTCCTCCGAATTTCGCAAATACTTCATTTCTCTCTCTTGGATTGGCAATAACCTTGTAGATGCTAATTTTTCAGGGGCCTTGGACACAATTGTTCTAAACATGTTAACATTGACATGGTCAATTGTAACTACTGTGCAAGGACGTGTTCCCCTTGCAAGTGAGGTAATTTCTATTTCCTGTGCTGTATTCTACTGTATCCCTTGTTTAACTAGAATTCTGGATCCAATAGATGTTTGGGTGTTTATGGTGTCCTGGAACATAGATACCTTGTGAGAGAAATAATATACCTAAATCTTCTGTAAAGCTAGTTCCCTCGTCAACTCAAGGGGAAAAAATGAGAAGTCCTTTTTTCTCCTGTATATTCTCTTGTTTATGGCAAAGGGTGTTGATGAGTAGTCACACATGGTTAAGATTTTAAGACAATATCACATACATTGGATGGTAGAATCAATGACATGGAGGAAGAGTGCCTTCCAGTGACTTGGCATGCTTCCATAAGTTTAAACTGTTTAAAAAGGTTGGATACCTAAATGCTGCAATTATTTATGTAAATCGGTATTCTTGTTAGAAATATGTGGGTCATGATCTAGTCCAAAATGACAAACCACCTTACTGATTAGAACTTTTAAGGTACTAACGAACTTTACCTGCAACCAGTAAGGGTATAGGATAACTTGACTACTAATGCTGTGTGGATAGCATGATCCATAGGAATCTTCTAGCAACTATAGATGACAATGTTGGAACAACCACTGATAATGCGGAGAGCTTGATTATTGGGAAATCTTCCAGCAACCATAGATAACAATGTTGAAACAACATGTGTCTTCAATTTGCAAATAAGAAAGGCTCTTGCTTATTTCATGATGGCGTCAGGCACTATCTTATGTAACTAGAGTAGAAGTTACCAATTTTGGAATCAATTGTATTACTAATTCATTCGTGCAGTTTGCTAATTAATCATCATCTGTTGGTTAATATCAAATTGTGGATTTGGTCTTGCCGTAGGGTTTGAGCTTGGTTGTCGGTTCTTATACTGGGGAAGACATTCTTATAGCGTTTGGTGGATACAACGGGCATTACAGTAATGAGGTAAATCCCAGAATAATATTTTCCTCTGGTAGCAGAAATCATTTACGGGCGTTACAACAATCCTTTGTCTTCGTTTTGTTAGGTCCATGTTCTTAAACCAAGCCATAAATCAACCTTACACTCGAAGATGGATGCATCAGCAACAGATAGTGTTGCTCCTTTGCCTCCTACAACACACGACACAAGGGATATGGAGTCTGAAACCACTCAAGGTGGAAAAATACGAGAAATTTGTATGGACAATGCTGAACTGGCCCTTTTGCTGGTAAGATTCTTATTGTGACATATGGCCTTCTCTTATGAAGGTTTTTAATGGATAAGTCGATCCAATATGGATTTATCAAGTCTGATGAATTGGATAGTGGAGTAATTGGATTTAAAGGTGGATATGGATATGAAGATATAACGCAAACCCAAGAAATTGCTCTTAATCAGATTCAGATTTAAATCCAGTTTATATTTCTCGGCAAAACGTGAGTCTGAATCTGGTTAGTTTTCGAATCTGGTTTTGGAATGCTGAATTTGACAGTTTTTAGTCAGATAGGATATGGGAATGTCCAACCCATTGTTATCCCTATCTTATTTTCGATCCTGAGGCTGAAAACTTCTTAACATATAACTGAAATGATAGTTCGCGACTGAAACATGTTAGCTCTTGCAGAATGTTGACAATAAGGAAAATGAAGAGCAGCTTATTGCAACTCTCAAGGATGAGAAGGAAATTCTGGAGGCTTCTCTAGCCAAGGAACAGTTGTTGATCCTTAAGTTGAAGCAAGATGTTGCGGAAATTGAGACACGGAATACAGAAGTTACCCAGGCAAGACATTATGCTTTTCCAGTATCAATTGTTCACAAGTTTCGAAGTGCTGATCGTTGATTTGCTATGCAGGAACTCCAATCTGTCCGTAGTCAGCTTGCTGCTGAACAGTCACGTTGTTTCAAGCTGGAGGTTTGCTCTTATTTCATTTAGATTTGATACTTTCCTCAAATCTGTTGTATGTGATGATGTGCTAAAGTTTTTCGATTTGCAAAGCATCACCAAATAACCTTAAAACGTGTAAAAGAATATCCATTTTTATACAAGGTACACTTTCTGATGCCATCCATGATCGTAGTTGAATTTCGGGGAAGTCTTTAAAAACATTGGTAGCTGTAGAAAATACTAGTATTGGAAAGTTCCTGATGCTAAAACGTCGCAAAAATGCTCTCCCGTTCATAGTCATACATTCATCTTTTCATATCTATACTTCTTGAAAGCTTTGCCAATCAAGCACCACATCTGAAGGATTCATAACTCGAACTATAATTGTTAATTTTGATCCAAAAACAAGGATATAAAAGAGATTTTGTTCTCTTGAAATCTATTCTAAATCAGATGCACCCGTAGATTTTAGAAATCCAAAACAATAAACATCAAAATCTAGGACTTTGTGTTTCAGCCGAACCAGGTACCAATTCTGAGGGAGTCTTTCAAAGTTTCATAGATGTTGATTCTGCAGATCTTGTTTGGTTGAGCAGGTTGATGTCGCCGAGTTGCAGCAAAAACTTCAATCCATGGAAGCACTGCAAAAGGAAGTAGAATTGCTTCGCCGCCAGAAAGTGGCATCCGAGCAGGCTGCCTTGGAGGCAAAACAGAGGCAGATCTCCGGTGGGCTATTTGGATGGCTTGCCTGATCTCCCCCTGATGAAAAGTCCAATCCACAACACCCCCATTTTTTATACATATATACGTTTTCCTGTATTCACTTGGGTTCTTTATCTCAGAAGGAATAAGAACGAGCACACTTGTTTCCTCGCTCCTTCGCCCCTTTCGCTGTCTTGCATGAAATAAGATAAAGCTTTTGGTCTTAGAAATTTGGTTGTATTTTCAATACAGCGTTTGTAAGTATTGTAAGGACACGTTTTTGGGAGTGAAGTGAGCATTTAATGTGTTATTTTGCTAAGATGTTCTTTTTAAGCCTAAGCAGTATGAGGATGTTAAGGTGAGGTTATTAGAAAAAAAAGTCAGATGGCACTAATAGAAAATAAAATGAGAGTATTAGAACGAAATAACGTTTTAAGATGATTTTTCTTTGGTGGAGCGGATCCCAGTGTGAGAGTGAAACGCTTCGCTTTGGTTTTGATAGCCCCAAACCGAGCAATCAGATGATAAGAAATCTGACGAGGGAAAGAAGGCAAGCATCATTATGCTTCCATGTTGGAAAAACTCGGCAATGTGGCCATTACATCGGATATACAATTGCCAGGACAATAGCACTCTCAATATAAACTTGTTTCTTCTCTAAGCATTTATAGCAATGAATCGAATCGGCTGATGCTGTAACATAGCAATCTTTTGATTCCAGACAGAAAAAAAAGGGTTTGGTGGGGGTCAGGTCAATGTGGATTCCAACCAATCCGATGTGTATTCATAAGCAACAAAAGTTACTGCTCCCGCGGGAGCTGCTTTGATTATCGAAGGGAAAATACCCTTGTACAAACCAGCCCAACCTTCAGCACTAGCAATCCTTCGCAGAGCATCCCACATGTTCTTGTACGCCCGGTTCTCGACGTGTGCCCCATACCTTGGATGTCTTTGAAGTCCTTCAATCTGCAACATGAAGCAAAAAGTGAAAGGTATTACATTTATAGCACCGGGTTGATTTGTATTTATTGTAAGACTACTCTGCCTGTAATTCCATTCGCTCTCACAGTTGGTTTCTGATCTCTACGCATTTCATTCACAACACCAAAATTTCTCTCCCTCTACCAAGCTTCAGCTTTATAGTTTTCATCGCCTATCCAGGGTTGAGCCCTGAAATTTGATGGTGGATTCTCTTCTTTCTTATGAAAAAAGGTGAAATCCTAGTGCACATCATTGATTTGTGAAGCTATACACAAAGGACTTGTCAAAACCGGATGACCAAAAGATCAGTTCTCACGACTTGACCCACAAACGTATAAGGCACGATAGGCTTCACAATTTGGTCATGTTGCCTTCCATGTGGGCAATGACGATCATATGCATTATTTTATCTAATAAGGGATTAAACATTACAAGGGCAATGATCACTGACCTGAAACCTCCTCTTAACTACATCCATAGGATGACAAACAGCTTTTGAACTTGTGCTTGCAGCTAAACCACATAAGAAGAGCTGGAATCTTGAGACAGAATCGTCTGTTCGGCTTGAGTTCAGCTTGGAACAATCATACTGGTTCCACATCTAAAAAAGCAAACATTCAGATCTTAGCTTTTGTGAAGTGGACGAGAACCATGCTGTAGGAAATCAGCACTTGATCAGAGGTTGGTCCTGCTTCCTTTTTTGGTTTCTTGGAAAAGAAAAAACGTTCCCTACATGAACACGATGCTAAAAGGATGGCAGCAAAAGTTGAAGCTTGTAAAGGTTCACACCTCCAAGATTTAAATGTCCGGCCTCAGATGGATCCATACATACATTAGTTCCTTTTTTCTTTTTTGGGATAAATCTTTAAAACACAAATATTTCCTTCATAGAACAATTTGCTAAATAACAGCAAGACAGTTATATAGGAAGATTCAATCAGAATAATACCCTTGCCCAGCGTTTGAATGTGTCATAAGTACCAAATTGGAGGCCTGCGTAAGGAATTATTTCAACAAGTGTGGGAGATAATCCAGCATATAAACCAGAAAAGCCACGTGTCCTTACAATGTCAACAAATGCTGATCTCATTGTCGAATAGACCTAGAAGAGAATGCATCAGAATTCCAGAAACAATTAGAACAGAAAAGTTTGCAGAGAACAAAGAGAGTAATTTCTCAAAAGCTAGGCAAGAAATCGCAGATGTGCTTATGCATCTGGCATATGCAATCAGTATCCATTAGTATCAGTTTGTGCTACGTTAGTGACATCAAATTTGATATTATCGTCAAGAAGAATTAAAGCTAAGTAGGACGCCAATTCTTTTTTCTGCAGTGCCCAAGCACTAGGCTGATCCATAGGAACATTTTCTGCCGTCATTTGAACCAATGATGACTAATAACCAATCAACATGTAGGCATCTTTCCTTGGCAGGCTCCAAAGAAATTAACTTATAAACCATTGACCTTTGCATTCAGTGACAGTTAACTAATACAAATGCCAAACCTCAAAATTTTGCTGTGCAAAAATGCTTTGCAGAAATTGTCAAACCCACAAACTATAGAAGCCATAAAAGATCAGCAATTGATGAACAGAAGGCACATTTCCTAGTGGATCCAATAAAAGACAATGCCACCATCTTTATACTGTTCACTTGTACATTAAGTGCAACACTGCTTCCAACTCTTATTTCACTAAGAATTTGTTTCAAAATCAAGAGAATGGAATTGAGATGTTCCAGGCAATTCTTTTCTTGCACTATAATCTAAAAACCAGAAACCCCACAAAAGACTTGCAATCAACAAATCTTTCTAATTGCGCATCCACATACCTTTGGCTCCCCTTGTGAAGCCAAAACAGTTCGCAAAAGATCAAATGGATAAGTTCCAATTGTTGCTGTACACCCAGCCAGCGCACCACTTAGGTAAGACAAATATGGACTTAATCGAATATGATCTTCTGCAAAGCAAGAATAGAAAGAAAGTCATCAGAAAGAGCACAAAATCAGTAAAAGAACAAAACGCCTGAGTTGAAAATTAACTTTAATGGAAAAGATTCAATTAAGAAAAAAAATAGAAAAAGATCCAACTTTGTAAGGAAAGATATGAAGATCAACGTTAAGCACACTATTTGTATTGGATGGGAAGTAAGACAGCATACTTGTCAACATCACTATCCAAGATAATGCAGTTAGCAAAAAGACACAAACATGCATTTGGGAAATTAAATAGGTGGCAACTAGCTAATCCTATGTACATCTTATATACTTGTTTCTCAAAAGTTCATGTTATCCTGGTCTCTCTGAGTCTGCAGTTGGAGGGAGAAAAACCTGTGAATTCGAAGCAGTGTGCTCAGTTCAGATAAAGCTACAGAAAGTTCGACCCCCCGGTAGTGCATATGTTCCTTTAATCTACAGTATCGATGATGGAGAGATGAGCATAATGGTGACTCAATGTATTCAGCATAACGCTAGAGTACAAGACGCAAACACTACTTTGAACATATACAGATTACAATGACATCACTCAACTAATTGATGCATCCAAAAGAACTTGATCTGCTGAAGAACTGAGATGTATTCTAGTTGGTCCAATAGAAAAGAAATGGCAACTAGCTGAACCGTTGGATATTTTGAGAATGATTATTCTCTCATCCCTGACCACCCTAGTGGTGAGAGCCTGTATCACGAAGTGATATTGTAAAGTGTAAACACTATAACGAACAAAAGTAACAACTTTCTTTAACTGTCATTAAACCCATATCTTCTTCACAAATCACATCAACAAGAAACATAAAAATTGTTGTTTCAAAAATTAATGCATGGCAGACACCAGATTACATTGTAATTTCAACAAAGATACCTGATTTTGATGAACCAGCTGCAAGTGTCTTTATCCTGTGCAATAATGTAAATTGAATTGCAGCATATGGCATGACCATAAGAAGTGCAGGGACATTGCCTCGCCAAAACCCCTACAATAATTAGTAAGGTAGGATCAAGTCACTATATGAGAGATCAAATAAAGGAACAAAGGAAAAAAATAGTATACTAGGTATAGAGACAGGATGAACCAGCACAGAACAAAAACGCATGCTTTATAATTAATAAATCATGTAAAACCATGATATGGTATTAACTATAAGCCTCATATATGCAGAAGCAATATTCCATCTCGTAAACATATATATACATATACACACATGAATTACATGTTCCGACAAAGTGCCAGCCATGCATGTCTGTGAGTGAGTCAGTACCGGAAGACCTTCTTCACGAAAGATATTTTTTGTTGCTTGGAGAACTCCAGTATACTTGGATGTCCCACACAATTGCCTGTGAAGCAAAGCCCATGAAGAAGTAGGCTCAAGTTGCACCTGCAACCACCAGAAACACATCAAAGCAAGTTTCAACAACCACACCTTTCTCTGCAATGAATGACATCGTTCCTAGTAATAATACAATGATTATGCTTTGGGAGTTCCATTTTCTGCTAATGCAAACTATTTATGTATCACTTGCAGTTAACCGTTCCAACTGCACTGCACACTTGTTTGTTTCCCCATATTTCCCTGCCCCAAAATTAACAATAAGACCTACGAGAAGGAGTGCCTGGCTACCCTCCTGATAATTAAGTACTCTATAAAGAAGGAAACAAATTCCTGCACAATGCCACATGTCATGATAGAGAGATCCTTATTTGCTCTTTAAGTTTAAACAGCTACTGAAAGAGTATTAGAATGTGGTGGGTAGCCTTTCATCCTAATCTTAAGAAAAAGGGATTTATGTAACCAGACCTTTATCTTATAACCACAGTTAGCAGCTCTTCAGAAAATATATCATGTGACAATCAGTAAAGTTGTTTCCTAAATACTTCAAAAGAACATCCAAACATCCGTTTTTGGGTGGTTATTTCAGGTAATATGGTTGCTAACCTTAGTGATTTTCTTATGATACTTCTCTTTCCCTAAATGATCTAACGTTCTCTATTATCTTCTTGTTACTAGAATTTCCTTGTTACTGACACCAATCTATTACACTTGATTCCATGTGCCGACAGGGGAAAAAGCTTGCTATATATGGGTGCTCTTAGTAAAGATCAATGGAATCCAGCAAGCTTGTGCAGATGGGAGAGATGAAGCTTAGGCATAAGAATTTGGAGGCAGCATCAGGACTTTCAAGCCATTGCGGCCATCTATTGTGGTTAAGAAGCTTAAAAAACTTTCTTCCTCTCATTTTGAATTTTACACGACCGTCTATTCTGGGAAAAGGCTTAGTTGTTGTTGTTGTTGTTGTTGCTTCATTTAACATAAGCAACTTTTTATCAACATATTGATCCTGATGTTGCATTCGGTTATAAGTTATGTGGATGTTCTTTTCTGGGGTAAAATGATTGACGCCATTGAATTACTCTACATAACAGGAGGTCATTGTCTACAATGCAATCCTTATAATTTCTACCTTACATATTCTCAATCATGATATAGAATATTGTAAGTCAACATGCACAGGCACATAAATCTTGCTAATCTCTTATCAAGTCCCTTCCACCCTAGTCCAAATACTTAAATTAACTAAATCGTAATTCCAACATCAAATATAGCATGTGTAAAACATTTTTAAGGGTTTTGTAATAAAACCAATATACACACTTCAAAAAGGGATAAACTGGAAACTGTCCTAACCATATGCTACTTTGAAAAACTAAACTGACATTTTTTTCCTCAAAACTTGTGCATACTGGTGACAATGCGCTTAGGATTTTCATGGTGCACCAGAATGTTGTATTATGTTAAACCGTGGGTCCTTTTAGTTCATGACCAATATTAATTCTTCTAGTGTTACTCTGCAGATCTGAGACCCGGGCCCCCTTCCAAAAGGGAACTCTAATAGAGTAGGTTCTTTAGTCAGGTTAGTGTTGACGGATGTCCTCATTTAGCGCTTAGAAAGTACAAGTGCCAAAACCAACACGCTAATGAAAATCTAACTAACGTGCATATATGTATGCCTAACCCTGAACATTAATATTTGTATCATATTAAGCTTGGGAGTGCCTCATGGGTCTCTACCAGAAGGAAAGTCAACAGCCAAACCATATCATGTAATCATATTCAGTGTTAGAAAAAGTCAGGGAAAAACCCAAATAAATGTTAAGAATCAAAATAAGAGAGAAAAACATTGACATTGCATCACAACAATAACGCATATTACAAATTTAATAAGTTAACAATGTAAGAAGCTACATTACAACAACAACAACAACAACAACTAAGCCTTTTCCCATACTAGACGGGGTCGGCTACATGGATTCTTTGTTTCCACAGATCCCTATCGTGTGCCATGTTAGCATGATTAACTAATAGGAAATTATACAAAAGCATGATAAACAAATAAACAAACATTAACTAACTCATAATTAAGGATAATAATATAACAATAAGCATATCATGAATTTAAACAAATAAGTTGAACAAAAAACAAGCATTAAGCTTAAATCCACCAAAAGATACAACAACAACAACAACAACAACTAAGCCTTTTCCCATACTAGACGGGGTCGGCTACATGGATTCTTTGTTTCCACAGATCCCTATCGTGTGCCATGTTAGCAATGTTAGCAGTTAACTCCCAATAAGCTAGATCATTCTTTATTGTTTCTTTCCACTTTTGTGGTCGTCCTCTACCTCTTTTAATACATTCCAAATTTAGTTTTTCTAACCTTCTTACAGGTTCTTCTTTTGCTCTTCTTTCTATATGTCCAAACCATCTTAAACAATGTTCTCTCATTTTATTCTCTATTGGTGCCACTCCAAATTTGTTTCTAATAACCTCATTATGTATAAGGTCTTTTCTTGTATGGCCACTCATCCATCTCAACATCTTCATTTCTGTCACAGACATCTTTTGTACATGTTGATTATTAACTACCCAACACTCAGAACCATAAAACATGGCAGGCCTAATTGCTGCTCTATAATATTTACCTTTTAATTTTAATGGTATCTTCTTATCAAAAATAATACCTGATGCTCCTCTCCATTTTAACCAACCAACATTAATTTTATGTGTAACATCTCCATCAATTCTTCCATCACTCTGAAAAATTGACCCTAGGTATTTAAAACTTTCCTTTTGGGGAATGCAATGTGTGCCAATTTTAATTTCTATGTCCTCTAAAGTAACCAAATGATCAAACTTACATTCCATATATTCTGTCTTGGTTTTACTAAGTCGGAGGCCTTTGCTTTCTAATGTTTCTCTCCATAGTTCCAATTTTCTATTAACTTTTTCCTTAGACTCCTCCACTAATACAATGTCATCTGCAAATAACATACACCAAGGTACTTCATCTTCAATATGTTTTGTTAACTCATCCATCACCATTATAAATAAGTATGGACTTAAAGTTGATCCTTGATGTAACCCAATATTAACTTCAAAGAAGTCTGTCGTTTCTTCATGAGTCCTCACACATGTTTTTGCACCATCATACATGTCTCTTATGAGGTTAATATATGTCAATGGAATACCTCTTTTTTCCAAAGTTCTCCAAAGAACCTCCCTCGGTACCCTATCATAAGCTTTTTCTAGATCCATAAATATAATGTAAAGGTCTTTCTTTTTTTGCTCTAAAATGTTCCATAAGACATCTCAAAAGGTGAATCGCTTCAATAGTAAATCTGCCTAGCATGAATCCAAACTTTTATGCATCTAACATAATTAAGATCTTTAGTTTTCTTATCTCTAGCCCTAGCTATCCTAAAAATATCTCTTTCACCCTCTTTTGAGTTGAGTTTTTTATATAAGTCCTCCCAAATCTTAGCTTTTGCTTCACTAACGGGCTTTTTTGCTTCTTTCTTTGCTTTCTTATAAGCTTCTAAAGTTTCACTAGTTTTCTTAGAATAATGTAATTTGTAACATGCCTTCTTTGCCTTGATTTTTTTTTGTAGTACTTCACTCCACCACCAAGCTTCTTTTTGTGCCGGTACACCTCCCTTAGATACCCCTAACACATCTTTCGCCACTTTCCTAATATGTATAGCCATATTGTTCCACATATCACAGGGTGTACCAACATAATTCAAAACATCTCCTTGCAGGACTTTATGTTTAAATATATCTTCTTTCTCGCTTTTGAGGTTCCACCATTTAGTCTGAATAGCTCGATGCACTCTTTTCTTCCTTGTCCACTTTTTTATTTGTAAATCCATAACTAAAAGTCGATCTTGGGTGGTTAAGGTTTCTCCTGGAATTACCTTACAATCTTTATAACACACTCTATCTTTTTTTCTACAAATAAAGTAATCAATTTGTGTTTGTGATAAGCCACTCTTATAAGTAATTAAATGTTCATCTCGTTTTTTGAAGATTGTATTGACTATAAAGAGATCAAATGTCATAGCAAAATTTAAAATCTCCCTACCTTCCTCATTTATATCCCCAAAACCAAAGTTTCCATGAATCCCTTGATATCCTAATGCCTCTTTACTGACATGTTCATTTAAATCTCCTCATAAACAAATCATCTCCCTTTGTGGAATCTTTTGAAACACCTTATCTAACTCTTCCCAAAAAACTGTCTTTATACTATCTTCTAGTCCTACTTGGGATGCGTAAGCACAAACTATATTCAAAACCTCTACTCCTAACACTAATTTCAACGTTATGATCCGATCACCATATCGTTGTATGTCTACTACACTCTCCTTTAAATCTTTATTTATGATAATACCAACTCCGTTTCGATCCTTTTCTTTACCTGAGTACCATAATTTAAAACATGTATACTCTATCTCCTTTGCTTTTTCTCCAACCCATTTTGTTTGTTGTAAACATAGAATATAAATCTTTCTTCGAATCATAGTATCTACCACCTTCATTTGCTTACCGGATAATGTTCTGATATTCTAAGAACCAATACGAACCTTATTATCTAGGACTAGCTTTCTTACGCCCCGCATCCGTCCATAATCAAAATGCGAAGACCCTCTCTGAAAATTTTTCACTACATTCGAGCGGCAATGTAGTGAGACTAACTTCTTTACCCACACTCGTCCATGATGTGGGAACCCTCTCTGCAATTGATTTACTACATTCGGGCGAAAATGTAGTGGCCCTTGCTTACTTCTTACTGCATTCGGGCTCTGCAGCACGTCGCTAGGCGGGGACGCCCCAAAGCAACAACAACAACAACAACAACAACTAAGCCTTTTCCCATACTAGATGGGGTCGGCTACATGGATTCTTTGTTTCCACAGATCTCTATCGTGTGCCATGTTAGCAGTTAACTCACAATAAGCTAGATCATTCTTTATTGTTTCTTTCCAACACTTTTGTGGTCGTCCTCTACCTCTTTTAATACTTTCCAAATTTAGTTTTTCTAACCTTCTTACAGGTTCTTCTTTTGATGTTCTTTCTATATGTCCAAACCATCTTAAACGATGTTCTCTCATTTTATCCTCTATTGGTGCCACTCCTAATTTGTTTCTAATAACCTCATTATGTATACGGTCTTTTCTTGTATGACCACTCATCCATCTCAACATCTTCATTTCTGTCACAGACATCTTTTGTACATGTTGATGATTAACTGCCCAACACTCAGAACCATAAAACATGGCAGGCCTAACTGCTGCTCTATAATATTTACCTTTTAATTTTAATGGTATCTTCTTATCACAAAGAATACCTGATGCTCCTCTCCATTTTAACCAACCAGCATTAATTCTATGTGTAACATCTCCATCAATTCTTCCATCACTTTGAAAAATTGACCCTAGGTATTTAAAACTTTCCTTTTGGGGAATGCAATGTGTGCCAATTTTAATTTCTATGTCCTCTGAAGTAGCCAAATGATCAAACTTACATTCCATATATTCTGTCTTTGTTCTACTAAGTCGGAGGCCTTTGTTTTCTAATGTTTCTCTCCATAGTTCCAATTTTCTATTAACTTTTTCCTTAGACTCCTCCACTAATACAATATCATCTGCAAATAACATACACCAAGGTATTTCATCTTGAATATGTTTTGTTAACTCATCCATCACCATTATAAACAAGTATGGACTTAAAGTTGATCCTTGATGTAACCCAATATTAACTTCAAAGAAGTCTGTCGTTCCTTCATGAGTCCTCACACATGTTTTTGCACCATCATACATGTCTCTTATAAGGTTAATATATGTCAATGGGATACCTCTTTTTTCCAAAGTTCTCCAAAGAACCTCCCTCGGTACCCTATCATAAGCTTTTTCTAGATCAATAAATATCATGTGAAGGTCTTTCTTTTTTGCTCTAAAATGTTCCATAAGACGTCTCAAAAGGTGAATCGCTTCAATAGTAGATCTACCTGGCATAAATCCAAATTGGTTCTCTGTTGTACTTGATACTTGTCTTAACCTACGTTCGATAATTCTTTCCCATAATTTCATAGTATGACTCATTAACTTGATACCTCGATAATTTGCACAATTTTGAATGTCTCCCTTGTTCTTATATACGGGTATAAGTGTACTTGCTCTCCATTCCTCGGGCATCTTTTGGTTTTTCCATATTTCATTAAATAGTCTTGTGAGCCAAGTGATTCCTATTTCTCCTAGTATTTTCCAAACTTCTATAGGAATATTATCTGGTCCTACCGATTTACCACCCTTCATATGTTTAAGAGCCTCTTTGACTTCATTCTTTTGAATACGTCGGTAGAAATTGTGGTTTATATACTTTTCTGACTTGGCTAAATCTCCTAAACTAATACTAACATCTTTATTTTCATTAAAAAGATTATAAAAATAGTTTTTCCATCTATTTCTTATATCATCATTTACCACTAGAATTTTTTCATCCTCGTCTTTTATGCATCTAACATAATTAAGATCTTTAGTTTTCTTATCTCTAGCCCTAGCTATCCTAAAAATATCTCTTTCACCCTCTTTTGAGTTGAGTTTTTTATATAAGTCCTCCCAAATCTTAGCTTTTGCTTCACTAACGGCCTTTTTTGCTTCCTTCTTTGCTTTCTTATAAGCTTCTAAAGTTTCACTAGTTTTCTTAGCATAATGTAATTTGTAACATGCCCTCTTTGCCTTGATTTTGTTTTGTACTACTTCACTCCACCACCAAGCTTCTTTTTGTGCTGGTACACCTCCCTTAGATACCCCTAACACATCTTTCGCCACTTTCCTAATATGTATAGCCATATTGTTCCACATATCAGAGGGTGTGCCAACATAATTCCAAACATCTCCTTGAAGGACTTTTTGTTTAAATATATCTTCTTTCTCGCTTTTGAGGTTCCACCATTTAGTTCGAATAGCTCGATGCACTCTTTTCTTCTTTGTCCATTTTTTTATTTGTAAATCCATAACTAAAAGTCGATGTTGGGTGGTTAAGCTTTCTCCTGGAATTACCTTACAATCTTTACAACACGCTCTATCTTTTTTTCTACAAATAAAGTAATCAATTTGTGTTTGTGATAAGCTACTCTTATAAGTAATTAAATGTTCATCTCGTTTTTTGAAGATTGTATTGACTATAAAGAGATCAAATGACATAGCAAAATTTAAAATCTCCCTACCTTCCTCGTTTATATTCCCATAACCAAAGTTTCCATGAATCCCTTGATATCCTAATGCCTCTTTACCGACATGTCCATTTAAATCTCCTCCTAAACAAATCATCTCCCTTTGTGGAATCTTTTGAAACACCTTATCTAACTCTTCCCAAAAAACTGTCTTTATACTATCTTCTAGTCCTACTTGGGGTGCGTAAGCACAAACTATATTCAAAACCTCTACTCCTAACACTAATTTCAATGTCATGATTCGGTCACCATATCGTTGTATGTCTACTACACTCTCCTTTAAATCTTTATTTATGATAATACCAACTCCGTTTCAGGCCTTTTCTTTACCTGAGTACCATAATTTAAAACTGACGAAGTTTCGGGGACGCCCCAAAGCAATGCTCATAATTTTTGTAATCCATGTTATAAAAATCTGACGAAGTTTTATGCTGGCTGTCGGAAGCCTAACACAACCCTCCTCCTTTATCAGAGCTTGGGACCGGCAATGCAAGGGTAATCCTTACATGGGCGGAGTTCACCAAAAGATACAATGTAAGAAAAAAAAAATAAGAGTTAACAAATAAACCATAATGCAATAAGTTAACAAACAAACAAATATGACAAACCATAATGCATTAACAAAACAACAACAACTAAGCCTTTTCCTTCTTTTTTTCCACAACCATGTTAGCATTTAACTCACAATAAGCTAGATCATTCTTTATTGTTTCTTTCCAACACTTTTGTGGTTGTCCTTTATCTCTTTTAATACTTTCAAAATTTAGTTTTTCATAACTTCTTACAAGTTATTCTTTTGATATTCTTTCTATATGTCCAAACCATCTTAAACGATATTCTCTCATTTTATCCTTTATTGGTGTCATTCCTAATTTATTTCTAATAACCTTATTATGTATATGAACTCTACCCATATAAGGGATCACCCTTGCATTGTCGGTCCCATGCTCGGATAAAGGAGGAAGGTTATGTTAGGCTTTTGACAGGCAGCATAAAACTTTGTTGGATTTTTATACCATGGATTACACAAATTATGAGAATTGCTTTGGGCGTCTCCACCTAGTGATGTGTTTTAGAGCCCAAATGTAATGATAAGTAAGCAAGGGATACTACATTTTCGCCCAAATGTAGTGAATAAATTGCATATAGAATTCCCACATCATGGACAGGTGTGGGTAAAGAACTTAGTCCTGCTGCATTATCGCCTGAATATAGTGAATAATTTACAGAGAAGCTCTCCGTATTTTTAATATGAACGAATGTGGGGGTAAGGAAGCTAGTCCTAGATAATAAGATTCGTATTTATTCTTAGAATATCGGAACATTATCCAGTAAGCTAATTGAGGTGGTAGATACTATGATTTGGAAAAAGATTCATATTCTATGTTTACAATAGACAAAGTGAGTTGGAGAAAAAATAAAGGACATAGAGGATACAAGTTTTAAATTATGGTACTCAGGTAAGGAAAAGGCTCAAAATGGAGTTGGTATTATCATAAATAAATATTTAAAGGATAGTGTAGTAGACATATAATGATATGGTTGATGATTTTAATCATCACATACAACGAAATATTCATAAAGCAAAGTAATATGCAGCAGATTGAACATAGGGAATCGGCGCCCACATGGTTGCCGCCCTCTTCACTCTCATTCTATTGCTTAGAATTAACCCTAATTACAATTAGGGTTGCTTTATATAGGTTTATAACTTAAAAGATAGAAAAGCCCTTAACTTGACTCACTAATAACTAGCTAAACACGATATCCAAATTGGATCAATATCTGATCCAATTTGGTCCCACACAATTAAACTGACTCACCCACTAATCTAAGGACTCTGACCAGCATACACAAGTAACAAATGTACATACTAATTTATTCCTTTCAACATGCCCCCTCAAGTTGGGTCTTGAAGACTTAAAATACCCAACTTGCTGAGAGTCTTCTTTAGGTTGCATGTAGATACTGGCTTAGTAAGGATATCTGCTAGCTGAGCTTCAGACCGAACATGTATAATGTTAAAAATTCCTTCAACAACTTTTTCTCTAATAAAATGACAATCAATCTCAATATGCTTGGTTCTCTCATGGAAGACTAGATTCGATGCTATCTGCAGTGCTGCCTTACTATCTATAAGAAAGTTGACTGGAATCATCTTCTTCAAACCAATTTCTTCCAATAGTGATAAAATCCATATTTCTTCACACATGCCAAGAACAATCGCCCGACACTTTGCTTCTTCACTAGATCTGGCCACTACAGTTTGTTTTTTACTTTGCCAGGAAACCACATTTCCTCCTAAATACACAATATAACCTGAGGTAGACTTCCTGCCACTCTTAGAGCCAGCCCAATCAGCATCAGAATAGATCTCTAATTCCATGGACGTATGAGGAGTGTACCAAAAGCCATAAGAGATGGTTGATTTCAAATATCTGATGATACGGTGCGATACGGATAACACTGATCTCAAGCCTACTCAAGAAAGAGAAATGTGGCCATTATCAATGAGATCTTGAATAATAAAATGTCAACAAGGGCAGATTATGCAGAAATACCCGAACAAGGGAGACATTCAAAATTGTGAGAACTATTGAGGTATCAAATTAATGAGCCATACTATAAAATTATGGGAAAGAATTATCGAACGTAGGTTAAGACAAGTATGAAGTACAATAGAGAACCAATTTGGATTCATGTCTAGGCAGATCTATTGTTCAAGCGATTCACCTTTTGAGACATTTTATGGAACATTTTAGAGCAAAAAAGAAAGACCTTCACATGATATTTATTGATCTATAAAAAGCTTACGATAGGGTACCGAGAGGTTATTTGGAGAACTTTAGAAAAAAAGTATATCCTATTGACATACATTAACCTTATAAGAGACATGTACGATGTTGCAAAAACATGTGTGAGGACTCATGAAGGAATGACATACTTCTTTGAAGTTAATATTGGATTATATCAACTTTAAGTCCATACTTATTTATAATGGTGATTGATGAGTTAACAAAACATATTCAAGATGAAAAGTACCTTGTTGTATGTTATTTGCAAATTGACATAATGTTAGTGGAGGAGTCTAAGAAAAAAGTTAATAGAAAATTGGAACTATGGAGAGAAACATTAGAAAGTAAAGGCCTCCAACTTAGTAGAACAAAGACAGAATATATGGAATGTAAGTTTGATCATTTGGTTACTTTAGAGGACATAGAAATTAAAATTGGCACACATTGCATCCCAAAGAGGAAAGTTTTAAATACCTAGGGTCAATTTTTCATAGTGATGGAAGAATTGATGGAGATGTTACGCATAGAATTAATGATGATTGGTTAAAATGAAGAGGAACATCAGGTATCCTTTGTGATAAGAAGATATCATTAAAGTTAAAAGGTAAATATTATAGAGCTAAAGATGGTTATGAGTGTTGGGCAGTTAATCATCAACATGTACAACAGATGTCTGTGATAGAAATGAAGACGTTGAGATGGATGAGTAGTCATACAAGAAAAGACTGTATACATAATGAGGTTATTAGTAAGAAGGTATGAAAAACTAAATTTGAAAAGTATTAAAAGAGGTAGAGGACGACCACAAAAGTGTGAAAAGAAACAATAAAGAATGATCTAGCTTATTGTGAGTTAACTGCTAACATGGCACATGATAGGGCTCTGTGGAAACAAAGAATTCATGTAGCCGACCCCGTCTAATATGGGAAAAGGCTTACTTGTTGTTGTTGTTTGTAACCTCATTATGTATACGGTCTTTTCTTGTATGACCACTCGTCCATCTCAACATCTAAAACATAATGCATTAACAATAATATATTTTTAAGAATATTTAAGACAATAAGGACGTTCCATGCTGCGTCTCCACTAGACCATCAGTGGAGAGGTTGAAAAGCACAGCATCAAAAAATATGTTGGCATATGCAACACAACAATCACACTCTATATCATGAATAAACACCATATGACCAAGATTACGAGCTACAGTAACCACTGATACTTCACGAAAAGCCCAGTAGTTTAGAAAGAATAGACCGTTACATGAAAATACCTATGAAGATCACATCAACTAACTGCAGAACATTGGAAGCAATAGAGATTCACAGTGAGCGCTTTTCAACAGCAAAGACGAACCTTTTAGAGGTCACGACAATGACAAATAACTTGGTAAAACAGAAAACGTCAGAATAGAGTAAATGTTCGCAGTAAATCATGAAACTATGCACAAGAATTTCACAACACGATAAAAAGGAACGGCGTTCGCCGAATAATTGATGGAGCAAAACCTGAAATCTTATCTTTATGACGTCCAAGGGAGATGTCACGGTTCGCGAAACGCCACCTGATAATGCCCCTGCGGATGCATCTATCAATGCGCGCTTTAGTTGGCCGTTGTCCTCCATTACGAAAATCTAAGGATTGCTTCAGATACCAAAACCAACCACCTGAAATGAGCCAATTCAAATAATCACCTTATAGAAGGAACGGATTCAATCATTGCGAAAAAATCATGACTAACTCAATATTCCTTATTTTTCCCACAGAAGTGGAACATTTTTTCTATACTAAGTATCAAAGGAACTACCAAGAAACGCATACTCAACGCCCATCGACTACTTCCCAAAGAAACATCATACTGTTCATGCAACGCCATCGGTCTGTATGTGTGTCTATCTGTGTGTGTGTGTGTGAGAGAGAGAGAGAGAGATCCTCACCGGAAGGGCAAGAGGGAGAAAGTCGACATCAACGCGGGCGCGAATCCAAGAAGAAATTATTTTCCTCAAAAGGAACCCAAAGGAAAAAGAATCGACGAAGAACGCGGCTACCAATCGACCGTCATTCCACCTCTGGGAGTGAAGAAGGAACGGAAAACGATCAAAGAGTATTATTCTCTACTAAAGCGAACAAATTATCTAGAGAGGGACACGGGGGAAGAAATCGTGTCTCTCTCTCTCTCTCTCTCTCTCTCTCTCTCTCTCTCTCTCACGAAGCGAGAACGGGATCGACCGCGGCGATGGTGACGCCAAAACGCACGCACCAAGTTGTTGGAGATTTTCTTGTTTATATAAAGAGTGGAATTTCAGTAAAATTGCTGACTTTCAAGAGATTTGGATGGACAAAGTACTGAATTGTCTTTTACGAGAAAACGATATTCTCTGTGTAATTCAACTAATTATGCGCTCTTGAAAGAAATTTCCCCTCCCGCATCTTAGGGTTTTCTATGGTCATCCTCATGCCATTGCATCATATCCGTGTCGAGTTGACACGACACAAAAACAGGCAGAATACGAACCAAAAATCCGTATTTTCATCCCTCAATGTAATTAAAAAAAAATTGTTTTCAATTAACCTGATACAACAACTAAGTCTTTTTCCATACTAGACGGGGTCGCCTACATGAATTCTTTGTTTTCACATAGTACTATCATATGCCATGTTAGCAGTTAACTCACAATAAGCTAAATTATTCTTTATTGTTTCTTTCCAATAATTTTGTGGTCGTCAATTAACCTGACACGAATTTGAAATATTATGACAAGAACACGATTTGCTAAATGATATTGTTGGCAAATTGAAATATGGTGCCAAAACCCAACACGAATATGACTTAAATGTCTGTGTAAAGCTCACCCAAACTGATGAAGAGAGCCATACTGCGCGTTTGAGTTGACTAAGGATGTGGGTCGGGTCGGGACAGGTGTATCTGTAGCAGTCCCCACACTCAAACCTCAATTTTGTGCTTCGTGGGGTATGGGTTCGGGTCATCTTTCCTCATGAGCAAAGCAGTGTTCCCTATCTCAACTCCACCTCGATTTTGTGCTTCGCGAAGGCGGGTATGGGTTCGGGTCATCTTTCCTCATGGGCAAAGCAGTGTTCTCTATCTCAACTCCACCTCGATTTTGTGCTTCGCAAAGGCGGGTATGGGTTTGGGTCGTCTTTCCTCTTGGACAACGTAGTGTTCTCTATATCAACTCCACCTCGATTTTGTGCTTCCTAAAGGCACGGGTATGGGTTTGGGTCATCTTTTCTTGTGGGCAAAAGTAGTGTCATTTGTCTCAACTCCAATCTAAATAAAATTCTTGAAATCAAAATAGTTTAATTTAAAATCTATTAATAATTTGTAAAGTTAATTTAGATAAAGAAACATTTGGAACATTGGTTCTAGTTTCGTAGAGGAAAGAACCATAAAGGGGTGGTTGATTCCGAAACTTAGGATTATAGAACCAGAACTACAATGTCAGTTCTTGTTATAATCAAACTTAAGCCTTGGATAACCCCACTTTTTACAAGATTTATGAGATCCACCTACAGTTCTTCCCCCATCGGTTCTAATGATTGATTTCGAGGTTTGGTTTTGAGAAACTAGAGGGACAGTATTGGTTCTTATTTAAAAATCAAACTCAAGCATCGAATGATCCCACTTTTTATACGATTATGAGACCCACCTACGATCCATCTCAAGAGATAGAGTTTTGGATATGGAACCATGGGTCCCTTCGGAAGTGATAGTCGTGAGCCAAATAATGATAGATGGGTGCTTCCTCCTATGTTAGCTTCCATACTAGAAGCTTCTCCTCCATATGAAAACGAAATCTTCTCAACATTCTTCTTCGATGTACTGTACACATAATCATAAATTGTTTTCTTTATTTTTTGAGTTACATTCTCAAAGGTTGTTACATTTCTACTCGTTTCTATTAAATAGTCATTGTATCTTTTTATTCCATTGGTAGAAACATGGTCACGTAACGTACAAAACACTTACATATGATCCGTCTTAGATTTTGTCAAACCTCAATTCCATCATGGATCCTAAGAAGCTATGGTCCCAAACTTGGAATCAAACATTCCCTAAGATTTCATGCGAGGCCCAATTCTCTTCCTATGTAAACCCGAGTTGATCTCAAACCGACCACGTCTTATCTGCACTTTACTTATTTCTCACAAACACACACAGTGATCATCATCCAACTTGAGTGATAGTGTCATTTCCTCGTTTTATTTCTTAATTCCTCTAGAAGACTTTCATGATAATAAATCAATTCTTATTTACTAAAACTTTTAAGATATCTTGATAAATTTGATGCACGCTAACCAAAGGAGGCGCAACTTGCAAGGATGCAAGATAAGTTTGTGCATTCTCGAGAAAGATATATTCTTTGAAGAACGTGTAATTAACTATTCAGTATTTTTATTTTTTAATAAAATATGGAAGCACATATTCATAACATAATGCTCAGTGGGCATGGAGTTTTGACTTGTTCCATGTGGGAAGTTGTTGGGTTAAACTTACATGGGCGTTGGACTTCAACTTCCCAATCTTGTATTATGTTCTTTGCATTTTAAATAGAAAGTGTTTCAAATTTTTACTGTTGATCTCAAATATGGAAGATGGTGAAAATGTTTGTATAAATTATATACAGCAAGACATTATAAAAATAAGACGCCTTATATATTATATATGTTAAATATATACGAGGAGAGAGACTACCACCTCGGAAGTTAATGTTTGGTGAATATTACACAAACATTTAGATCCTTCGATCTCAAAGATCGACAGTAAATTTTGAATCAATTGTACTATTATATATAGATATAGAAACTGACATATGTGTAAACATCCAAAACTACAATATGCTAGTATATTTTAGGTATTAACAAATTCAAATAAATTTCAATTATCTAAAATTTGAATTAAAAACAAAAAGTATATATAAAATATACTTTTATTTATTTACATATTACCTGTCACTTCTAACTTTAAATTTGAACTATCCATTAAAGATGGATGGTTAAACATGCGCATCCGGGGAATCGAACCCCGGTCAGTACCGTGGGAGGGTACTATGATACCACTACACCAGATTAGTAGCAAAGTTGCATAATGATGGGGTAGTAATGGGGCGGGTATGTGTACGTATACCTGGCCCATACCCGAACCTTAACAGGGTGGGTATGGGTTTGGGTTCGCTTTTCCCAAATGGGTAAAAGAAGGGGTAAAAAATGGGCATATGTATGTGATATATATACCAAAAAAATACACACATATATTTATATCTGTATATATATAGTTCGATGAATGCCTGCAGAATGTTTTTACATGAGTCGCGAGCTTACGGTCTATTCTCGAGTGAAGCTAAAAATGAAAAGAGTCGGAGGCAACTGTCTTCAATATGTAGGGATGGCAACATTGACCCAACCTGAATGGAACAGGGAATACAGGTTCAGATTCGGGCACGGGTTTAAGATGCTTGACCCCATGCTTAAACCGACACACACGCACATATATATATATATATATATATATATATATATATATGTATATATATATATATATGTATATATATATATACATGTATATATATATACACATATATATATATATATATATATATATATATATATATATATATATATATATATGTATGTATGTATGTATGTATGTGTGTGTGTGTGTGTGTGTGCGCGCCCATGCAGGTTCTTGAAAAATTCTACCACCTAACCTTAAACTTTTCAGTTAATTGGTTTGGATTTACAGATAAGTTGATTTAATGAAAACACTTACAGTAATCACGATTCAAGATTGAAGTTGGAGCACGGGGCATGTCTTACCTGCCCCATTACCCATGGGGAATGAAAACCCAAACCCATACTCCACGTCCAATAGGGTAGAATGAAACACAAGGTTTGGGTATAGGTATAATAATCCACGACCCGCTCCGTTGTCAAGTTAAACTCAAGTGCACAAGCCTTACAAGCAAGGCCAAGATGAACCAAACCTCTTCACAACTAATCCCCACTAACCTAAATGGCACGAGCCCTAAGATGGAATGAGCTCAACATGAGCTGAGTTGAGCCAACAACGATCATCTTGTTTCGTTTGGTAGGTGTTAACAGTAAAAATGCATATCATACATACACGGATTAATCATTTATTTCATTTTCTTTCGCTTTTTGTTTTTTTTCTTAGTTTATTAGATGGAGCCCTCTTTTCCTATAATTAATAAAAGTTGTTTTCTTAGTTGAAAGTTTATTTTTCACAATCATACACACAACTATCAACATAGGAGGAACCTTTCTCAAGTTCCAAAATTCACAAATAATCTATTTTTAGGGAAATTTTCCCAATTATTAGACGTATGAAAATCTATCTTATTTACATTTTAACGGACCAAGAATGATTCAAATCCATGCTCGGATGATCGAGATAGAAACAGGTACTCAATGTCTTAGTCAATCGGGTATACTTTTTCCAATAAAAGTATCAAATCAAAGACTATATAGCTAAGCTGAATTTGGTTAGAATTGATTGATTTTGTTTAGTCTATAGAAATATTATTGCTAACTTTTAAGATGAATTAAGAATCATATAAATCATATACTGATTCATTCCTTATAAGATTGGAAAAATCACAAAAAATATATTTTTTTATTAAAGTCGACCAATTTTTATTGAAGTCTAGTATGGGAAAAGCCTTAGTTGTTGTTTGTTTAACCAATTTTTATTGAAGGTACTTCATTCAGGTGCGCAACAACAAGCCTAGTGATATTTTTGGGTGCAAACACACATTATAATAGATGATTCAAATTTTTGGATCAAATTATTTGATGATTGTTAAATACATCTCTTTATTTCCTAGTCATATGGGAAAAGATCTAGTAAGCTGTCTGAACCAAATTTTTGATCTGGGTAGTCCGGGTCTAGGCCCATAAGCAAATGATTTGAGCCATTACCCTAACTTGGGTGGCAATTTTGGACTTGACGCGGTCCTTACCTGGAAAACCTGCATCCGGGTCAGGATCTAGGTAATGTGGTTGGGTCTTGTCCACCAAAGGCAACCTGATAGCAAGTTGGGTTGGATCCAGGTCAGCTGGAGCTGATCGGATATGTATACACTGTACATGTAATACCTATTTGGCACATATGTAAACTATATATGTATATGTTATGCACTCAATACATATGTCAATATGCTGAACATATCATACATATATAATTACACATATAAATGCACAAATGTATCATATATATATATATATATAAATTTTATGTGCGATGTGCTATATACATATCATACATATCAAGGTCATAGTTGGTTTGATCGGACACGATGCAAACCGGGCTAGTTCAGGTTTGGCTTCAAAGAAAATGATTTCAAGGAAAATGGGTAGGACTCGGGTTGACCTGCCCTTAACACGAGCCTAAAGTGGCGTGACCCGGACACGACCCGTTGACTCGATTTGTTACCCTTACCTTAATTGAACCGGAAAAGTAGACTCCACCAAACCCGATCTGGTTCGGATTGTCCCCGAGTCCTGACCCAACGATGCGCGCGCGGTTTGAGAGAGAGAGAGAGAGAGAGGGGAAAATGGAGGGAAACGACGACGAATCAGCTGATCGCGTTCTCGCGGAATTGTTGGAAATGGGGTTCGAGTTGCAGGCTGCGATCGACGCCATTGAAGCAGTCGGTCCTTGTATCGACGATGCATTGGATCGAATTCTAATGGTAGCTTCTCCTTCTCTCTTGAACACCACTCAAAACGCTGCGGCTTCATCGACGCGAACAACCGAGGACGACCGCCATAACGAAAAAGGTGTCCTTCTTCGTTCCCGTGATTCTGCGAGCGAGCAGCAACACCCACAATCTGAATCTACGCCGCCGGCTTTTCTTCGGTCTCGCATTTCGGAAGAATGCGAGATTCTGGAGTCGAATTGGGAAGAAAGGGCGAACGATTTATTGCGGAGGCATTTCGGAATCTCGTCCATCAAACCGTTCCAGAAGGAAGCGTTGCAGTCTTGGGCGCAAAATCGGGACTGTCTAGTTCTTGCCGCTACTGGTTCAGGTATTCTCTATACTAAGAATTATGGCCGTTTCTTTTCCATCATGACTCCAATATCTGATCGTCTTTTCACATTTAGTGTTTGGGTTTTTAGTTGAAAATTCAATGTTCGAATGCATAACTTAAAGCTTGCCATCCTAATATTTAATTTGTGTTACGATTTTTCGCATTTGGTACCGTTATTATTATCATTTGTTCTTACTTTTAAAAAAGTTGATATTCTCATTTGGCAGAGTCCATGAATGCCCTTCAGAAGGGTTATATAATTTTTACTCTGTGGTTGCTTGCTTGGTTGAGGTAACAATGTTTGACACGAATGTTACTGGGGACGGGTGTCTGTGTGCAGCCGTATAAGGGTTTATGTAAATGGGAAGTTTTGGCTGATGCTGCATTGTCACTTGATAAGACGTACGTTCATCCGATAGTTCGAGGACCTAGATTGAGAGAGAATTGCGGGCTTACCGATGCTATTTTCTTGGTATTGCTGTCTAGCTTCTACGATTGTTGAAATTCTCTAATCAACTTATAATACGTGCAGGAAAATCCCTTTGCTTCCAGATTCCTGCTTTACTGACGGGGAAAATTGTCGTAGTCATCTCACCTTTGATCAGTCTAATGCATGACCAGTGTTTAAAGTTGGCTAGTCATGGCATTTCAGCCTGTTTTCTTGGATCAGGGCAGACTGACAACAGTGTTGAGCACAAAGCCATGCAGGGCATGTACTCCATTGTTTATGTTTGTCCTGAGACCGTTTTGAGGTTAAAGGTTGCATACTTGTCTTTAATTGTTAAGATACAATCCAGGCAGAGTATGACATGTTGTTGACGCCTCTGCAGGTTAATTGAGCCTCTCCACAAGCTTGCTCAAAAAAACCGTATAGCTCTTTTTGCTGTTGATGAAGTTCACTGCATCTCTAAGTGGGGCCACGATTTCAGGCCTGATTACAGGTTTTATAGACCATCACTCTTCCTCTTTTGTGTCTCTGTGATATGTACATATGCACACGTACATACATAACACACGCACACACACGTACAAAACATACATTTTATGACAGTTTTGGGGCTTACACCCTAAATACGGTTGAAATGTTGTTCAGACGACTCTGTGCCTTGAGGGACAATTTTAAGGCTTGTAAGTTGATTTCTCTCAAGTTTGATATCCCGCTGATGGCACTGACTGCTACTGCTACAATTAATGTCCGTGAAGACATCATAAAGTCACTACATATGTCCAATGATACGAGGATTGTGCTTACATCATTCTTTCGGCCAAATCTTCGATTTTCGGTAAGTTGTTTATCTTAGTTTGTATAACCTGCTTCACCCTTTTAACCAGCAGTATGCGACAATCTCTTTTTTCTTTTTCTGTTCTCTTCCAACTCTATTGCATTGGAGTGAATAAGTAAGACAAATCTGCATCATTGATTGAACACCCGATGTGCAACTAAAGGACAGTATAACCGACATAATTAGGCATGAAATGGATCATCTGGAGTGGGTATCTCAGTTCCATCCATGCAATTTAACATCGGTGTTAAGCTGATGAAACCTCTATATGGTTTGCAGCAACAAGCTTAATTATCTTCAACAAGGAGCTGACATCTTTTAGTGGGTCACTCGCCACCTATCACTTAAAATTAAGCTGTACGCAGAAGGTAGCATAAATGTACTTCCCATCGTGTCCTATGTGTCATCCCCAATGGCGTTGGCAATCAAATTGCACTTCATCTCAATCCATCCTAACCATTAATATTGGAAATCAAGCAGTTGCTTTCACTTGGAGACAAAATAAACATGAATGCGTGCTAATAGACATACTCTCATAGCTGCAAGCATGGATTTGCATGTTGGTAGATTGAAGCATCCGCTCTCAAGCAGAGGCATGGGTGCGTATGTGGTGTTATTACAAAGTGCAATTTCTCTGTGTGTTAGTCTTGTTGTTGTTGGTTGGCTATTTCCTACACTGTATGTTCTTTGGACTGTTTTTCTTGAATGATATGCTGCAAACATTTACTTAAAAGCTACATCAACAAGATCACTTCAATATGTCTTTTAGAACTACTGTTTCAATCTTCACACCTTTGAGTATCGTACTCATCTTTGACAGTCACGTGATCATGCATTATACACTGTCTTTATATGGTGACTGTTTGACAGCAACCCATGGATTTATTCTGCTTTGTGAACAGGTTCAGCATAGCAAAACAACCCATGTGCCGTCTTATGAGGAGGACTTCCGTGAATTAATTGATCATTATTCTACACTAAGGATGGGTAGAAGTTCTGGCAAAAATGCCCTTCAGAAAGACAGGGATTTATCTGAAAACTCCACTGAGTATTCAAACATGTCTGATTTGGACGAAATATCCTCAAGTCATGAGTACAGCGATGCTGAATCTGATGGCTCTGAGGAGGAAGCTGGTTCCTCACACAATGCATCTATGAACGATTCAAAAGGAAAGCACTTGTCAGTTGAGTATCTGGAGGATGAGTTTGACATCCATGATAGTGTTGATGACATCGATGGTAATATGGTATTACTTTTCTATCAAGCCCATTTTGCTTTTCTATCAAGTTCTGTCTTTGAAGTGCTCTGATTGGTTAATCATTAAAAAGTTCCTAATTGTTGTAGAAACTAGAGTTCCCTTCACTTGCTTTTTTAGACAATGATCTATCTTGAAATTGAATCTTTATTTGATGAATTTCAGTTGTTTGTGGTGAGTTTGAGGCTCATCCAACTGCTGCATCAGAAACACCTAGACTGCAGGAGGCATCTGTGGTTCATGAGTCCTTAGATGAAGGTCCAACTATAGTCTATGTGCCTACCAGAAAGGAGACGGTACAACTTGCAGCCTATCTTTCTCGTTCTGGTGTAAGGGCTGCAGCATATCATGCTAAGGTACAAAGAACTATAATTTGTCCATGGAAGTTCTTTTCAATTCCTTTTATGATTTCTTTAGTTCCATAGTATTTTCTTTTTGCACGTTTCTTTAAAGAAAAGTTTCCTTCCATTCTCAAATGCTGATTACAAAGTAAACCAACAGGAAGCCATTGTTGTTGTTGGTGTGGTGGAAGGTTTTTATGTTGTCACGCCTATTTCAAATGAGAAGGTTCAAGGTACCATTTAAGAATTTGGAAATGTAACAAAAAGGGGAAAAAATTTTAAATATGTAAAAGTCATGCAATTGGTCATAAGCCCGGATAAAGGAAGAGGGTTGTGTTAGGCTTCCGACAGCCAACTTAAAACTTTGTCGGACTTAGGGCTCCGTAGAAACAAAGAATCCATGTAGCTGACTCCATCTAGTATGGAAAAAGGCTTAGTTGTTGTAAAAGTCATGCAATCAGCCATTGGATGATAGTATAATTAAAAGGATAAACAAGACCTGGCATATTTATGATATTCTTATTTGTGAAGGTATTGTTGTGGAAATAAGTTGCCTGAAAAAGATAACATGAGAAGAGAAAAGCAGAATTTTTCACTGTTCTGAAAATTGCATCATGGGGTATAGGGTGACCACTTTAAACAAAAACGAAGTTACTATAATCGTGCAACTATTCTATGACCTTTCATGAGACCTCTCCTGTTACCTGTTTCTAATAAGTGCATCTTTGTGCAGCTGCCAAAGCGACATTTGAGAAGCATCCATGAACAGTTTCATCAAAACAATTTGGAGGTATATAGATGGTCATACACTTATCTCATTCATATCTTTGCACTTTTGAATTCCCCAATTGGCAAGAATTCTTATGCTCTATTTACTGTGAACTTAGATGAAACAATTAAAGACCGAACATATTGTCCAATAAATTAATGGATTGATTATGTCATTTATTTGACATGACCTTGGTTTGAGTTACTAAATTTTCTAAACAGATTAAGAGTTCTCTAAGAAAGTCCCTGAAATCTTGTAAGAAGTGGTTCTAGAGATGTATCAGTGATGTTGTCCAGTGCATGAACTTGGATTGGAGATCACTCGTGTAAAATACTAGTGCTTAGCTGTATGATGGAATTCCGGTTCAAATTGCAGAATTAACATAATCTCGTGCACTTCTTTGTTACGTGTCTGTGAAATACTCGTGTAAAATACTAGTGCGAGCTATTTTTTGTTTATTCTATCAAATAGTCCTAGCCATTGAGCATTTAAAAACAACCCTACCCATTGTTGATAGATTGGGATTGGGTACGACTCATTAGGGTCAACCTGACCCACTTGGGCTGAAGCATCAGACTTACTGCATGATGTGGATGCGCTCATTTCCATCCTTTTATCCAGCACATTTTCCTTTTTTCTTCCTCATCTTCTTCCTCTCCTATTCCCCTTCCCTTCCTCTCTCTCTCTCTCTCTCTCTCCATTTCCACCATTAGCATTGTGGCCTACGGCAGCGAAATATCAGGTTGGCATTATACCCCATTTAAGATATATTCTCTCCCTCTCTCTCTTGTCAATTAAGACCAGAACAAAGGTTCTGTAGGTGATCTGGCACTAGATGCATATATATATATATATATATATATATATATATATATATATATATATATATATATATATATATATATATATATATATATATATATATATATATATAGATGTAGATAGAGATTTTCCTATATTGCTTTTAAGTGTTTCATCAGGTTGCCAAGCTTTCCAAACTCGGATTAGTAGGCCTTATGAGCCATAATGTAAGGTAGCCTCCTGAGGAGGTTCAGCCCCTGCTTGTGGCTCGGCTCATTCATGTCACTATTTAAAGTTTATTTTAAACAATGAGCTCAGTCTTAGGTTGTCTCATTCAGCGTGTTTACATCCTCAGATGAAATGTTCCTTTTCATAGTTTAGCGACTTTGGTCTATGTTCTCTAACTTTTGTAGACAGACTTGATCATGAAAATGTACTGTTCTCCATTCTCCAGGTAGTTGTTGCTACTGTAGCTTTTGGAATGGGAATTGACAAGCCAAATGTTCGTAGAATTATTCATTATGGTTGGCCACAGGTATGCTCATTTTACATGTATGTTTTTCCATTTTCTGTATGTTTTGCATGTTCATGCAATTTTTTGGATCAAAAGAAAACGTAGGTGTAGTAATTGGAGCCAGATATTTACTTTCTCTATGTAGAGTTATTATGGAATTGCCCATTTGCCATTTGATACCACAAGTGAATTATTTGAATGATTGTACTCATCATACTTATATTGTCCGTAACTCAAGTCTGTGCATGTGTTACAGCTTTACATGTTATGGCATCAATTTTCTCTTTGAGGTTCTACAACACTTTTTTCCTGTGCCTTGCTCTTCATAATCAAGGGCAATTAAATCATGGAAGAATTATTAGTAAGCTAGTGATCAGTTTATTCTTAGTCTTTTCAGGTTGTCTTGGTATGTGTCCGGGATGGCTTCTTGAGAAAGGATTTAAAAAACATCTTCAGCAAATATTTGTGGTTTTGATCATTCACGAGATTCTCAAGGAATAGCTGTCAGAATCACCTATAGTTAAGACAATAATCCCACACTTCTTGCTCAGTGGCATTGAAAAGGGGTTGATAGTGCAATGCCATCGCCATTTCCTTAGTCTTGGTTGGCTGTTGGTGAGCATGAGAAACATAAACTGTGGATCATCCAATATGGGTAATGGGACCATTGTCTTATGGTCAACTTTTGTTCGGTGGGCAGCTTTTCATTTTCATAGTGAATGTTTTGAGAATCTGCATCTTCATTCATTGAAGAGAACTAGACCTTTGAACTGTTTAATAATTGGTTTCAATTGATTGGTTGCACTTTGTGGAGAATGCAAGCATTTTTTAGTATATAGAATGTATTAAGTATATGGAAGTTCTATTGAGGTTGCTAATTATGCCACTATTGATCCACGGTCTTCTCCTTGCTAATCTAACCTTGTAGAGTCTGGAAGCATATTACCAAGAAGCAGGCAGGGCTGGAAGAGATGGAAACTTAGCTGATTGCAGTAAGTTTCTTACATTTAATTCACTTGTATACATGCCATGCAGATCCAGACACACAAAATAAATACACATGTGCACAAACATGTAAGAATGTGTGTGCAGGCGCTCATATTCCAACCTGCAGATACATATGCATGTAAATAAGAAGAAACCACTGACCGACTATGTGGGAGATCTCCCATGTCATCTCGATAAGTGGATCATTTCATCTTGTGACCATTCTTAGTGATATTCTGGAAACATCATGAAAGTATTGGCATTCAAGTCGACAAAACAGTAGTGGGAAGTTTGTGGTGTTTCCATGTTGCCTATAATGAGATCTTGTGAAATATTGCGATAATATTGTTGAAACCCATGGTTCCATCCCATGCTTCAGAATTAACGTTGAAGTTTGGAATCATGCGCTTGCTTGTATCACAAGTTTGTACGCTATCCAGCATGACATTTAGTTCACCATATTCTTTCATTATTTATGAGGTACCACTTGGGGGAACATGATTCCCAATGAAGTATAACCTGTTGCGTAGGACCTGACCAGCTTCTTGCATGACGCCATAATGTTACATGTATCATTGGCCACATTAATTCTTTATACACTCACATATTATTACACATAAAATCAAACACAATTTGGTCGGTTAACATGTCACTCTGGGTGATTGAGTGGGAACAACCTTATAAATAATAGTTCATCTTGATATCTTATAACTTTAAGTTTCTTTTTTCTTACTATTGGGACCAATACATACTATTGCTTTGTCAAATTTACATCTGAAATATGAAAAATTTCAGAAGTAGCTAGCAAAGCTTGTTAGTTATGTGACTGTCTCAAATTTTGGTTATCAATTGACAAATGGCTTATCATGACATGCTCAAACCTTTTGAAGATGAATTTGTTCCATTTGCTGTTCATTGTTCCATAATTTTGTACTGGATTCCTGCATTATATTTATATTCTTGCTTGCTATTTTGTTCTAGGTGCTTCGTATCAGGGATCTGTTTTTGCCTAAATGTAAATATTTCATCTGATAGTGCGTTGATTTTATCAATTGTGGATTTTTTCCCTGGCAGCCTCTCCTTCAGTGGATGAATGTCTTAGTACTCTTTTTCGTTTTTAGATAACTGGTACTTTGGTTTCTGATGTTGGATATGTTTTGTGGCAGCTCTGTTTGCTGACATGTCAAGAATACCAACACTTCTGCCTAGTAAAAGGGATGAGGAACAGACCAAGCACGCCACTGAAATGTTGAAGGATTGCTACAGGTACGTTATGGTTGCAGATAGGGCTGACAGCTCCGAGTGGTGGTCCTTCTCTGTCCTAGCTCACAATTAAGCACTAAAACCCTTTCAGCAACGACATGAGTTGATCTTCTACTTTGGCAAAACATGCCTTGAGAATTGCAAGGCCCCTAGACCGTGGTTGTCAGACGGACCTGGACCTAGTTGGGTTTTCTCAAAGCAGCTGCAGATCTCAGTTGAAACATGATTTATGCCCATCTATTTCTTTCATTTTTTCTGTAAGCAAAGATTTATCTGGTCAGTCATGGGGACAGAGCTGGATCTCGTGGTTTTGTCATCTTCTGTAGCTCACGTTCAGGTTTAATCAATTTCAGATATGTGATGGACACCAGCTGTTGCCGAGCCAACACACTAGTAAAGTACTTTGGAGAAGATTTGATTGGTGATAAGTGCCACTTGTATGTCATTACTGTTTTGCACTCATTTGGAGGAATTCCTTCGTGGTTGATACACTTCTGCTTCTATGAATATTGAATAACCTTTTCACCTCTGACAGTAAGATTTATATGAACACTTGAACATATTAGCAACAGTCTTCAGCAGTTTGCTATAGGTTAAATTTGTATGTTATGTCCTTTTATCTGCAGAACGTTGTACTTACTAGTATAATAATGCAAACCACTTGTGTCAAGCACTGCATTGTTGGCTTAAAAAATATTTGCTGTTTTCTGTGTGCACTGCCCTTATCAATTGTTTGATAACCAAGGACATATTTGTTGGATATTTCTCCACACTATGTAAGGGATCACCCTTGCATGGCCGGTACCAAGCCAGGATAAAAGAGGAGAGTTGCATTAGGTTTCCGACAACTAGCATAAAACTTTAACAGACTTATATACTATGGATTCTACAAATTATGATAGGGCTCCGTAGAAACAAAGAATCCATGTAGTCGACCCTATCTAGAATGGAAAAAGGCTTAGTTGTTGTATTTCTCCATACTATCATTGTAAATCAAGTAGATTGCAATGGTCTTATCCAATTACAATGTGATCAAAGGAATCATGTGTAACGAAGACGATGCTTCAATGTGACAGTGGAAGGTTGATGAATATCACCTCAAAATATCACTCGTAAAAGCCTTAGAAAAAGACTATAATAAAGCATATACAATAAGGGCACAATATATTAAAAAAAGAATATTATTTAGTCACAAAAGGCTTGAAGAAATATATTACATGAAAGTCATATTTATAAAGTACATGAGGTATTGGAGAGGAGAAAAAGGGAAGAGAAGAGAGAAGGGAGAAGAGAAGAGAAGGGAAGGGGGGCTGGCAGTAACGGCTACTGAACTAGCTGTTGGGGACGAAAGCCCCCAACGACTAGTGGCCCTGCATGCCATGGCCCTAACGACCCGATTGACCAGGGGCTGCCAGGGCTGGGCCACTCAGGCCCATTTTCTAACACCCCCTTTAAATTGACAGCTCCATGACATGAAGTTTGCCAATCAAAGACTGAAATCGAGGAGCAGTTAATGACTTGGTGAAAAATATCAGCAAACTGATACTGTAATATTAAATTACCTTATAGATACTTTTTACAAATGTAGTGACAATCCATCTCGATATGCTTTGTACGCTCATGAAAGGTATGATTGTTGGTTATATACATAACACTTTTGTTGTCGTAGAACATGATTGAAGGAGCTTTCAATTGTATGTCCAAATTTTGAAGTAGTCGTCGCAACCAAGTTAGTTCGGTAGTTGTGTTTGTCATTGTATGATACTCAACTTTGGTGGAAGAAAAATGCACCTTTTGCTATTTCTTGCATTTCTATGAGATTAGAGAGTGACCAAGGAATATGCAGTAGCCGATGGTAGAGTGACTATCATTCACATCACCACCCCAATCACATCAATATATGCGAGCAACTGAGATAAAGAGGAAGATGATAGAAATACTTTCTTGATTTAGGTTTGTCGAATATAATGAAAATCCTTATAACAACACTCATATATACTGTGGTAGGGGCATGTTGAAACTGACTTATAGTATGAACATGAGCAATATCTGGTCGTGTTATGGTAAGATAGGTGAGTACTCCAACCATCTGTCTATAAGGTGTGGGATCACTTAAAAGTTCGCCATTAATTAGACGCATCTTTTGGTTGATCATTTTAGAAACAACTCTGTCATCTGTAATTCCTGATGTAAGAACAATATCATTAATAAACTTAGTTTGTGATAAAAATAAATCTCTATCATCACGAGTTACCTCAATGCCAAAAAAATAAGAAAGTTGACAAAGATCCTTCATTTCAAAGATATTACCAAGTTCTTGCTTGATTTGTTGGATACCGGAATTATTACTACCTGTAATAATCATATCATCGACATAGAGTAAAGAATAACAATACCTGCAGAGGACTTTCTTATAAATAAAGCTGTCACTATAACAGATAGTAAAATCATGCAATGTCATAAATTCAATCATTCTATCAAATCAAGCTTTGAGAGCTTGTTTGAGACTATACATAGCTCTTTTGAGCTTTAAGACTTGGTTTCTAGGAAGATTGAGACCAGGAGGAGGCTTTATATATACTTCTTCCTTCAATCAACCATTCAAAAAAGCATTTTTAACATCTAAGTGATAGATATTCAAATTATGAATTGCACACACAACTATAAGTGTTGTAACAATTGTAAAGGAGCAAAGGTTTCTTCATAATCAATTCTATATTATTGTGAGTAACTTTTGACAACTAATCTAGCTTTATAACGATCTAATGAACCATCACCATTGATCTTGATTTTATAGACCCACCGACATCTTATAGTCTTTTTGTTTAATGGTCTAGAGATAACATCCCAAGTTTGGGCTCTATATAAAGCATCCAACTCTTTGTTCATGACATGAATCCAATTTTGTGATAACTAAGCTTCCTTAAAGGTTCTAGGTTCCTTTATAGCTAAAATCTTTGTTATCAAGGTTCTATCCTTGGTGAAAAGCTATCATAAGAGACAAACCTTTAAGGAGGTCTAAAATCACGGTTTGACCTTCTAGGAATAGGCACAAATCTCTTATGTGTAATAGGTTGTCTTGAAGTCATATGTTCATCGAGATCATTTTCTACATGAATCACCTCTTTACCTAAAATATCATTTAAGAAGGAATACGAGGAGTCATCAAGAAAACTAATATCATCCATGCCTTTAAAAACATAACTACAACTACAACTAAGCCTTTTCCCATACTAGATGGGGTCAGCTACATGGATTCTTTGTTTTTTTTTAGAATCCATGTTAAGTCCGACAAAGTTTTACGCTGGTTGTCGTAAGCCTAACACAACCCTCCTCCTTTTTCCGGGCTTGGGACCGGCCATGCAAGGGTGATTCCTTACATAGGCGGAGTTCCTTTAAAAACATATTCATTTTAAAAAAACTTGACATCTCACCACACATAAAATTTATCATTTTTACAATCATAACACCTATACCCTTTTTTGGTTATTTCATATCCTACAAAAACACATTTTATGGCCCAAGATGATTATTTATCATCTTTGTAAGTGTAAACAAAATATTTCCATTGAACAGTATGCAGTCTAGAATTGTTGGGAGAAACTTTAAAGAGTTTTTCTATAGGTGACAAATTTTGTAAAATCGAAGAGGGCATCTGATTAATTAAATAGACTGTAGTCATAATAACTTCTACTTAAAAATTTTTAGGAACACCGCTTGATAAAGCAAGGTTCTTATGGTTTCCAAAATATATCTATATTTATTTATTGGGAAGTCTTAGAGCAAGTGGTTTGACGTATGATTCCAAATTTATCAAGATAATTTTTAAATTCCTTTAACATAAACTCTCTTCCTGAATTTGATCTAAAAATCTTGATTTCAGAATCAAATTGATTTTTTACAAGATTATGAAACAACAACAACAAACAACAACTAAGCCTTTTCCTATACTAGACGGGGTCGGCTACATGGATTCTCTGTTTCCACAGATCCCTATCGTGTGCCATGTTAATTGTTAACTCACAATAAGCTAGATCATTCTTTATTGTTTCTTTCCAACACTTTTGTGGTCGTCCTCTTTTAATACTTTCCAAATTTAGTTTTTCTAACCTTCTTAAAGGTTCTTCTTTTGATCTTCTTTCTATATGTCCAAACCATGTTAAACAATATTCTCTCATTTTATCCTCTATTGGTGCCACTCCTAATTTGTTTCTAGTAACCTCATTATGTATACGGTCTCTTCTTATATGACCACACATCCATCTCAACATCTTTATTTCTATCACAGACATCTTTTACAAGATTATGAAAGATAACAAAATTTTGAAAGACATCAGATTTTGCTTTTAAAAGATATACTTATGTATACCTAATAAAATCATCTATGAAAATAACATAGTAGGAAATGCTACAAAATGGGTGCCGGTTCTCATACATTCGAATGAACTATTTCGAAGGGTCTTGTGGTAAAATGCGTTTTGTTTGGAAATGAAAGATGTTGCATTTTACCAAGAACACAATCTTTACAAGAAAAATATTCCTTAGGCTTTATTCCAAGAGGACATTAATACAATTTTTGAGCATTAAGATGTTCAGTCTCTTGTGACATAAAAGAACATCATTTGTCAAAAGTTCATTAGCACATCTTATACTATGCAAATAGTCCATAATGTAAAGTCCGCCCTCTCTATGGTCACGACCAATCATCTTCTTGGAGAGGCGATCATTTGTAATAAACTCCATGGATGAAAAAGTTACAACACAAATTTTATCAGAAATTTTAGATACAAAGAGCAAGTTTAAATTTAGTATTGGATCAACAGTAATTTTGGAGATTTCAAAATTTTATTTTGCAAATTACCAATTTTATTTACATCTAATTTTGTTCCATGTGCGGTGTAAAGACATGATAAAGAATTTTTAACACATGAATTTAAAATTCTTTCATTAGAAGTCATATGAAATGAAGCACTCAAATCAAGAATCCAAGAGATAATACCTTGAATTTCATTTGTTGAAGAAGAGGAAACCACAAGAACTGTTGCTTTCTCCTTCGTTTGAGCTTCAAGTTGTTTACTTTTTCTTAAAGTGCAAGGATGGAAGATAAAGCATGTTCTTTCACTAAAGCTACCTTTTTTCTCAACTTAGGATAATTTGGCCTTATTTGTCCGACTTCTCTACAATGTTGACAAATGACCTCTTTTCTTGCTTCACTTGATTCTTCATTTTTGAAACGAAGAAGACGATAAGCCTTCATATTTGCTCCGAGTTTAGATGTGGCAAGTGCATCGTTTTTGTTTTCGCCATTTGAAGATCAGTAAATACCTCTTCTTTGGTGGGAAACAACTTTCAATGAATAAGAGATGACTTAACTCCTTCAAATTCTTCTTGGAGACTTCGTAAAAATTGATATACAAAATCTTCATTGTCTTCACATTGTCTCTCATTAAGACATTGAGTACATTTCTTTCTATAACCATATAGTTGGTTCCAAATATTGGAATATTTACAAAAAAATCGTTTACCCCTTTATCTCCTTGTCTAAGGGAGACTAATTTGTCTTTTAATGCTCATTTTATGAGAAATATCACTTTTAACATGAGATTTTTTCAAATATTCCTATGCTTCTCTTGCATTAATGAAATCGTCCATAGTGTCCCTAGTGTGCTCATTAAATTATTCATGAGCACCCTTAGGACCGTTCAATGACCTCGTTCATATTCTTCATTTTACTCAGAAAGATCGTCTTCGCAGATGCCCTCTCCCGGATGATTACAGTTTTAATTAATGAAGAAACTTTTACAGAAGAAAATCTTGAACTTGTTAACCTTTTTGTTCCATGCAGATAAGTGTTGGTAGTAGAGGAGATCATCCTTTTCATCTTCTTCCATTTGCAGACTCCTCCCCATCCATCCATACATCCATCAGTTTGTAGGATGATGTAACAATCCTGTGGGGGAATTGAGAGAGGTGAAAGATTTTGGACTTGCTGCTTAATGTCTCGGACCAATTTCCAGTCCTGTTCATTCATCCTTTTCTCGCCTGTAGGAGATGTTTTGCTGTACAGGGGAGAGAGCAGCTTTCCCAGGTTGGGAATGAAGTGTCTGGCATAATTGAGTATGCCGAGCCAAGATCGTAGGCCAGTCTTGGTGTTGAGCTCCGCATCAGTTTTCTCCAAGACTTTCTTGATTATGTTGGGCTGGAGGTGGATTTTACCTTCGCCTATGATAGCTCCCAAAAATTCTATCCGTTTTTATCCGATGGTCATCTTCGTCGGACTGAGGATAAGACCATTTTGCTGGCACCGATCTAGGAGGACTCACAGATGTTTGACATATGCGTCCTCTGATTGGGAGAAGACCAGGATATCGTCGATGTAAACGGCGATGAAGTCTTCTGTGCCTTTGAAACAGTTGTCCATCTTCCTTTGGAAGATGACAGGTACATTCTTGAGGCCAAATGGCATGACCAGCCATTCATACAGGCCTTGCGGTACCCAGAAAGCGGTGAGAGGGATCGACTGAGGATCCATCATGACCTGATGGAAACCACTCTTGAGGTCAAACTTTGAGTAGACCTTGCTGCCGGAGACCTTTTTGATAATGGAGTTAATTCCGGGCAAGGAGTACTGATCCTTCTCTGTATTGTCGTTCAACCGTTTGTAGTTGAACACCATTCTTTCTTTACCCTTTCGGACTTCTCCTGTTTTTGGGTCCTGCGTCGTTCCTGAGTGTACAATGATGGCCGTAGTCCGATGTTGACTTTGGGATGGCCGGATGACGCCGAGGTCCAGGAGTGCAGTCACATGTCTGGCAAATGACTCCTTCATTTGCGGTGTGACTTGCTTGAGGGGTTTGTCTTCAATGATAAAGTTGGGATTCTTGAGGGTGATTGTACAAGTGACCTTGTTCTTGGCCCAATGCTTTAATGGGTCTTCTCCAATGAATCCCGATTCTTTGAGTTTCTGAAAAATGACGGAGAACTTTTTCTGGAAATTCTCCGGTGTTGGACCTGCAGTATACAGGACTGCCTCTTGCAGCTGTATGTGCTCTAGGTCGTCAATTTCTTGTACAAAGACCGAGATGACAACACTCTGTTGTGCCTGAATAACGGTGACATTCTTGTAAAATGTGATAGTGTCACCTTCAATTCTGAGGCCTCCCTGCATGGCTCGGATGAAGTTACATCCGATGATCATTTGTATTTCACCTCTCAGATGCATTGGGAAGGCATATGTGTAGGGGATTCTGAAGGTGTTGTCCCCGATGATCATCTTCCCATATTTCAATTTTTTGTTGGCGTTTTGCTTGGAGTTAATGCCAGTGAACTGCACCGTGAAGGTGTTGTCTTCCAGAGCTGATGCTGGGATTGATTTTTCATCGATACAACAGGTGGTGGCACCTGTATCCAGAATAGCTCGAACTTTGAAAGTAGGGGTACCAGGAATCTCAAAGATGATGTTGAGATTGTACAGTCGATTGCGGATGATTTTTCCGCTGGACTCCCCACCACCTGACGCTGCGCTGGTGACCTCATCAGCGGCTTGTAAGGCGAAGATGTCGTCATGTTCATCGGAGATGATGACGCCTTTGTTTTTTCGGGAGGCAAGCTCTTGGAAATCCTGTTGAAGGGTATGCGTCAGAGCTTGGTACTGTAAATACTGGACCTGTAACTGGAGGCGAGTGATTTCAGCCTCGCACCATTGAATATATTCGGCCTGTGCCTTAATGACGGATCGAAATTTGGAAGGATCCATGGCCGTCTGTTGAACAGGTTCTACTTGGACTTGGACATTGAAATAATGCGGTCCACAAAGTCCGCAGGCAACAGTCATGCAAGCTGAGCAGTTGATTCTGGCTCGCTTCATGGTAGGCCGTTTGCAGCAGCTACAAATGATGTCTTGTAGCACCTGGTTAAACTGCTATTGGTGTTGGCAGGTCATCTGTTCGAGGGGGAGGAGGATACTGGGACGATAACTGTCCGTTTTATCTTCCTCGAGTCTTTTGATCTGGAGCATATGTAGACTGAGTGTCTGAATCTGGTGCTCCAATGATTCATCCATGTCCTCGTTTTCTGAAATTGAGAAAATGGCGTCACTATTAGCTTCTCCTTCGCTGACAGATATGATCTCAAAGTCCTCTGGGATGTCGAGGCCTTCGAAGATAGCCATGCGCTTGATGCTGCGTTTCTCGTTAGGACATTCCCTTGCAAAATGGCCTTCGTCTCCACATAAGTAGCATTTACACTTCTTATTTCGGAGAAGGTGTTTCTTCTTCTCCACTCTAGCGTGGGACTGGTGAGGCTTACCTTTATAGGTAGTCGATCGCCTCAGGCCGTACTTCTTTTTCTCTAATCGAAATATGGAAGTTGTGGTAGAAATCCCGTAATGTCATGATGGTGTCGGGAACGATGAACGTGATTTGGTGTCCTTGTGCCAGATCGATCTCCATAGTGGCGAAGATTGCTTGATCGTTCTGCCAGCGGGTATCCCGGAACACGATGAGGGCCTGCGTTTCTTCATCTCTGCGATGCAAAATTTGAATTCGGACTTGGGCTAGTCCGATGTGGATGAAGCGGAAACCACTCCGCTGTAGCTCCTGGTAGCTTTCCGGCTGAATGAAGGGCCGGTCTACTTGCTGTTCG
Organism: Brasenia schreberi; assembly: GCA_036023115.1. NCBI lineage: Eukaryota > Viridiplantae > Streptophyta > Magnoliopsida > Nymphaeales > Cabombaceae > Brasenia > Brasenia schreberi. The sequence continues at coordinate 4,690,802 of JAYKKT010000064.1, read as the reverse complement.
TCAAGGCAGGAGATTGCCTCTTCTGATAGATGTTGGTAAACACGATGTTGAGTCGTGTCTGATCGGGCAGAGTATAGGATCTTTGCTGGAACCGTGGTAGCTCGGTCTCGTAAGGACCACTGGAGCTGTTGGTCAGGTTGCAGATGGCTTTCCAGAACTTCCTGGTAAGGTTGTCGTCTTAGGAGTCTGTTGACTCCTCTTTAGATGTTGTATCTACGGCGTTGGCCACTGCGGTAATCTCGTATCTGATATTGGAATTTAGATACAGAAGGAGCGTCTGCTCCATTGGTGGTAACAGTAGATGAGGAAGAAACAGCGGGACGGTGATCCATTTAATGTTTGATTTTTGAAATCTCGTCCTTCAGAATGTCGTAAGGGTCTTTAAAAACCTTGAACTTCCCTTTCTTTTCTACTGGTTTTCCTATGGACAAATCCTTAAACTTTTTGGTGAGCTCGTCTACCAGTGAATCAGAAAGATCGTCTTCCTTCTTCTTGGTAGTCTTACTCAGGTTTTTCAATTCTTCAACTTCTACAGCTAACTTGCTTTGTTGGTCAAGTACTTGGGTTAGAAGCTGGACGATGGTATTACCTTGTTTGGCTAATGCAGTAAGAGCACTGCCGGTGGTTGTTAAGACAGACGGTGGAATGTAAGCTAGGCCGGGGGGGTCTATAGGACTAGTTACTTCTAAGGCTTTCTTAACAGCAGGGTTGAAACTTAAAGAGGTAGGAACACTATTGGTTGTCGGAGTACCTGACATATAGCACTTCGATTCTTAGTTTTCTGAAAATACCAGTTACCTGTAACTGTTTTTGTCGGAAAACACCACTGTTGGTACTGAGGATTGACAGACACTTGCCTATGCCTTTTCCCCTTGGATGTTTGCTAACAACGACGGGTTACCGGAAAATAGTTTTGACAGAAAACGTTGGAACGGAAATAGTACAAACGAGGCTCTGATACCAAATAGAATGGCGGGGGTAACACGAAAAACGAATATAGTGCGAAAGGTGTACCAGGGACAGGGAAGGCGGTGCTTCCAACTGTTCTTGATGATGATCGGAAAATGATCGGAGAATGATCGGAAAATGAGAAGGGGAGGTGAGAGAACGTCTGAAATTTATTTCTGGTAGTGTGAGATCTGAGATGTGAGAGAGGTGTGACAGGTGTGTAGAGGTGTGTAGAGGTGTGTTACAACTGAGGGGAAGGCTCTCCTATATAGAGCAGCCTACCCGGGAGTACAAAGGTGGGTGTAGTACAAAGTGGTGTAGTACAGCTAGTGCGGGAAGGAATCAGATTCCTTCGTACAATGATTAAAAGCAAAAGCAAAGGTTGCTGCCTAGTGCAGGAAGGAATTAGATTCCTTCGTACAATAATTAAAAGCAAAAGCAAAAAGCTACGCTGTGCCGAAAGCAAAAGATGTTGTCGGTGCATTATTGCTGGTGGAGGGGTCCACACGCTTTCGGATTAGATGGTGACGTTGTCCTCTTCCAGCTGGGAGACAGCTGTCCTGATGTAAGTGATCCGGTGCGTCAGCTCCTGGAGGATTGGTTTGAGATCAGTCCAATGGTTGTCTCGGGTTCCAATGACCTGTGCGGCTTGAATATTGATTTGAGAGATCTGCTGCAGGGTGTCGAGACTTTGCTGGACTTGATTGTAGACTTGTTGCTCTAGAAAGTAGAGATCCGTGCCCAAGGCACGGAACTCGTTAAGTCTGATTCCTCGGTGCTAGATCTGTTGGTTCCACAGGCGCGCCGTTTCGGGATGACGTAGGATGACTGTGTCTCTGAACTTGCTAATGACAGGATTATCTGCCGGCAAGTGTCCTGAACCTTGCTGATCATTCTGGCAGAGGGGGAGGGTTTCTCCTTCCATTCCTGTGTGAAATCCATAAAAAGGTTAACAAGTTCAAGATTTTCTTCTGTAAAAGTTTCTTCATTAATTAAAACTGTAATCATCCGGGAGAGGGCATCTGCGAGGACGTTGTCCTTGCCGTCGATGTGCTCGAATTGAACTACGATGCCGAGGTCGGTGATGAAGTCAACAAATGAGATCCATATGATTCTAGATGGTTTGTTGAAATTTGACTTGTTGAAGAAACTGATGATTGCCTGGCAATCAGTTCTGATGAGCAATTCCTTCTGCTCAAGGTAGTAGAGTTTTAAACTCTCTAGGCTGTTCATGACAACATCGATTTCTGCGTCTATTGATGATTTGGGTGTATCAAATTTTCCGCTGGCATAGGCGCAGGGCTTCTCAGTTGACCGGGGTTCCAATTTCATCTTCTTCCATTTGCAGACTCCTCCCCATCCATCCATATATCCATAAGTTTCTAGGATGATATAACAATCCTGAGGGGGAATTGAGAGAGGTGGAAGATTTTGGACTTGCTGCTTAATGTCTCGGACCAATTTCCAGTCCTGTTCATTCATCATTTTCTCGCCTGTAGGAGATGTTTTGCTGTACAGGGGAGAGAGCAGCTTTCCCAGGTTGGGAATGAAGTGTCTAGCATAATTGAGTATGCCTAGCCAAGATCGTAGGCCAGTCTTGGTGTTGAGCTCCGCATCAGTTTTCTCCAAGATTTCTTGATTATGTTGGGCTGGAGGTGGATTTCACCTTCACCTATGATAGCTCCCAAAAATTCTATCCGTTTTTATCCGATAGTCATCTTCGTCGGACTGAGGATAAGACCATTTTGCTGGCACCGATCTAGGAGGACTCGCAGATGTTTGACATGTGCGTCCTCTGATTGGGAGAAGACTAGGATATCGTCGACCTTGCTGTCGGAGACCTTTTTGATAATGGAGTTAATTCCGGGCAAGGAGTACTGATCCTTCTCTGTATTGTTGTTCAACCGTTTGTAGTTGAACACCATTCTTTCTTTACCCTTTCGGACTTCTCCTGTTTTTGGGTCCTGTGTCGTTCCTAAGTGTATAATGATGGCCGTAGTCCGATGTTGACTTTGGGATGGCCGGATGACGCCGAGGTCAAGGAGTGCAGTCACATGTCTGGCAAATGACTCATTCATTTACGGTGTGACTTGCTTGAGGGGTTTGTCTTCAATGATAAAGTTGGGATTCTTGAGGGTGATTGAACAAGTGACCTTGTTCTTGGCCCGATGCTTTAATGGGTCTTCTCCAATGAATCCCGATTCTTTGAGTTTCTGAAAAATGGCGGAGAACTTTTTCTGGAAATTCTCCGGTGTTGGACCTGCAGTATACTGGACTGCCTCTTGCAGTTGTATGTACTCTAGGTCGTCAATTTCTTGTACAAAGGCCGAGATGACGACACTCTGTTGTGCCTAAATAACGGTGACATTCTTGTAAAATGTGATAGTGTCACCTTCAATTCTGAGGCCTCCCTGCATGGCTCGGATGAAGTTACATGCGATGATCATTTGTATTTCACCTCCCAGATGCATTGGGAAGGCATATGTGTAGGGGATTCTGAAGGTGTTGTCCCCAATGATCATCTTGCCATATTTTAATTTTTTGTTGGCGTTTTGCTTGGAGTTAACGCCAGTGAACTGCACCGTGAAGGTGTTGTCTTCCAGAGCTGATGCTGGGATTGATTTTTCATCGATACAATAGGTGGTGGCATCTTCCAGACTGTACAAAAAATTGAAATAGGGCAAGATGATCATCGGGGACAACACCTTCAGAATCCCCTACACATATGCCTTCCCAATGCATCTGGGAGGTAAAATACAAATGATCATTGGATGTAACTTCATCCGAGCCATGCAGGAAGGCCTCAGAATTGAAGGTGACACTATCACATTTTACAAGAATGTCACCGTTATTCAGGCACAACAGAGTGCCGTCATCTCGGTCTTTGTACAAGAAATTGACGACCTAGAGCATATACAGCTGAAAGAGGCAGTCCTGTACACTGCAGGTCCAACACCAGAGAATTTCCAGAAAAAGTTCTCCGCCATTTTTCAGAAACTCAAAGAATCGGGATTCATTGGAGAAGACCCATTAAAGCATTGGGCCAAGAACAAGGTCACTTGTACAATCACCCTCAAGAATCCCAACTTCATCATTGAAGACAAACCCCTCAAGCAAGTCACACCGCAAATGAAGGAGTCATTTGCCAGACATGTGACTGCACTCCTGGACCTCGGCGTGATCCGGCCATCTCAAAGTCAGCATCGGACTACGACCATCATTGTACACTCAGGAACGACGCAGGACCCAAAAACAGGAGAAGTCCGAAAGGGTAAAGAAAGAATGGTGTTCAACTACAAACGGTTGAACAACAATACAGAGAAGGATCAGTACTCCTTGCCCGGAATTAACTTCATTATCAAAAAGGTCTCCGACAGCAAGGTCTACTCAAAGTTTGACCTCAAGAGTGATGGATCCTCAGTCGATCCCTCTCACCGCTTCCTGGGTACCGCAAGGCCTGTATGAATGGCTGGTCATGCCATTTGGCCTCAAGAATGCACCTGCCATCTTCCAAAGGAAGATGAACAACTGTTTCAAAGGCACAGAAGAATTCATCGCCGTTTACATCGACGATATCCTGGTCTTCTCCCAATCAGAGGACGCACATGTCAAACATCTGCGAGTCCTCCTAGATCGGTGCCAGCAAAATGGTCTTATCCTCAGTTCGACGAAGATGACTATCGGACAAAAACGGATAGAATTTTTGGGAGCTATCATAGGTGAAGGTGAAATCCACCTCCAGCCCAACATAATCAAGAAATCTTGGAGAAAACTGATGCGGAGCTCAACACCAAGACTGGCCTACGATCTTGGCTCGGCATACTCAATTATGCCAGACACTTCATTCCCAACCTGGGAAAGCTGCTCTCTCCCCTGTACAGCAAAACATCTCCTACAGGCGAGAAAAGGATGAATGAACAGGACTGGAAATTGGTCCGAGACATTAAGCAGCAAGTCCAAAATCTTCCACCTCTCTCAATTCCCCCTCAGGATTGTTATATCATCCTAGAAACTTATGGATATATGGATGGATGGGGAGGAGTCTGCAAATGGAAGAAGATGAAATTGGAACCCCGGTCAACTGAGAAGCCCTGCACCTATGCCAGCGGAAAATTTGATACACCCAAATCATCAATAGACGCAGAAATCGATGCTGTCATGAACAACCTAGAGAGTTTAAAACTCTACTACCTTGAGCAGAAGGAATTGCTCATCAGAATTGATTGCTAGGCAATCATGAGTTTCTTCAACAAGTCAAATTTCAACAAACCATCTAGAATCAGATGGATCTCATTTGTTGACTTCATCACCGACCTCGGCATCGTAGTTCAATTCGAGCACATCGACGGTAAGGACAACGTCCTCGCAGATGCCCTCTCCCGGATGATTATAGTTTTAATTAATGAAGAAACTTTTACAGAAGAAAATCTTGAACTTATTAACCTTTTTATGGATTTCACACAGGAATGGAAGGAGAAACCCTCCCCCTTTGCCAGAATGATCAGCAAGGTTCAGGACACTTGCCGGCAGATAATCCTGTCATTAGCAATTTCAGAGACACAGTCATCCTACGTCATCCCGAAACGGCGCTCTTGTGGAACCAGCAGGTCCAGCACCGAGGAATCAGACTTGACGAGTTCCGTGCCTTGGGCACGGATCTCTACTTTCTAGAGCATCAAGTCTACGATCAAGTCCAGCAAAGTCTCGACACCCTGCAGCAGATCTCTCAAATCAAGATTCAAGCCGCACAGGTCATTGGAACCCGAGACAACCATTGGACTGATCTCAAACCAATCCTCCAGGAGCTGACGCACCGGATCACTGACATCAGGACATCTGTCTCCCAGCTGGAAGAGGACAACGTCACCATCTAATCCGGATGCGTGTGGACCCCTCCACCAGCAATAATGCACCGACAACATCTTTTGCTTTCGGCACAGCGTAGCTTTTTGCTTTTGCTTTTAATTATTGTACGAAGGAATTTGATTCCTTCCCGGACTAGGCAGCAACCTTTGCTTTTGCTTTTAATCATTGTACGAAGGAATCTGATTCTTCCCGCACTAGCTGTACTACACCACTTTGTACTACACCCATCTTTGTACTCCCGGGTAGGTTGCTCTATATAAGAGAGCCTTCCCCTCAGTTGTAACACACCTCTACACACCTGTCACACCTCTCTCACATCTCAGATCTCACACTACCAGTCCCCTTCTCATGTAGAGGTGTGTAGAGGTGTGTTACAACTGAGGGGAAGGCTCTCTTATATAGAGCAGCCTACTCGGGAGTACACAGGTGGGTGTAGTACAAAGTGGGTGTAGTACAGCTAGTGCGGGAAGGAATCAGATTCCTTCGTACAATGATTAAAAGCAAAAGCAAAGGTTGCTGCCTAGTGCGGGAAGGAATCAGATTCCTTCATAGAATAATTAAAAGCAAAAGCAAAAAGCTACGCTGTGCCGAAAGCAAAAGATGCTGTCGGTGCATTATTGCTGGTGGCGGGGTCCACACGCTTCCGGATTAGATGGTGACGTTGTCATCTTCTAGCTGAGAGACAGCTGTCCTGATGTCAGTGATCCGGTGCGTCAGCTCCTGGAGGATTGGTTTGAGATCAGTCCAATGGTTGTCTTTGGTTCCAATGATCTGTGCGGCTTGAATGGAATGCGGGGTAACACGAAAAATGAATAAAGTGCGGAAGGTGTACCAGGGACAGGGAAGGCGGTGCTTCCAACTGTTCTTGATGATGATCGGAGAATTATCGGAAAATGAGAAGGGGAGGTGAGAGAATGTCTGAAATTTATTTCTGTTACTGTGAGATCTGAGATGTGAGAGAGGTGTTTAGAGGTGTGTAGAGGTGGATAATTTTACAACTCTGCCCATGTAAGGGATCACCCTTGCATTGCTGGTCCCAAGCCCGGATAAAGGAGGAGGGTTGTGTTAGGCTTTTGACAGTCAGCGTAAAACTTCGTCGGATTTTTACAACATGGATTACAAAAATTATGAGCATTGCCTTGTGGCGTCCCCGCCTAGCAACGTACTGCAGAGCCCGAATGCAGTAAGAAGTAAGCAAGGGCCACTACATTTTCGCCCGAATGTAGTGAAAAACTTTCAGAGAGGGTCTCCGCATTTTGATTATGGACGGATGCGAGGGTAAGGAAGCTAGTCCTAGATAATAAGATTCGTATTGGTTCTTGGAATATCGGATCATTATCAGGTAAGCTAATGGAGGTGGTAGATACTATGATTCAGAGAAAGATTCATATTCTATGTTTAAAGAGACAAAATGGGTTGGAGAAAAAGCAAAGGAGATAGAGGATACAGGTTTTAAATTATGGTACTCAGGTAAAGAAAAGGCTCGAAACGGAGTTGGTATTATCATAAATAAAGATTTAAAGGAGAGTGTAGTAGACATGCAACAATATGGTGACCGAATCATGATGTTGAAATTAGTGTTAGGAGCAGAGGTTTTGAATATAGTTTGTGCTTACACACCCCAACTAAGACTAGAAGATAGTATAAAGATAGTTTTTTGGGAAGAGTTAGATAAGGTGTTTCAAAAGATTCCACAAAGGGGGATGATTTGTTTAGGAGGAGATTTAAATGGACATGTCGGTAAAGAGGCATTAGGATATCAAGGGATTCATGGAAACTTTGGTTTTGGAGATATAAACGAGGAAGATATGGAGATTTTAAATTTTGCTATGTCATTTGATCTCTTTATAGTCAATACAATCTTCAAAAAACGAGATGAACATTTAATTACTTATAAGAGTGGCTTATCACAAACACAAATTGATTACTTTATTTGTAGAAAAAAAGATAGAGCGTGTTGTAAAGATTGTAAGGTAATTTAGGAGAAAGCTTAACCACCCAACATCGACTTTTAGTTATGGATTTACAAATAAAAAAATGGACAAAGAAGAAAAGAGTGCATCGAGCTATTCGGACTAAATGGTAGAACCTCAAAAGTGAGAAAGAAGATATATTTAAACAGAAAGTCCTTCAAGGAGATGTTTGGAATTATGTTGGCACACCCTGTGATATGTGGAACAATATGTCTATACATATTAGGAAAGTGACGAAAGATGTGTTAGGGTGTATCTAAGGGAGGTGTACCGGCACAAAAAGAAGCTTGGTGGTGGAGTGAAGTAGTACAAAATAAAATCAAGGCAAAGAGGGCACGTTACAAATTACATTATGCTAAGAAAACTAGTGAAACTTTAGAAGCTTATAAGAAATCAAAGAAGGAAGCGAAAAAGGCCGTTAGTGAAGCAAAAGCTAAGATTTGGGATGAATTATATAAAAAACTCAACTCAAAAGAGGGTGAAAGAGATATTTTTAGGATAGCTAGGGCTAGAGATAAGAAAACTAAAAATCTTAATTATGTTAGATGCATAAAAGACGAGGATGAAAAAATTCTAGTGGTAAATGATGATATAAGAAATAGATGGAAAAACTATTTTTATAATCTTTTTAATGAAAATAAAGATGTTAGTATTAGTTTAGGAGATTTAGCCAAGTCAGAAAAGTATATAAACCACAATTTCTACTAACGTATTCAAAAAAATGAAGTGAAAGAGGCTCTTAAACATATGAAGAGTGGTAAATCGGTAGGACCAGAAAATATTCCTATAGAAGTTTGGAAAATACTAGGAGAAATAGGAATCACTTGGCTTACAAGACTATTTAATGAAATATGGAAAAACCAAAAGATGCCCGAGGAATGGAGAGCAAGTACACTTATACCCATATATAAGAACAAGGGAGACATTCAAAATTGTGCGAATTATCGAGGTATCAAGTTAACGAGTCAGACTATGAAATTATGGGAAAGAATTATCGAACGTAGGTTAAGACAAGTATCAAGTACAACAGAGAACCAATTTGGATTTATACCAGGCAGATCTACTATTGAAGCGATTCACCTTTTGAGACGTCTTATGGAACATTTTAGAGCAAAAATGAAAGACCTTTACATGATATTTATTGATCTAGAAAAAGCTTATGATAGGGTACTGAGGGAGGTTCTTTGGAGAACTTTGGAAAAAAGAGATATTCCATTGACATATATTAACCTTATAAGAGATATGTATGATGGTGCAAAAACATGTGTGAGGACTTATGAAAGAACGATAGACTTCTTTGAAGTTAATATTGGGTTACATCAAGGATACTTTAAGTCCATACTTATTTATAATGGTGATGGATGAGTTAACATCTAGTATGGGAAAAGGCTTAGTTGTTGTTGTTGTTGATGGATGAGTTAACAAAACATATTCAAGATGAAGTACCTTGGTGTATGTTATTTGCAGATGACATTGTATTAGTGGAGGAGTCTAAGGAAAAAGTTAATAGAAAATTGGAACTATGAAGAGAAACATTAGAAAGCAAAGGCCTCCGACTTAGTAGAACAAAGACAAAATATATGGAATGTAAGTTTGATCATTTGGCTACTTCAGAGGACATAGAAATTAAAATTGGCACACATTGCATTTCCGAAAAGAAAAGTTTTAAATACCTAGGATCAATTTTTCAAAGTGATGGTAGAATTGATGGAGATGTTACACATAGAATTAATGCTGGTTGGTTAAAATGGAGAGGAGCATCAGGTATTCTTTGTGATAAGAAGATACCATTAAAATTAAAAGGTAAATATTATAGAGCAGCAATTAGGCCTGCCATGTTTTATGGTTCTGAGTGTTGGGCAGTTAATCATCAACATGTACAAAAGATGTCTGTGACAAAAATAAAGATGTTGAGATGGATGAGTGGTTATACAAGAAAAGACCGTATACATAATGAGGTTATTAGAAACAAATTAGGAGTGACACCAATAGAGGATAAAATGAGAGAACATCGTTTAAGATGGTTTGGACATATAAAAAGAAGATCAAAAGAACCTGTAAGAAGGTTAGAAAAACTAAATTTGGAAAGTATTAAAAGAGGTAGAGGACGACCACAAAAGTGTTGGAAAGAAACAATAAAGAATGATCTAGCTTATTGGGAGTTAACTGCTAACATGGCACACGATAGGGATCTGTGGAAACAAAGAATCCATGTAGCCAACCCCGTCTAGTATGGGAAAAGGCTTAGTTGTTGTTGTTGTATAGATAATTTTATATAGTTTGGGCCCATATTTTATAGTTTTAAGGTGTTAAACGAAAATTAAATCCTTTATTTTCATTCATATTTCAAGGAGAAAAATAATTATAAAGAGATAAACTATGCAACAAAGACTAAATATATTAAAAAAAGAATGTTATTTAACTACAAAAGACTTAAAGAAATATAAAGCCATATTTATAGAGTACATGAGGTTTAGGAGAGGTGAAGAAGAGAAGTGAAGAGAGAAGGAAGAAGAGAAGAGAAGGGAAGGCAGCCCCCAACGGCAACGGCTAGTGGCTCTGACGGCCCGATTGGCCAAGGCCTGCCAGGGCCGGACCACTCGGGCCCATTTTCTAACAGCATGTACATATATGGATATCTGGGACATCATTTTGAGGAACGCATTAGGTTGTGAAACAACAAAATATAGTTAGTTCAATCCAAGTCGGAATTGTTTAAACAAATATGGTTGGGGCCGTGTCTGAGCTATTCTGCTGGTCCAACCTATCTTTGTTTATGACAAAGAAGTGCAAGCTTTGGGACTCAAACTGAAAACCTCCATCTTTTAAAACAACACTTCCATACTACCCCTATCCTGACCACCTTGTTCCATGGAGGAAACTCTAAACTTAAAAGCTTAATTATGTTATCAGCCAAGTTTTGAAGATGAAGGTTACGTATAGATCCAGTATGTAGTTGTGAAGTCTGATCTGGATACATCCCCAGAACATTACTCTACTGAAAAGGCCTCAGTCTGAGTGATATCTGTAACCATGTATATGTGCCTTGACATGCATATGCACATATTTGTTACACATCCTGTAGGGACTTTTGCATCTTTTCTGCCTGAGACAATTTGGTATCTGTACTGCTGTGTATTCTGAAACACCAGGCTCATTGCAGGTGTGATATTTGTGTTAAGGGTCCTCCCGATTTGCTGAATATCAAGGAAGAGGCACAGATATTTCTGCAGGTTCTGTCATCATATTCTGTGAGTATCTTGTCTTGATTGTTTGTCAGTTCAAAGTTTCAACTGGATATATGTTTTTATTATTAAATATTTTGTTAGCCTTTTTCTCTCTGAGTTGTGAATAAATACATTTTACGTGAGTTTTCTTTTTTTCATTTCTATTGGGAAATAAGTTACAATGGTTACCGTTCCAGAAAACTTGACTGTTTGCATTACAAATAATGAAAATAGAAAATGAAATATCTTGTTCCAGGAGAATGCATTAGTTTATCCTAAATGCTGTGCTATGTGTTTTCTAACCAAATTGCCCAATTGCTTTTAGCATTATACCAGATTCATTTCATATGGTACAATTTTATGAACGAGATTGAACGCTTGTTCCTTTTTGCGTAATTGCTTTCTTATGCTTGTCCAGGGATCTCATGGTAGGGGCTATTCGACGCATAAGTCTTCAGTGCCTTCCAAATTTAAGAAAGGTGATTTGTTGCGGAAGGCAAACCTAAGGATGGTGGTTGCCAGAATAAATGAGCAGGTAATTTCCATTATTCTTTCTTGTAGTGCTGTTTCTTTGTTACAGTGGGGTGCCCAAGCCCAAGCCCAACATACACACACACACGCATACACCCTCCCAGGAATCAAACTTGCCACCTGAAAATGGGTGTTGGAGAGCCCTACCAGTGACCTAACGCTCTGGGTGCTCTTTCTTATAGTGCCTTGTTGCTCTGTTACGAACTCAAAGCTTATGTGGCATACACAAAAAAGGTTTTACTACTACTACTACTACTACAACTACTACAACTAAGCCTTTTCCCAATTCCCATACTAGATGGGGTCGACTACATGAATTCTTTGGTAAGTTCGACAAAGTTTTATATATGAATAATGTTATGTTGGTGTGATAGATCAACACCTATACAGCATAAATATTTTGCATTAGATATATGCTTGATTTATTACCTTTTCAGGAAGAAAAAGGAATGCTCTTGATTCAATTAAAACGACTATAAGCAACCTATATTGACTTTAGTGTTACTGAAACAGCATGAAGGGCTGCGTCAAAGAGACCGGCTATGGTGGAGAGGTCTCACTCGCATATTACAAGATAAGGGTTATATAAGGGAGGCAGATGATATGGTATGCATTTTGAAGTCTGTTCTGTTTTTACCTTTTTCTCTATGGCAAAGTCTGTTGTTTGAGTAAATCCTCTTTGGCTGCACCTTAATTCAGAACCTGTTCTGAGAGGGTAAGATATTCTTTGTTGGTTTTGTTAAGATATTAATTTAGAAAAATGAAGTCGTTTGAGCTGCACTTCCCTTGGAAGTTGTGCACTGGACACGAATATACGAATCTTTGATGCCTGTAACAAAAGCAACAAAAAATGCTATTAGGAGGTGAAAGATATGCGCACTTCACAGTTATTGAAGCACATTTATGCAGAATACAACAACTAAGCCTTTTCCCATACTAGACGGGGTCGGCTACATGGATTCTTTGTGTCCACATAGCCCTATCATGTGCCATGTTAGCAGTTAACTCATAATAAGCTGTGCCAACACTTTTGTGGTCGTCCTCTACCTCTTAATAATTTCAAAATCTAGTTTTTCATACCTTCTTAAAGGTTCTTCTTTTGATCTTCTTTCTATATGTCCAAACCACCTTAAATGATATTCTCTCGTTTTATCCTCTATTGGTGCCACACATAATTTATTTCTAATAACCTCATTATGTATACGGTCTTTTCTTGTATGACCACTCATCCACCTCAACATCTTCGTTTCTGTCACAGACATCTTTTGTGCATGTTGATGATTAACTGCCCAACACTGAGAACCATAAAACATGGCAGGTCTAATTGCTGCTATATAATATTTACTTTTTAACTTTAATGGTATCTTCTTATCACAAAAAATACTTGATGCTCCTTTGTATTTTAACCAACCAGCATTAATTCTATGCGTAACATCTCCAACAATTCTTCTATCACTTTGAAAAATTGACCCTAGGTATTTAAAACTTTCCTTTTGGGGAATGCAATGTATGCCAATTTTAATTTCTATGTCCTCTAAAGTAACCAAATGATCAAACTTACATTCCATGTTTTCTGTCTTTGTTCTACTAAGTCGGAAGCCTTTACTTTTTAATGTTTCTCTTCATAGTTCCAATTTTCTATCAACTTTTTCCTTACTCCTCCACTAACACAATGTCATCTACAAATAACATACACCAAGGTACTTCATCTTGAATATGTTTTGTTAACTCATCAATCATCATTATAAATAAGTATAGACTTAAAGTTAATCCTTGATGTAACCCAATATTAACTTCAAAGAAGTCTGTCATTCCTTCATGAGTCTTCACACATGTTTTTGCACCATCGTACATGTCTCTTATAACGTTTATGTATATCAATGGGATACCTCTTTTTTCCAAGATTCTCCAAAGAACCTCCCTCGATACCCTATCGTAAGCTTTTTCTGGATCAATAATTATCATGTGAAGGTCTTTTTTTTGCCCTAAAATGTTCCATAAGACGTCTCAAAAGGTAAATCGCTTCAATAGTAGATCTGCCTGGTATAAATCCAAATTGGTTCTCTGTTGTACTCGATACTTGTCTTAACCTACGTTCGATAATTCTTTCCCACAATTTCATAGTATGGCTTATTAACTTGATACCCCGATAATTCGCACAATTCTGAATGTCTCCCTTGTTCTTATAAATGGATATAAGTGTACTCGCTCTCCATTCCTCGGGCATCTTTTGGTTTCTCCATATTTCATTAAATAGTCTTGTGAGCCGAGTGATTCCTATTTCTCCTAGTATTTTCCAAACTTCTATAGAAATATTGTCTGGTCCTACCGATTTACCAACCTTCATATGTTTAAGAGCCTTTTAACTTCATTTTTTTGAATACATCGGTAGAAATTGTGGTTTATATACTTTTCTGATTTGGCTAACTCTCCCAAGCTAATACTAACATCTTTATTTTCAATAGAAAGCTTATAAAAATAGTTTTTCCATCTATTTCTTATATCATCATTTGCCACTAGAATTTTTTCATCCTCGTTTTTTATGCATCTAACAAAATTAAGATCTTTAGTTTTCTTATCTCTAGGCCTAGCTATCCTAAAAATATCTCTTTCACTCTCTTTTGAGTTGAGTTTTTTTATATAAATCCTCTCAAATTTTAGCCACCCTTTTTCGCTTCCTTATTTTCTTTCTTATAAGCCTCTAAAGTTTCACTAGTTTTCTTAGCATAATGTAATTTGTAACATATCCTCTTTGCCTTGATTTTATTTTGCACTACTTCACTCCACCACCAAGCTTCTTTTTGTGCCGGTACACATCCCTTAGATTCACCTAACACATCTTTCGCCACTTTCCTAATATATATAGCCATATCGTTCCACATATCACAAGGTGTACCAATATAATTCCAAGCATCTCCGTGAAGGACTTTCTCTTTAAATATATCTTCTTTGCTTTTGAGGTTCCACCGTTTAGTTTGAATAGCTCGATGCACTTTTTTCTTCTTTGTCCATTTTTTATTTGTAAATCCATAACTAAAAGTTGACGTTGAGTGGTTAAACTTTCTCCTGGTATTATCTTGCAATCTTTAGAACACGCTCTATCTTTTTTTCTATAAATAAAGTAATCAAATTTAGTTTGTGATAAGCCACTCTTATAAGTAATTAAATGTTCATCTCATTTTTTGAAGATTATATTGACTATAAAGAGATCAAATGCCATAATAAAATTTAAAATCTCTTTACCTTCCTCATTTATATCCCCAAAACCAAAGTTTCCATGAATACCTTGATATCCTAATGCCTCTTTACTGACATGTCCATTTAAGTCTCCTCCTAAACAAATCATCTCCCTTTGTAGAAATTTTTGAATTACCTTATCTAACTCTTCCCAAAAAGTCGTCTTTATACTATCTTCTAATCCTACTTGGGGTGCGTAAACACAAACTATATTCAAAACCTATGCTCTTAACACTAATTTTAATGTCATGATTCGGTCACCATATCGTTGTATGTCTACTACACTCTCCTTTAAATCTTTATTTATGATAATACCAACTCCGTTTCGAGCCTTTTACTTACCTGAGTACCATAATTTAAAACCTATATCCTCAGCCTCCTTTGCTTTTTCTCCAACCCACTTTATCTCTTGGAAACATAGAATATGAATCTTTCTCCGAATCATAGTATCTACTACCTCCATTAGCTTACCGGACAATGTTTCGATATTCTAAGAACTAATATGAATTTTATTATCTATGACTAGCTTCCTTACCCCCGCATCTGTCCATATTGAAAATGCGGAGACCCTCTTTGTAATTTATTCACTACATTCGGACAACAATGTAGCAGGACTAACTTCTTTACCCACACCCGTCCATGACGTGGGAACCCTCCCTGCAATTTATAATTTGTGTAATCCATGGTATACAAATCGGACAAAGTTTTACGCTGGTTGTCGAAGCCTAACACAACCTTCCTCCTTTATCCGAGCTTGGAACCGGGCAAAAATGTAGTGACCCTACATTTATGCATAATCCTGTTTGTAAATCCACACGTATTTTAGGTCTTGAAAATATTAAGAGCACTATTCATTAATAGAGGAACTACTGAATTCACAGCACCTCTATCACAAATCGGACAATCGTTGCTCTGTTGAATAAAATGATAAGCACATAGAATATCAGTTTCACTTGAGTCATTGTTATGATTGAATTGCACCTCTTTGTTCAATGTAACAAAATGAAAGAACATTAACATATTTGTGGCTGCAAAACCTTGTAAGTTAGCAATGGTTCGTGAGATTATCCAAACAAAGCTATTGTAGCCCATGTTGCTGCTTCTAACTAGTCAAAGAGTCACTTGTTTTTTGGCTGGGAAATTTAATTTAATTTTCATGGATCTTGCTTTTCTTTTATGAAAACTATAATAAGTAAAAAATTGTAGAATGTCATTTAAGATAGTTTGGACATGCAAATGGAATTACATGTACATGAAAAGTTAACATTGTAGAGGAGAAGAAGACCCTTAAAAGCTTCAAAGGATGCAGTGGGAGGTGAGAGAAAAGATTGAAGGTGGCTGATCCATCCATGTAATTGGTCTACTGCTTGATAGAAATCGTGACGGATGATTACCTTGACAGGTTGGATCACCGAATCTTGTTTTTGTATATTTGACCAACTTGATGTCGTCTATCTTCCGGTTGAGTAAGTTCAGGTAGGACAGATCTTATGGGCTAGCTAGAGCATGTAGCATTTTAGTGTTGACCACGCTAGGTTGTTTTAGATCTTGCACACTTTGGCTTTCATTTTGATGGTTTACTCATTATTAATAGATAATAACTAAAAACAACAACAACTAAGTCTTTTCCCATACTAGATGGGGTTGGCTACATGGATTCTTTGTTTCCATAGAGCTCGATCGTGTGTCATGCTAACGGTTAACTCAACATAAGCTAGATTATTTTTTATTGTTTCCTTTCAACACTTTTATGGTCTTCTTCTTCTTCTTTTAATATTTTCACAATTTAGTTTCTCATACCTTCTTACCGAAGCTTCCTTTGGTCATCTTTTTATGTGTCTGAACCATCTTAAATGATTTTTCTTTATTTTATCATCTATTGGTACCACACCTAATTTGTTTCTAATAACCTTATTATGTATATGGTCTTTCCTTGTGTGATCACTCATCCATTTTAGCATCTTTATTTCTACTTGTATATGTTGATGATTAGCTGCCCATAACTCATAACCATAGCAGGTCTAATTGCTGCTTGATAATATTTGACTGTCAACTTTAATAGTATCTTCTTGTCACACAAAATATTTGATGCACCTCTTCATTTTAACCAACCTGGATTAATTTTATGCCTAACATCTCTATCAATTTTTTCGTTACTATGAAAAACTGACCTTAAGTATTTAAAAATTTTCTTTTAAGGAATGCAATGTGTATTGATCTTAACCTGAAGTAACCAAATTATCAAACTTGTAGTTCTACTAAGACGGAAGCCTTTATTTTCTAATATTTCTCCCAATAGTTCCAATTTCCTATTAGCATTTTCTTGAGACTCATCCTCTAACACAATGTCATCCACAAATAACATACACCAAAGTAATTTATCTTGAATATATTTTATTAACTACCAATAAAAGTTTTTTCCTTTAAATTTATTTGTTTTTATCACATACTATTGATAGCCAACCCCATCTAGTATTAGAGAAGGATAGTTGTTGTATCACATACTATTGATGGGATGGAGTCGTGGTGTTGCATGGGCACAAAAGGTAAATGATGATGGTGATGCAGTTGTATTGGTCTAGAGCATAGCTGTAAGAAGCAACAGGTCACCTTCGGAAGCACAATTCAGGAGCAAGAAACCTCACACTACAAGAAGGGAGAGACAAACCTCATGTGATATTACAAAGTAGAGGATATTCAACTCGAGATAAATTAGAAGAAACCCATGAAGTAGCCACTTATTTATAACTTTTAAAAGCTGGTGTATAATGTTGAGATTTTCAAAGAATCTTTAGAATGGAAGTGCCCAATTAGAAGGATTGTAACTGGTTCCAACTTGGGGATTTGGTCAAAGGCATAAGATGTTTTTTATTTGTCTATGGGCTACACAGGAGGGATGTGGTTGAAGAAAACCCACAAGAAATTTAAAGCCTTCCCCATATTGCATTTCAAGCGATTCCCTATTTGCTTCCTTTCTTACCTCTTCCTGAATCCTTCAAAATTAAAACCAGAGCTCCTTAATCCTTAATTCTGATTCCTGATATGCTGCCCACTCTGCTCGTGCATAGTGAGATTAGTGTATAGGTAGTTCACATCGATAGGAGCATCTTATGCTGATTCTCTCTTACCAATACCACCTATCTTCCAGCCTTGCACCTAAGTTTTAATCACATCAAGTGAGACTGCCATATGAAACTTAAAATTGCTTAAGACTAATCTTTGTACGAGAGAAAAGAAGTTTCGAAGGAGCACTGGTTGATGGAGAGTATGTTTCAAAAACTGACTTTGCAAGACCAGGTTTATCAGCACAATAAATTATTAGAAGTTCCAATCATGCTATTTCCTAGACAAGATCTTGCCGGAAAACTTGAAAAGGAAACAAAGGAAGTCCGACAAACTGGGGGTATACGCACATAATGCAGTGTCATGGCCATTCCCTGGGACGCTATGTACAGAAAAAGTTGCAGCTTGCAGAGAAAACGCAAGGGCTAGTGGATTGTTTGTCTTTATGCATAGTTTCTTCAGTCCCCTCCACGATCCCTAATCGTTTCCATCATGGTGAATCCAAACTCGCTCCACCCACTGCCAAACCCGGCCTTGTTCATTGCTTTTACATATCTTTTGAGCTTTGCTGTCCTATGGAACAGTAATTGTGATACAATATTCTCTTATTTTCCTCAAAATGTCTTGTTAAGTATCGCTGCATCTGTAAAGCATCAGCATTTTGACATTGAAATGACAGTCTCTTAAGACTACTTAAAGGCATCCACCTACTTGTAGAATATTTACTAATGCTATTTCATTGGAAGCAAGTTACTAGGATTTTGTATGTTGTAGCTTCATGACTCGAGTTACACCAGATTCACCAGTTGCACTTGAGGGCAGTTACAGTTGCATAAGAGATTTGAATTACCGTATTCTGCAAAAGGCTTCTTTTATACAATTTGTAGTGGTTTATCCGGTATGAAATTTGTACCAATGCAGGTCCGGGTGTCTATCAAATACCCAGAGTTGACTGCGTCCGGTTTGAATTTTATTTCCTCCGAGATAGAACCAACACTGTATGCTTACCTGGAGGCAGATATGCTTCTAGCGTCGAAGACGAGAATGCATAATGCCAGTTCATCTGAATGGGACAGAGGGTGGGCAGATCCAGTTATACGGAAACAACGATTAAGTCGGAAAAGGAAGCGTAAACAGAGGAGATATCCAAGGAAACACCATCATGATTCCGGCACTGTTAGAGGGAGGATCACGGAGAAGTTATCGAAGAACAAGCACTAAAACAAAATTCTTGGGAGATTGAGTACCATCAAAACGGGAGGATCATGACGAAGTTATCGAAGAACAAGCACTAACTTGTGAAACAAATTTCTTGGGAGATTGAGTACCATCGAAACTTAGATGTCGTGACCGGCACTTGCCCTATATATATATATATAAAATCTTCACCGCTGATGCCATGCCATTCAGATGTTAAAGATGAAATCTGATATTCTTCAAACTTCTGAGTATATATATATATATATATATATATATATATATAATCTTCACTGCTGATGCCATGCCATTCAGATGTTAAAGGTGAAATCTGATATTCTTCAAACTTCTGAGATATATATATATATATATATATATATATATATATATATATATATAATCTTCACTGCTGATGCCATGCCATTCAGATGTTAAAGGTGAAATCTGATATTCTTCAAACTTCTGAGTACACTATAGAAGCCATTGATTCAAGGAACATATTTTTCTTTTTTCGGTTTTTGGGTTTCTTGTTTTTGAATCTTCCTCTTTTTCTGATGGGTTTATCAATTGCCTGGTGCTTTGCCTGCCACATCCTGCTGGTAATTGGTAAAGGAGCCGAATGACGACCAACCCCTCTTCATTGCTTGGCTTGTTTTCCATATAGATGAACCGAGCTAACCATCAGTCGAATAATCTCTGTTCGAACATGTTCACAAGCAGCTCATTATCCTTTTACGGGCTAAGCTGAACCAACTTGAGAGAGACTTCGTTCGTGTATACCCTAAACAAAGGGCATTTCTATGTGTACACCTTTTTTTACAATCCAAATGCTTCTTTTTCACTAAATACTAAAATTACTGATACTATTTTCTTTCATATTCTACCCTAACATTTTTCTCTTCTCTCTCACTCGGTCTCTCCTCCCATCAATTTCAGCAAAAATATATTTGACTGGATCTTTTTGCTCTTGTGATAGAAGTTTCACTTAACATTATTGTTTTATTCACTGCTCAATACATATTCTTGCACATTTTGTTGAAAAAGATAGAACAAAGAAGAAGAAAAAAGCCAAACAATTACAAAAACTAAACTAAACACTAAATCGATAAGAAGAAGAGACACAACTCAATAATAAGAAAATATAAAAATGATCCATCTATTCTGTTGAGATGTTCTAGTTTTTGGTTTTCAATTCCAGTTTAGAAATCATTAAAAAATAAATCAAAACAACCATAAAACAGAAAAACCAAATCAATATCATAAATCGATAATTGACAAACCCCCCTTTGAATCGATTTTTTTAACCTTTGTTTTCCTCTTTCTCTTTTATTTCTTTTGATTCTTTGTTTTTCATTTTTGGATAGATTTTGATGTGTTGTTTTGCTGAAAATAGTTGTAAATCGAGTAATAAGTGGTTGAAATGAGCTGGGGAGCGAAGAATGAAAGGAAGAACGACCTAAAATAAGGGTTGGAAGCAGATTTATGTATGAGGAGAGAGAGCGATCAATTTTTTTGGTTGAGAGATATTTTCGTAATTACTGATCATGAGCATTTTGATAAAAACGGTAAAAGAGGGAGTAAAAGGAATGTGCACGTATCGATCCTGTAAGCAAATGGCCAATTGATTGGCATTGGAACAGATGGTGTACGTAATTTTGAAAATATAATTTATCGAGCTTTCACGAGCCGAACCAAGCTGAGCATACCAGGTTCGTGTTCAGCTCATATGGTTTAAGGAACCAAACATGAACGAACCACAAACAAGCTGAACCGAGACAAACTACGAGTTGTTTGGTTTCTTTACCAGCCTTGCTACCAGCCACAAGCTGACCGCCTTCACCTACGACTCTTCCGGTGAGGAAATCGACTCGCTTAGGACCTTTTTCTTCTTCTTTTGATTACAGAGAGGTTGAAGCCCAACACACACACGCACATGCACCCCTTGGGAGACGAAATCCACATCCACAGGAAGAACACGCGAGAGCACCCTGACAGTAGAGCTAACACTGTGGGTGCAGCACCTTTTGTTAACAATGCGCAGGCCAAAGCAAACATCCACCCCGAGGTATCAAACTAATGACCTTCAACTTGTGAGTCGACCCTACTGCTTTACCCATCAGTCAGGACCCGTGTGGGAAACGCCTCCCCTTGCTCCATAATGGTATATCTATCTATAAAGAAGAAATCACAACGAGGGGGATTCTCAGGCCTAAAGAAGGCAAGGTATTTCAGAACTGGAACGAGCATGAAGAAATTAACGATACTTTTATCTTGCAGTTGTTCTTGCCGATCACCGCGTTCAAGACCTTGGTCACCACCATTACGGAAAAAACGGTATGGACTCGTTGCTGTCAACGATTCTGACTCCAGTCTGTTCACATGAAGGCGTCAGTGATCCACGACAGAAAAAGATGCAGTCAGTTTGATAATGATCGAGTGACATTATTGCTTCTTCGGGTCTGGAACCAAGGAATCCCTTTAACATGCGATCTGCTGTGGATCTTGTTCTATCGTTGATCAGAGATTTTTTTGTGAAAATTTGAATCGTAGTTTGAAGAAGGGGAAGGAGTCCCTTGACCGCAACAAATAGAGGAGGAGGAGGATTTATTCAATCATAGCGTTTGGGGCTCCTAAAATATGGCATTTCCAGGGCTTTCATTTGATTGTATCAAAAGGTCCACCTAATCGGTATTTCTTTATCGTAGTCAGGTCATTTCGAGGCAAATGGATCATTTATGATAAAGAGAATGAGCTTAAGAGAATGATTCGAAGTTCTTGCAGAGTGGAACCGGGCAGTACCTTGAGCCGATGGTTCACATGTGTAATTAAGGGAAAGAGCAGGGTCATTCTCTGTACGGAGTAAGGTTTTGAAAGTCGCTGCGAGCGGGAACGTGAAACATCTTCCACTTTCAAAATACCTTCAGACAAGTAAAGTACAAAACTATCCTTTTCCTAAATCACGAAAACACCCTCATTTCTACAAAATAGGTGAAGACTACCGTTATGGAGCCCGAATATCACTGCGATTCCCTGAGGGGAGTCATCTTCCTCCGTCGTCCTCTTCGCCCTTTCACGCACACGCACACGCACACGCACACGCACAGACACACTCGGACACACACACACTCACAGATGGAAGAAGAAGACGAACCGATCGGACCAACGAGAGAGACGGAAGAAGAAGAAGAAGAAGAATGGATTGGACCCATTTCGAGAACTCGCCTATTGGAGCTCCAGACTATCGTCTCCGACGCTAATGGAGACTATCCATCTGATGAAATCCCTCGAAACCCCGATTCCTTCGTTCGTTCCCTCTCCCTAACTATGGATTCTGGTGGAAGGATCGGTCTCTCTGCCGCCGACTTCTACCTATCCCTCCTTCTCTGCCCAGACTCCCCAATCTCCCTCTTCACCCCTCTCGCTTTCCTCTCCGTTCTCCGGACCATCCGCCTCGAGATCAGGCGTGGGACGGACGCCAAAACGAGCCAAACCAATCGGAGAAACACTCAGAAAAAGAAATCTAGCCAGTCGTCTTCCCGTGCAGTCATCAATTCCGTTGAAGACGAGTCAGAGACAAACGAAGAGAATGAAGAATTTGGGATCGAAAATTTTGCTTCCGTTCTTGAGAAATTGGATGCTGTTATGGGTAGAATCAGTTTGGAGAGATTTGCCGATAGCTTGAAGTCTTTGATTGATGTCGTCACACTGGTGTTGGGGGTAGCGGCTGATCTCGAGGGCGAGATTATGGGAAAGATTCGGAAATTGGGGGCTAGCCGCACGAACTCTGCCGGACGGGACCGAGTTTCAGAATTCTGTTTCAAGATTTTAGTCCGAGCATTGGATCCTCAGCATGGTGACCGGACTAATACTTGCATTGAAGTGTTGAAATCACTCTCTCCTTTGCTTCTTTCTTGTAATTCTCAGGTTCGAAGCTCTGTAATGCAATTCGTGACCTCAAATTTGATGGAAGCTGCCCGGGAATGCGAGGATCTCAAGAGAGCAGTGGTTGCATTACCGAGATATTTGGCGGTGAAGGCAGAGACAGAAAAGATCGATTCGCGGGCGATTGCAGTCGATTCAGTAATGAAGGTCGTTCGATCATTGGGACCGTCCGAGACATTAGAATTCGCCGGGTTCGTGGTTAAGATGTCAACGGGAAAAGCTCGATTGAGAATGATGGCTGTGGATCTTGTTGTTGGAGTTCTTGTATTGTTGCCTGATCCTTTGGCAATCAAAGAAGGTTCGGATGACCCAGATTCAAGATTGTGGGGATTGAGATGTTTGGAGTCATTAGTTAATCGGTGCTCGGATAAAGTCGCTGGAATCCGTGCGCGAGCGCTTTCGAATTTGGCTCAGGTGGTGGAGAACCTCTCAGATGACGTGAGGAATCGAGCTCGATTGCAGGAAGTTTTGGGTCTTGGAAATGGAGTGAGGTTTGTTCCAAGTGTTCCGCAGAAAGATAACGTGGGAACTTTGAACTCAGAATTAGGGAAACAGGGGTTGTTTTTCAATCAGAACACGATCTCGCCGGATTTGGGTCCTGGCCCAACCCCGATCACCCCTGGAGTGGGCTGCAGAGATTTCAATACCTTGCTGAGGAGACGATGCTCGGACGAGAAGGCAGCTGTGAGAAAGTCAGCTCTTCTTCTGATAACCAAATGCACTTCTTTTCTTGGAAGGGTGGTTGATGAAACGATGGTCAGAACAATTGGGCTTGCTTGCTCTGATCCTCTTGTTAGCATCCGTAAAGCTGCGCTTTTGGCATTATCAGAGGTATCATTGATGTGTTGTGCGGTTATCTATGATCTCTGCTTGCCTAACTCTTACTGAGTTCTGCTTCCATGAACTGAATTCTCCCTTGGCGGATTTCTCCTGATCATAGTTTCTACTCTTTTAAGTAATGAATACTCTTAATGGCTTTTTCCATTGAACTTTGTCATGAGGTACTTTAACTGGTCTATTTAACCACCATCTTTGTCATTTTATTTATTTTGGGTTCATTATTACTGGCACTAATGGTAAACGCCTATGCACCACATTCATAGTTTTAGGTTGAGTATTAGCAAGCTGCCGTTCAGTAGGTAGGGCCAAAAACTAACCCAACAAACCAGAGGCTGTTTGGACCCGTCTTATTTACTGGAAATAGTGCCTTCAGCCACTTTCTCATTTGACCAAGCCAGGCAGTAGCTGACATGGGAAGCTTGTTAGAGGAACCGAACTTTAGCATGCCTTTTGAAGTGAAAACTTGATTTTAATGTACAACTTTTACTAAAACAAGATCTTGCTTACTTAAGTTCATGCACATGCACGGAAATACTATACATACTCAACTGAATGAACCTCTGTGAGCCTAGCTGTAAGCCACTTACTCATACTCGCTTACTAGCTTTAATGAGCGGCTGTATAGGCTCATTAGTTTGACAAACAGAGATGAACAAGCTCCACGAGTTGATCTGAGCCAATCCATGTATTATTTGGTTCTTTCACAGCTAAAATTGAATAAGTTTTGCATTCCATGATTCAAGATACAATCATCCTTTTTTGTGAATCATATAAATTCAACTATGCATACATATACAACTCTTTTGAAATGACACCCGTGGTAGAATTGTGCTACGTCAAGCATGATTTTAGCTTATGATAGGAGGATTTGGTTACAGGTTTTCAGAAGATTCTCAGACAAGTGGATCATAACTGAGTGGCTTCACTCTGTTCCTCAAATGATACTGGATAACGAGTCTAGCGTCCAAGCAGAATGTGAAAATATGTTTCTGGAATTGGTTTTGGAACGGGTTGGGGCTGCTAGTGCTACTAGTAACCGGGTCAGATGCTTGAGTACAAATCCAAAAACAAGTCTAGAGTTGGAGCTGGAATCAGTTTTCCCAGAGGGTGTTTTGTTTTTACTGAAGCAAATGAATGCTGCTGAGGTATGCCCAAGCATAAGGAAGATATGCGCTAACCTTGGGAAGAAGGGAAGAGTGACTGCTACGATTGCTCTTGCCCTACAAAATATCATCACCACCTCAGAGTCTCTGTGGTTCAGCCAAGATCTTAGTGCTGAGGAATGGGTTGCTCCTCCTGGTGCATGGATGCTTCTCTCAATAGTGTCAGAGTTTCTTCCAAAGGCCGTGGGTTGGAAGTTTTTGGAACACCAATGGAAGCTCCTTGACAAGTCCACTGACTTGCAAAGCAATGCTTGCACAACCCCAATGCCAAATGGCACAAATGAAGGGATAGATGAATTTGATTCAATGCCGATTTCTTGGGCTGGGGATCGCGTGTTTCTCTTGCAGACAATATCCAATGTTGCTGTACAGTTACCTCCTGAAATTGCTGCCAGCTTAGCACATGACTTGCTTTTCAGGCTTGAGGCATTTGATATGCATCCGACAGAGGTAGTCTGCAAGTTCTTACATAGATGATTTGATTTCTGCTCCTCTTTATTGCCCACATTGTGATGAGAATTTTTGTTTTATCCTTTTGACATGATTGTTGCATTCATTCTGTAACTATAGATTTGGTAACACTTGGTTTCAGATCGATGTATCAATCCTCTTACTGTCTCAAAATCGCCCTACTCTCTTTTGCTTCTACATTGTTAGAAACCATGAATTTGAGGAAGTTAGCTTATTTCTTGAATTCTTTTGAAGGTTGACGCACATGTACAAGCTCTTAGAACATTGTGCAAGCGGAAGTCTGTGAATGCTGCCGATGGAGATAAACTTGTCTTTCAATGGGTTGAGCAACTGCTTTCAAGAGCCTTCACAATTCTGGAGAAGCATCTTCGTGAGTTATCAGAGGCTAGCAATATTGGTGATTTCCAGACTCCATGTAGAAGCAGAAGCAACAGGAGTGAACGACGTCGTAAGGGAAAAAAACAATCGGGAACTTCTTCATCACTGCAAGCTGTTACTGCAGTTTTTACCATTGGATCCCTGATACTGATCTGCCCTTCATCAGACCTGAAAAGGATCATCCCCTTGCTACAGACTATCATCACCTCAGGGAGATCAGAGCAAAGACCCAAGAATCTTGCTGGCTTCAACTTTTCTAAAAAGCAGATTTTGTCGTCATTGTACATCCAAGCCTGGGTGACAATGGGAAAGATATGCCTTGTAGACGACAAACTAGCGAAGCGTTATATCCCGCTGTTCATTCAGGTTTGATTCTTTGCAGTGCCCATTTCCTTTTTGCTTTCTCCGTATGTGAAAAATTGGATGGTTGGCTTCTTGTGCTTCAGGAACTTGAGAAGAGCGAGTCTGCACCACTTCGGAATAATATTATGGTGGTTATGACCGATTTTTGTGTTCGATATACTGCACTAGTTGATTGGTACGTGATTTTCTTTGTACTGCCCTTCCTGCTGGTTCTTGCTTAGCAATATGAATTTTGTGAATATGTATATATATATATATATATATATATATATATAGAGAGAGAGAGAGAGAGAGAGAGAGAGAGAGAGAGAGAGAGAGAGAGAGAGAGACTGGTATATGCTAGCACACAGACACTTCTAAGGGGTGGAGTGTCGACGTGGACACTGGTACGACACCGACACCGTGTCGGTGCGGCATGGCAAAAAAATGCAATTTTTTTTTGTAACTCAAGGATAAATGGGTCCAAATTATGAAGATTGAATTGTGTATTATGATGAAATTAGTAGTTGTTTACCATTTATGTATTTTGCTTTAATATAAAGTTGTGTACTTCCCCGTCTAGTATGGGAAAAGGCTTAGTTGTTGTTGTTGTTGTTGATAAAGTTGTGTACTTGCTATTGTAGCTGTATGCAATATTAGCTTGAATGATTTTGGGTGCGGACAATTGGTTTCTTATTTCTCAATCTGATTGGATTCTTGACTCCATACTGCATGCCTTTGCGCAGAATAATCCATGTCACCAAACACATTTGAAGATTGAGGAACATTGCCAGATCAATAGAACAGAAGAGTATGACATTACTAGTGGATCCTAGCACAAATACTAGTATATGTTATATCCTACAAAAGATATAGAAACTCTTTGAATCCATAACTTCGATATTTTGTAGCTCGTAAAATCATTCTAAGTTTCAGATCATTATGAGGGAACTTGCTAATTGATACCTACATGCACCCAAAATTAGCAAATACTAGTTGTATTATGATTGATTTATATAGCTTGAATATTATATATAATATATAATATTATATACTCTAGCCATGTCGCCACACCAAATTTTTTTGAAATTTACTGTATCTTGCACCCGCACCTACACCCGTGTGACATAGGTGCTAGCAAATCCAAACAATCTCAATCATCCATCTTTGGTGATGGATGGTTTAGATTTGAAATTTAAAAAGCAAAGTGACCATGCGAATAAAGTGCACCCGCAAAAGTACACATGTACTTTTTACTTTATAGATTCAAATCTTTACCATCTATCACCAATGATGGATGGTTGAGAACTTGAGATTTGTTTGGACTTGCTAGCACCTAAGGGTGCTAGCATATACCAGTCTCTCTCTCTCTCTCTCTCTCTCTCTATATATATATATATATATATATATATATATATATATATATATATCATGATCTTTTCACTGAAGTTTTGAAATGATCTTACCTCAGACATTTCTTATGAATATGCTACTTTGAGAATATCATGACAATGTTATATGATACATATGCGATGATTATCCTAGATTTGTACACCTACACTTTGGAAAACAAATAGTCTGTACAGTGAGAACTTATCGAGTCTTGACAAAGTTTTTGGTTTAGTATGGATGCAAATAATTGCTAAGCAGAATGAAGATTCTAATTTTCCAAAACAAATAGGTGGTGCAGTGGAAATAATCTGTTGAAATATCTTTGGACTGCAATGCATTATTTTTTGCAATGACGTTCCGGACATGTTCTATTTTTCACATTTCTCACCATTCTTTTCTTTTTATTTACCGTTGCTCACAGCTATATCACAAAAATAACAAGATCTCTTCGTGATCCTTGTGAGATTGTCAGAAGACAGACATTCATTCTGCTTTCCAGGCTTCTACAGGTTTGTCATTGATCTGGTTCGGGGGAATATTTCTTTCTGGGCGAGTCCACTTTGATTTTGTTTCAAATAAAACCGACAACTTGAATCACCATTTGGCCCAAGGACCTTGGCCTGTATTTTCTGTCACATGATTAGGACTCTAGATATCTAAGCACATCCATTTGTATGGATGCCGTTGTGTCATATCTGGGGCTAATGGAGGAAATATATCTAGTTAAATCCCGATAAAATTTCTTTCTGTCGGTGAGATCTTTAGCGGTTGAAGTTTAACGTATTCTTCTGAGTTCTGACATAGTTTGCTGATATGCATGTTCAGAGAGATTATGTCAAGTGGAGGGGTGTCCTCTTCCATCGTTTTCTTCTAGCCTTGGTTGATGAATCAGAGAAAATCCGAAGATTAGCTGATTTCCTTTTTGGCAGCTTCTTGAAAAGTAAGATTCTTAGCTTCATCAGTTAATCTCCTACAAGCATGATGTCCAAATCGCAAGCTAATATTATTTGAATATGAATTGTGCTTGCTTGTAGCAAAGGCACCACTTTTGGCCTACAACAGCTTCATAGAGGCAATTTTCTTGTTGAATGGTTGCAAGGCCCATTCATCGCCAAATGAGTCGCTTTCTGGACAGCGCCTATTTACTATAAGGTTGCATTTCTTACTTTATTTCTACTAATTCTCTAGAGTTGGTTTGTTAATGAAGGATTTACATTTTTTTCGCAAATATTTATTATTTTAGAGGGAGCGATGAGAAATCCCAGTCACAAAGAATGCATATCTACACATCATTACTTCAACAAATGGCACCGGAACAAATTTTGGCAACTTCAGCAAAACTCTGTGCTGAGATCTTAGCTGCTGCTGCTGATGGTTTGCTTAATCTGAATGATTCTGCAGCACAATCTGTACTAAAGGTACTACTTTGAAAGTGACCTTTTACTGACATGTCTTTGACCTTGCTCATTGTCTTCCTTAACTGAAACTTTTAATCGCTTATCCACTTGACATTGAAATAGTCTCCGTGTAGCGAATTTTCGCTTTTTCAGATCGATCATCTAAGAATGGTGGTGTCTTCAATTTCAAGTCCTCAAGACACTATACGGACAATAAGAGTGGTTCCAGTTACAATGTGTAAGAATTTGGAGGGTGAACACCTTAAAAAGGGGAGAGAAAGGCTTCTAAACTCTTGGATGGAAGTAATAATAAAACATGATCTTGCTTTTCTGGAGCTAAATAATGATACGGTACAAAATTAAGCTCAATGACAACACAGAATCCATGAAGCTGATCCCACTTAGTGTGAGAAAAGTCTTGGTTTTGGTTTATAACTTTATAGCGATATTTCCTCTCTGATTGAACGACTACAAATTCTAGATCCTTCAATTTAAAGTCCTCAAAACGCTATACTGTTTACATTGAGTATATGCTTTCTTAATAGGACGCGCTGCAAATATTGGCCTGCAAAGAGATGAGGCTTCAGCAAAACCGTGGATCAGCATCCGCCACTGATGCAATAGATATCGATGAAGAAGGAGGGGGCAGCAATGGTGCTTTCATGGCGGCTAGAGGTCGGGTTGTGACCCAGATAGCGAAGAAAAATCTGGTTCAGAATGCAATTCCTGTATTTATAGAGCTAAAGAGGTTGCTAGAGAGTAAAAACAGTCCCCTCGTAGGGTGCCTGATGGATTGTCTAAAATTGATTCTCAAGGAGTACAAAAATGAGATTGAGGAGATACTGGTAGCTGACAAACAGCTTCAAAAGGAGCTCATCTATGACATGCAAAAATCTGAATCCGCAAGGGCTAAGTCAGCTGTTTCAGAGGGAGTGGCCAGTATTCCAAGTTCACTCTGCCACCGCAATGTCATTGGTATAGCTTCAGCAGGGCCGGCAACAGCTGTACCTGGTACTTGTGGTGCACATTGGAGAAGCAGCAGTGTTAGCAGGGTGGTGTCTGCAGTGGCTGATATAGCTGCCTCTGCTACTGTTGGTGCTGTACTTAAGGACATCAGCAATGGGGTTCCAACCCCACCGTTGCAGTCCATGAGCTTGCCTAAGGTTAAGACAGCTCTCAGCACAAATCCTAGTGGAAGCCGCACATCTGCTGTTTTGGAGTCCTTAAGAAGAAGAGAAACTTTTAGTGATTCGGATGGTGATGGTTAGTCTTGCACTGCAAGTACTCACGCCCAGCCTTCATCGGTGTAAATTTGCCTCGTTGTATGTATCATATGATTTGTACAAGCTTCTTCAAATGTTCAAATGATGATTTGGCACAAGATTGAGCTCAATGGCAACTCAGAGTCCACGTAGCTGACCCTTTTTAATGTGGCAAAAGGCTTGGTTGTGGCCTTTAAATGTTTAAATGTTTTAAATAAACAGGCATGTTTCCATGTGAAAAGCAAGAGCCAATTGTTTGTTATTCTGTGAAACTGCTTGTGATCAGTATTCACTCGCAACAATCTTTACCGTATCTTTACCATTTATGATTGAGTACACCACACAGGGCAGAGCATAGTACCTTTCTGTCCAATTGATGTTAAGTGGTGGCTTTCACTTTCTTCATGCCCACCATCTCTACGGCTCTTACCTCTCTTGTTTTGTATTCAAGAGTGACTTGCAACATTATGAGAAGCTACCAAAGTATATGAGAAAGTAACAAGGGTATGCAAGAGTTATAGATGTTTCATGCTGTTTTGATTTGAAATGATCGTTGGTATGGTCTCTGAAACTCCGAGACCAGTTTTTAAGTGAAACTTTATATGGTTTCGTAAACTTATAAGCCAGATGAGTTCTTGCTCTTTGTGCAGTGAGTATTTTAATCATTCTCCATTTTGTTATGATATCTAAGTCATAATATATAAATTATGCTATTTGTAATAATAAAATCATCATTTGTATGTATAGTTGTTTGAGATGCATCTGATACTAATTCACAAGCCATTGGAAATGGATTTCTATACATGATACGATGTTTATAGTGATTTAATCAGTCTCGCAATCATTTGATACTTGAGGAATCATCTGCTTTTAGTTTCCTAGCTCGACGTGCCCGCCCGATCTCCCTCTTATATATATATATACATGATCAGAGACTGTGGATTTCTGAGAGGACTCGGTGGCGGTGGTGGTGTTGAGGCGGTGATAAGCTCCTGATCCTCGATAGGCCATGGACTGATGTTCCACACCTGACATCTCAAGTTCCAATTATTGGAGTCAGTTTTGCTGGGACTAAATCCAAATCTAACCTGTTGGGTCCCCATAGATAAAGGACCACGCTCACAGGCTTTCAGTTATCAGTCTCACTTAAAGTTAGATGCGAGACCTATTTCTCTCTGATGAATAGATTCAAGAACATGAATCGATCTCGACGGTTCAAGTAGTTCTGGTCCGATCTGAAGTGTTGACCCAGCATCCATTCAAAGGAGATCAGTAAAGCACATAGCTTACACTTTTACTTGAAGCTATGATGGTTTCCACACACAAATAGAATATATATATATATATATATATATATATATATATATATATATATATATATATAGAAAATCAGATCTCCCTCCACCCTCCATTCATTGCTTTTCGAGGTTTTAAAAAAGAACGAAGGAGAATGTTATTATACTCATTCTCTTCAAAAGTAATGAGCAATTATGAGTGGGCAATGTCACTAGGGGACATGATCCAATCACTTTGCCAACTAATATTTGATCATTGTTTTTCGGAGTATGAGTGTAATAATATTGTGTTTGATACATATTCAAAATCTATTAATTTTTTTTAAATATACTTATGCCACTAAAAATCGTGGATGAATAGGCATGCGAGAGGTGCACAAGATCCAGTTTTCCTATATATATAATTTATGGATCCATTATGCTTCTATTCTACATTATTGTTTCCTCTCCTTTAACTATCTCAAGTTGTTGGTGATTTGTCATATCACGCCATTGAGAGGGAGATTCATTCTGCACGAAATGCTCCATTATCGCCTGTTTGCCATTTTATGAGTACGAGGAGTGTTGGAAGCCCCATGCTTTTCTTGCCGACTATTTTGAATTTGATCCCCATATTCTCCTTCAAAGAAATGTCAATCCAAACATACGGCACACTTAATTAAATATGTTTCTTTGACTAGATATAAAACTGCAAAACCCAGAGGAACGAATCTGTAGAGATATTTCACGAAACATATCTGCCAGATTAATTCCAGGACAGTTGCTAGATGATTATGTGGTCTATGTATCCAAAACTTTTAATCTTCAAGATTAACAGCAACACAAGTTTGTTTCAAATAAGTGTGATCTTCCAACCATTAGCTTGAAGCATGAAGGTGGAACTGCTTTTAGGCACCACTGGATTCCAAATGGAGGTGATAAGAAAATCAATATCAAGGAAATATATAAGCCATACTAAATCAATTAATTAAAAGCATAATACAAGGTAACCAAGCAAAGAAGATTTAAGCATATTCGAAGACTAAAGAGCCGGATGTAAATGCACACAATAATCAAAATTCCACAAGGAAAATAACTTATTCACCAAATCAAAGATATGATTATATTGATGCAGAAAGCGTAGAAAAAGTGGTACAGAAACGACCCTTTGGTGTTCTTCCTAAGTGCTGTGCTTCCAGGACGCAGACACCAAATAATACAGGAATTCAGTATGTGGCTTGTAATCCAAGCAGAACAAAGAAACCAAAATGGGCTCCTTCCCTCCCTCCTCTCTCCATCGTGTTAGTTCACATCTCCTAAATGAATAAAATCTTCTAGTTTCTGCGTATGGCTTCAATATAGAGGTTACTTTTCTTCGCAGAAGAACATAAACGCATATGGACATTTACAGTAACAAAAATTACGTTGAGAGGTATCTGTTATTGAAAAGTTGTTCTCTTACTTTGTGAGGGAGATAGATGCTGACTTCATCACCAGGACATTCTCAATGGTGCTTAAATTGTCTCCAAACATGCTCATTCAACTTAGGCTTTTGTGTTTCTGAATCTTACTGAAGATAAGTTTTCTAAACTCCGAAACAACACAAAAACAGATCACTTATACTGTATGATTTCTCATGACTCGTCAGAATAGATGACCTATGGTTTCTCAATTATTATGTCACCATTTTATATCGTACGAAAGTACCAACTGTACTCTTAATTCAAATCTTCACCAGTATTTTAAACATCGAATCATACGTCTGTACTAATCTTCTTAAAGATTTCAACTTTGTTGAGATATTTAAAGTAGGTACTCTTTCTCAAATTTAAATTTCAACTGCCGATTTCAATATATATAAACAATAGTCCGTGCTCAATTTATGATGGTACTTAATCGCATGATTTCATCACTTTAACCGTTCGTTGCCATCCTCCATCACCTTTCGTTATTTTTCCATTATTCAATATCATTTTTCACTAATCAAAACCATTACTGTCACCTCAAAAACCATCTTAAAACCTAAATATTTGTATATACTCATAATTTTGTGATTTTTAGATGATTTTATGTTAATAACAGTGGTTTTGATTTATGAAAAATGGTTTTTAGCAGTGAAAAAGTATTGAAAGGTGACAGAGGATGGCAGCCAAAACTATCATATGAAAATATATAAACCTTGTGATACGTGGAACAATATGGCTATACATATTAGGAAAGTTGGTAAGTGAATCTAAGGAGGTGTACCGGCACAAAAAGAAGCTTGATGGTAGAGTGAGTAGTGCAAAATAAAAAGGCAAAGAGGGCATGCTACAAATTACATTATGATAAGAAAACTAGTGAAACTTTAGAGGCTTATAAGAAAGTAAAGAAGGAAGCGAAATAGGTTGTCAGTAAAGCAAAAGTTAAAATTTGGTAGGATTTATATAAAAAACTCAACTCAAAAGAGGGTTAAAAGAGATATTTTTAGGATAGTTAGGGCTAGAGATAAGAAAACTAAAGATCTTAATTCCGTGAGATGCATTAAAAACGAGGATGAAAAAATTCTAGTGACAAATGATGATATAAGAAATAGATGGAAAAACTATTTTTATAACTTTTTTAATGAAAATAAAGATATTAGTATTAGCTTAGGAGAGTTAGCAAAATCAGAAAAGTATATAAACCATAATTTCTACTGACGTCTTCAAAAGAATAAAGTCAAAGAGACTCTTAAACATATGAAGGGTGGTAAATTGGTAGGATCAGACAATATTCCTATAGAAGTTTGGAAAATACTAGGAGAAATAGAAATCACTTGGCTCACAAGACTATTTAATGAAATATGGAGAAACCAAAAGATGCCCGAGAAATGGAGAGCGAGTACACTTATACCCATATATAAGAACAAGGGAGACATTCATAATTGTGCGAATTATTGGGGCATCAAGTTAATAAGCCATACTATGAAATTGTGAGAAACAATTATCGAACGTAGGTTAAGACAAGTATCGAGTACAACAGAGAATCAATTTGGATTCATGTCAGGCAAATCTACTGTTGAAGCGATTTACCTTTTGAGACGTCTTATGGAACATTTTAGAGCAAAAAAGAAAGACCTTTACATGATATTTATTGATCTAGAAAAAGCTTATGATAGAGTACCGAGGGAGCTTCTTTGGAGAATCTTGGAAAAAAGGGGCATCCCATTGATATACATTAACCTTATAAGAGACATGTACGATGGTACAAAAACATATGTGAAGACTCATGAAGGAATAACAGACTTCTTTGAAGTTAATATTGGGTTACATCAAGGATAAATTTTAAGTCCATACTTATTTATAATGGTGATTGATGAGTTAACAAAACATATTCAAGATGAAGTGCCTTGGTGTAAGTTATTTGTAGATGACATTGTGTTAGTGGAAGAGTCTAAAGAAAAAGTTAATAAAAAATTGGAATTATGGAGAGAAACATTAGAAAGCAAAGGACTCCGACTTAGTATAACAAAGACAAAATATATGAAATGTAAGTTTGATCATTTGGTTACTTAAGAGGACATAGAAATTAAAATTGGCATACATTGCATCCCCCCAAAAGAAAGTTTTAAATACCTAAAGTCAATTTTTAAGAGTGATTGAAAAATTGATCGAGATGTTACGCGTAGAATTAATGTTCTTTGATTAAAATTGAGAGGAGCATCATGTATTCTTTGTGATAAGAAGATACCATTAAAGTTAAAAGGTAAATATTATAGAGCAACAATTAGACCTACCATGTTTTATGGTTGTGAGTGTTGGGCAGTTAATCATCAACATGTACAAAAGATGTATGTGACAAAAATGAAGATGTTGAGATGGATGAGTGATCATACAAGAAAAGACCGTATACATAATGAGGTTATTAGAAATAAATTAGGAGTGACACCAATAGAGGATAAAATGAAAGAATATCTTTTAAGATGGTTTAGACATATAGAAAGAAGATCAAAAGAAGAACCAGTAAGACAGTATGAAAAACTAGATTTTTAAATTATTAAAAGAGATAGAGGACGACCACAAATGTGTTGGAAAGAAACAATAAAGAATGATATAGGTTATTGTGATTTAACTGCTAACATGGCACATGAAAGATCTATGTAGAAACAAAGAATCCATGTAGCCGACCCGTCTAGTATGAGAAAAGGCTTAGTTGTTGTTGTTGTTCACACATTATAGGGTACTTTACCAAAAGGAAGAGTTTATCATAAACATTCCTCGTCCCGAAGTCCAAACATGAAATCATGCAAAACGATTCATTGATTACCCTTAAGGTCACATAAATACTCAAATGAACATGGATCACTGCCTTATATATATATATATATATATAGTGTATGGATAAAGGCCTCTAATCTCCGTACCCGAACCTGAATTTAGTGGGTCGGTTATTCTTCGCCAGTTCATGTTCTGTTGGTTCAATATTCCGATCCCTATCAAAGCTTCGCCCTCCTTTTTAACAAAAAATCTTTAAATGTCTGCTTTTCTAAGTACTAAATCGGGTAATATCCAAATGGGTACTCGGGTTGGATACTTGTTATTCCATACCTGTCGAGTACCTAAACGATATTCATGTTTTCGGGAACCCGAACCCATTCAGACCAGGTAGTACCCTCTCCATTTGGGTCGGTTTGGTCGGGTTCCGACGGTTGGATCAATCTTGTCATCCGATCACTATCTGTTTGGACTTCCCCCCGCCCCTCTCTCTGTGATAGCGGACAGGAATCGTTGGCGGCGTCAAAGGCGCTAATAAGCTCCTGATCTAGACAGAGTTAGACGTACTTTTTTGTTGCGACGAAGTTCGGTACTTGTGCCTTGGTTTCCTTGTCTCAATCTTCATCGGTACTTGCGGCTTTGATTTCCTTGTCTCAATCTTTATCGCTAAGACTTGTTCTTCAACTGTGTTACATCGGATCTTTGAAAAAAGTATTTGGCATTTATGCATTGGAATGCATGAGATTTGATCTAGTGTTTTATTGGGACGATTAAATTCTTACAGTTTTCAAACATTTAGATTTCTCCCTACGTTTGTCATTTATCTTTTTACTACAGATCGAGTTGTTTCCCGTTCTCGGAATCTTCGTCAAGATAACCACCCTTGCATCTAAGCAGATTACGAAAATTTTCGTTCAGAAGATGTACTCAAGGCTAGATTGATCACCTTTTTTGAGTGCCGAACACTTTGCGTTCATACAAGCTCTTGAATCATGAATAGAAAATGTGTGGTCTTTTTCTAGATCCCGTAGTATTTCTTTGAATTGTTCCCCTTGTTCAGGACCTCCATTTTCCTCTATCAGGCTCAGAGATGAGAAGGAGACTTTCTGGAAGTGATGAGGTCAAGGGCGAGAGCCAACTCATCGGAGACGACGACGAAGAAAAACTCAAGATTAGGAAGCCGGGCCCAACCTTGACTTCGTTGAAGAAGGTATTTGCGGGATGCTTGATCTTTAGAGCGGTAAATGCGCTCTTGGTCCGGACCTACTTCAATCCTGATGAGCATTGGCAATCTCTTGAGGTGGCTCACTGCATTGTGTTTGGGTATATGAGATCTTAATTGATACCTAGTTCTTCCTTTACCTGCTTCTTGTGTTGACGTTGGCTTCCAGAGTTTACAATTCTCTGATTGTTCTGTTTGGCTTCTTCTAGATATGGCCACTTGACATGGGAGTGGCGTCAGGGGATCCGTAGTTACTTGCACCCCTTGATTTTTGCCGTTCTTTATAAATTACTTTGGCTCTGTGGTTTGGACTCTCCTTCTTTCATGGTACGATCTTGGTTTCCCCTTCCCTTGATGTTTCTTAGTTTCTCTGGACCATTTTGTAGTTGATATTACGAAACAAATCATTTCTTGTATCCGTAGTATTGATGTTGGAAACAAATTACGTAATTTATCTCCGCTAGCTTTTGCAGCTGAAATGCAAGCTTCTTACAAGTTTGTGTAGCAAAGAAGGCTCCACCGGGAGCTTGTGCTGAAACAGAAATGTTTCCATGTTTTGCAAGCTATTGTTTTGGAAAAATATGCTATTCTAAAAATGTGGTGTTGATGAAGCGTGGCATGAGAACGGAGATCCCAAACATTTGCTAATTAAGGGATTTTAAATATGGTGCCAGCGTCCAGTGTTAAAAACAATTCCTGGATATTGCTTCAGTATCCACACGAACTTCTCAGACAACATAGATCCTCTATCAAAAACTTCCCAGACAACACAGTGTTGATTGACTGCAAACAGCAGGTGTTGTGGGGACAAAAAGCACCTCTGGGGTTATCTTTGTTTTTGTCCAGGTTTGGTTTTTGAAGATGTGATTTCACATCATATCCCCTCTAGAGTGATCCAGTGTCACTGACTTTGTGGGTTTGATGCTAGCAAATGGAGCTGAAGAATCATTACCTTTTCTGTAGTTTAGGAATCGGAGGATGAAGAAACATACCCTAAGACTTCCAAGCAGATCGTGAAATGATGTTTGGATCTTCCCTCTCTTTTTGATGCTTAAATGACAATTGGGAAGGACGTGAGAAGCTGGGGTTCAGTGCTTGTGTATTCCAACTACTGAACTACTCAGAGTCTTGATGGATATTTAGAAGTACTAAAAGACCATCAGCAGAAAATTTTTCATCCGGAGTTCTATGTACTCTTGACTGGTTCATACTTGTTACCAGCTTTCCAAGTTCATATTTCTGTAATTTGTTTATCTGTTTCATGTCTGTCCCCATTTTCCTTGTAGTCAAAGTTTATACCTTACTTTCATTATCACAAGTTTGATTATTTTTTATGCATGCTTATAATTCATTCAGTTACGCAATGGTGGGACATTTATATTTATGTTATTCCTTAGGTGCTTGTTCCAAGGGTTTATCAGTCTTTCTTTGCTGGCATTGGTGATATGTATTTTTATCGTCTATCTTCTAGCATCTTTGAGCAGAACATTGCAAACTGGGCTGTATCCTTTACAAATAATGTGCTCCAACGTTTTGATCATTAGGTTGATCTGTTTTCTGACATCTATTATTTCTGAATGAACTGCTCTTTTTCCCTTCAACGCATTTCTCTGTTGACTTAATTCAGTGACAGATATTCTCAATCTTGACAAATTGGTTTATGTTTTACTGCATCACGAGGACTTTATCAAATAGCCTGGAAACTGTTCTTACCATCATGGCTATATACTATTGGCCATCATTGAAGTGTGGGAAATCTCCATCTTATGAGTGTCCTACATCTTCAAGAAAGCTGGCTTTGGCCCTGGCTGCATTCTCTTGTGTCATCCGTCCTACAAGTGGTATTATATGGTTGTATCTTGGTATTCTGCACCTGTTCGAGACACAGGATAGATTCAAGTTTGTGCTCATGGAAGTTGTTCCAATAGGGTGGGTGTGTATCACATTTGGATCTTCCTTTATTTTTATTTCAAATTGGACATTTCTCTTTTTTCTATTCCATTTTGTTTGCATGTGCTTTGTCAATTATGTTATGAAGAATAGAATCTTAACATGGCAACACAAATCTGTGTAGCACCATAATGATGTTGCTCCTAGTTGTATAGATAGTATCACAAATTTTGGTTTTACTTGTAGATTTGACAATGATGGTTTTGCGGGATATTTCATGGAAAAGCATTCAGGATCTGTGGTTTTAAAATTTAATGATGCTCACTTTTGGTTTCTTCTCTTCTTTATCTTTTGCATCTTCTTTTTCATGACACAGGAAAGCCATCCCTTATCAGGCTTTTAGTCTCCTGTTTCTCGATGAAACCAAAAACAGTTCAAGTGTCACTCTTTCTGTACATGATATTATAATACAAATTCTCATAGTCAACACCAAACTGTAGAGACTATCTGGTTTGCAGATCGCTATTCGTACAAAAGTTAGTCAATGCATCTCACATTTTTCGGTCATCCTTTTATAGTCCCGTTTCACTACTCCAAATTAAGAAATAATTAGATTTCCACACTGAAATCCATGTTATGGTTGTAGTCGTAGGTGTTGCTCAGTATGAGCCTGACACATTACCATTGTTTGATATAATCTTTTTTTCCATTTGAATCAGTCTTCTAGAATAATTAGAGAAAAAATCTAGAATCTCTTTTTTAAAAGATTTAATTTAGTTTTACTTTCAACAAATAAAAGACCGTCAACTAATTCAGGATAATCTTTTTCCTTTTCATTGTTGTTTGTAGATTTATTTTGCTGTCTTAGGTCACTTTGCTGGGTATATTTCTGGTCATCGGATTAGACACAGGCACAAAAGGCAAACAAGGTTCTTAATTAAATTTCTAGTTGAATGCAGGTAATGTTGAATATTGACAATTACTCTTGGGAGGCTCTAAAGTAAAAGATAATTCATCCCTGTATTCAATTAAATCTGTTAAGAGCTGAGCAATGAAATTGATAAAACTGTTACTTTCTAATTAATATCATCCTGTTGTTAATCTTAGTAAACATGAAAGATGGAAGTGTGTAAAGGAAATGTGGGGCTCTATCTCTGTGAAAGTTTCTTCTTGAAGCACTCTGAACTCACTGAATATTTTGATGGCAGTTTCTTGTTGAGAGCCATGCGTCCAGCAATTTTGTGATTAACGGGTTGGTGTGTGGTCTACCTTATTCTTGCAAAGCAATTTTGTCTGCTGTATGAACTTCTATTTACATAAGAAAATGGTATCAGACATCTCTAATCCTTGTTATTTCTCGTTCACTTTGCAGAGAACGTATCCTAGTTATTTCTTGTTCACTTTGCAAAGAATGTATCTTGGTTGGGTATGATTGATACTAGCAGCTCGTCTCATCATTGTGACCACGAGATATATACTTTATTAGCAAATGTATGTTGCACTTCATGCGTGTACGTTGGTGTTTCCTCTCAATGCATCTCAGCTCATGAGCATGTAACTTTTCTTATTGTGTTGTTCAACATACTTAAAAATAAGGCATTGCTGCATATGGTTACAGGGAATTGCTCGTTCTCCCCTTATGCTCACTTGTCTATTGCAGGTCTCTTGTGCTTCTGTTGGCAAGCTGTTTTGATCGATGGATGTATGGCTCCTG
The DNA here is from genome assembly GCA_036023115.1 of Brasenia schreberi. Lineage (NCBI taxonomy): Eukaryota > Viridiplantae > Streptophyta > Magnoliopsida > Nymphaeales > Cabombaceae > Brasenia > Brasenia schreberi. The sequence goes on along the minus strand of JAYKKT010000064.1, from coordinate 4,650,238 downwards.
GATTTTTGTTCCTCTTAACTTTGTTAGATTCAACTTCTTTTCCTCTGGCGGAGATTTTTATGGAACACACAAGTGGCACTGGTTTGTCTTGCCAGTTCTTCCCATAGCTCTGATGTTCTCTGGTTGCAGAAGAAATCACTCCGCCGCCTCCCCTTCACTTCCCTCGGTTCCTTATTTTTTGGTTATTGGTCTTTCACATTTTACTGTTTTATTTGAAGTACTGCACCTTATCATCATCCAGCTAGTATCTTAGTTTTAAGTTTGACAGACAGAGAGGAACTGAAGATGCAATGGCTTTCTTGGCCAAGGAGGCCGTGGCTGGTAAGGTCAACAGTGTTCTTTTCTTGATGCCTTGTCACTCTACTCCCTATTACTCGACCCTGCACCAAAACATACACATGCGATTTCTCGACTGCTCCCCAAGGTAGCACTGTCCAGTTTTTTACACAAGGTGCTTGAGTCTTCATTAGCTCTGACTTTTCTGCTTGTTTTGAACAGCAATGAAGAGGGATATGTAGATGAGTCCGACCGTTTCTTGTCAGACCCTGCAAGCTTTGCCTCCCAGATGGCCCTAAATTGGAGTCAACCCAGTCATGTTTTATTGTTTGATTCTGAAGAAAGGCATTTAAGGGATTTCTTGGCTTCATACTCGTACAAACAGGTATATGAAAGGTCCGCATGGAATATTGTAACGTGGTCTTAGTCAAATGCATCTTCCTCGGTAGCATTTCCTCTAACATTGGCAAACCATCTTTCTTCTCTTCTTCTTTTCATACAGATAGGGAAGTTTTTCCATGCCCATTTTAAGGTGGACCGTGATCTTCAAGCTGCTGTGCTGTGTTATGCGTTGGTGGAAGATTGAATATGTCGCTGTGCAGCTGGTCTCTTTGCTTATTGTTTCTGAAATTATTGTGACAAGCTAGTTACGTTATACGGCTGAGCGGTTGGTAAGTTCGTTTCACTAAAATTATGTTGTACTGGAAAACTTTGGTTTTAGGAGACCAATATCTATGTAGAGTTCGCTAATCAGAATTTTATTAGTTTGCAGTATGTTGGTCATTTGATGAAGTTGAAGAACTGCATGCATCTTGTGCCATGTTGGGTTTATCCATCTTAGGTCACATTCCGCATCAATGGCCCCCTTTCTTTGATCTTTAATGGTTCATGCATGAGTTGTATACCCAAAAAAGGTTGCTCCAATCTGAGTTGGTTCAAATTGTTGGTGTCAGTTTCTGCTTGTCCTGTGATCAAGGTGGATTGATGGTTCTTGTTGTGGTTGTGAACCAGACTTCATAATTCGCAAATAGGGATGTTCATGGGGCAAGTCCAGGTCAGGGATCAAAGTTCCCGTCCCATCCCCATTTCAAACCTTGTCCCCATTTCTGCCCTCGTTCGTGCTATGGGACAAAAAATGTTTTCATCCTTGTCTCCGTGTCCTCGCGGATTTCCGCAAGGCTCCATCGAGAAAGAGGGATGCTCAAAGAGAAGTTGGAGTTCACTTTTACATATGAAATGAAACCTAATGTATGTAAGTGTATTTAAATTGAAACATATTATTACTAATGAAATATGGAGAATGACGACGATGACAACAACAACAACTAAACCTTTTCTCATACTAGATAGGGTCGGCTACATGGATTCTTTTTTTCCTCATAGCCCTATCATGTGCTATGTTAGCAGTTAACTCACAATAAGATTGAGAATGACGATGAATTCTCAAATTTAAAAAAGAGGTAACACTTTTTTTCGTTTAGAATTTATTTTATTTTTAGATGAACCTAACTTTCTAGAATCAATTAAAGGAAGGATCGGGGCCGAGTTCACGGGACAGAGACCAACTATCCCTATCTCTGCCTCGATCTTGGTCGACGATTTTCTTGCTTTCTTCATTCTCATTCTTGTTTTCACTCTCCAAATCCATCCCGTTTTGGGTGGTTTCCCACGGGAGAGAGGGATCCCCTCTCCATGAACATCCCTACTTACAAAATCAGTATGCCTAATCCATCCAAAAATCTATTGGTTCATCTTTCATTCTCAAGACTTGTGCTTGCTATGGCATAAGCAGGGTCAGTGAAATGTGACTCTACCATTCAAGTTTCAAAAAGTGGAAATTGAATTCATGACTTTTTTCCCACTTCATTCAGTGAGGGCAGGTTTGTGCCGTCTACCTCCTCCGGCCCTTTCTATTTAAGGGAGAAATAGAATAGGAGAAGCTCAATAACCTAGGGGGTGTTTAATTACGGCCCCTGGGACTATCGAACTAGAACTACAAATGTGGCCCCGATTATGAGGCCCATCAGTCATAGTTCCGGCCTTGCAATCAAACACCTCCTAGAGGTGGCTGATTTGGACCTGGCCTAGCGGTTGAACTGGACTTGAATCACTTCAAAACCAAAACCTGGGACCACTGGTTCCATTGCCTTTTTTGGGTTTCGGTTTCTTGATCCCACCTTTTTTCCATGAAATTTTCAAGTGAAACCCAACCTAAACTGGATTAGACCGGACCCAACTGGGTCCTGAACCAGCAGAACTAGAACCAGGCCCAGACTGGAGGGATAACCTTGTAAGATATGGAACTTTTTCTGTTCTCCATCCTTTAATAAATAAGACTTTGGATTTGGTGTGGTTATATCCGATCCAAACTGTAGCGAGGTTACAGAGCTGACATGGTTAGTAAGAGAGGACAAAAGAGGTGGTGCTTGAAAAAAAAGGTCGGCCTTTCAGTGACGAAATTCACCGCCAGTGCACAATGACTATCATGGTTGGCCTCCTTTGAACACTTTGTTCGTACTACGGTTTAGCCAACAGTGACATTTTGATCTTCTCGCAGAAGGCCCATCTGCGATGAATGTTTTCTGGCTAAAATCTTCGGCGATCCAATTTGCATGTTTCATTTGTGTTTCTACCTGCTCCCAGTTTTAATTCTTATGTAATCTTTAATGATCATTGTCATAACGGGTTCTCTTTGGTTCCGACTCCCCGGCTGTTTCATCTCTGCTCTTGGCGATGAATGTGTGTGGCCCCTCCTGATCCCCTCAAGATGTTGACACCAACATTTAAATAAGATCATTCCATTGGAGAGAAAGCTCAAACAAGATGGACAGCCACACACAGCTTAAGTTCTATGCCAGACTTTGGGATTTCTCAATCCACTGGGATTCACTCAAAATGAATCACAAGGTAGGCAGTTATCGCAAAGAAACTTAGAACTGTTGCATCTTACAAAATGCAAACTATCAGCAAGAGGATCCTTTTAAATAACAAAGGGATAAACCAACCAAAACCAGGCGTTTTCTCACAGGATATGTTGAAGGGGATTGCCATTATGATCTGTATCTTACATATTCATATTCTAACTCTGAAAGAAATGATCCCGGTTTTCATGTTGGATTGGATGGTAGCCATGTGTGTCTTCAATACGCACCGTGTCCATGAAGAGAGCAACAGTCGATTCAGCACCAGACCCTCGTGTCATGTATATCAAACCCACAGATAGAGCCAACCGATACTCCGACATTGCTAATGGCATACAAGACTTTCAGACAGGCCCGACGCTTTCATTTCCATAAAAAGATCTGCACCAGGTTTTTCTTCTTTTTGGCAAGTTAGAGTAGGAATGTCAGTTCCTATCCATCCCATCGGTACCCACTCTGCTCGGTCTCTATATGAGACGGGTTCACAAAGAGAAAAACCCGTCTCCTGCAGGATGGGACAAATGATGGGAGACGAATTTTGCTTTACTGCCACAAGTTATGGTGTACACATAATCCACAATTACAAACCACAAAAGAATAGCCTGTGGAAGTTTCCGTATGGCAGATTATGTAGGTTTGAAGGGAGAAATTTTTGGAGTCGAGAATGGAGATAGGGTGCCTCTACTGGCTGATGCTTCTGTTACTTCTTGTAGTGGGAGTCTTTTGCGAAAAGACCCATCAAATCAGTAGAAACGATTTCCCACCAAACTTTGTTTTTGGTGCTGGCGCATCTGCTTTCCAGGTGGGAGTGTTAATGTGTTGTGGGAAAACTTTTCTTAGCTATCGTGATGATGATGCAATAAGTGATGGAAGTGTGTTTTTGTGGTTTCCAATTAGGTTGAAGGAGCAGCTGCAGAGGAAGGAAGAACTCCAAGCGTTTGGGACACTTTTACTCGTGCTGGTAAACCTCCATTAGACACAAGTCGAGTTGACAGCATTCAGAATAATTTTGCGTCACAAGTTGTATTGTACGTGGAAAAATGCCGGATAAGAGCGTGGCTGACATAACTATTGATCAATACCATAAATATAAGGTACACTCACTTGGTATTTTGGTTTCTAATTTGAATTTTCAAGCTTTTTTGCTGCAAATGCATAGAAACAGACCAAGAAAACAGCAGATAAATGTGCTTACAACTCCTAAGGTATGCTTGTTTTGATCCTAAAATGAAAAAGAAAGTTTTCATGTGTATTAACGTTTTACTTCAGCTTCTAAAAGGATCCCTTCATTAGTACCTTCATGCAATTCACATGCTATTGGTGATATGTGAAATGTTATGGTAGATGGAACTCATACTAATAAGGATGGAGTGGAATACACATATCGGACAATGAGTTCCCTCTTGTAATTCTCTTTTTGTTGAAAAGCAGGCATCAAACCACATGTTACTCTTCACCATTTCGTTCTTCCTCAAGTTCTTGAAGATGAAAATGGAGGATGGTTGAATAAGAGAATATTGTAATCTTCAATATCTTCTCCACCTTCCACTTTTCAAGCAGTTGCATAATTTACAGATTATCTACAAGATGCTCATGCTGGATTTCCCTGCACTTCCGTTGAATTCCTGTATAACCTCATGCAGGGAAGACTTCACAGAATATGCAGACATCTGCTTTAGGGAATTTGGTGACCGAGTTTCTCACTGGAGCACCTTAAATAAGCCGAATGTGTTCGCTTTGGCAGCTTATGGTGGAGGAATATTTCCCCCAGGATGCTGCTCGAATCCATTTGGAGCAATAAACCGCACTGCAGGAAATTCCTCCACTGAGCCTTGTATCATCACTCACAATCAGCTGCTAGCTCATGCAGCAGTAGCTAGACTGTACGAGAGAAAGTACAAGGTGATTGAGACACTTTTCGGAACTTTGTTGTTGAATCAAATAGAAATCTGTCGCAATATAATGAGTAATGAAGAATCGCCTTTAATGCAGTCCATAACTCTTAGCCTTTTGGTATATCCCTTACACAAATGCGACAGAGGATGTTGCTGCGACACAAAGAGCATTTGATTTCATGATGGGGTGGTAAGTATAGACATCTTCTGAATGAGGAAGACAATATCTGGAAAATGAAACTTCTTGTTCATGTCAAAGTCAGAGGCCATTGGACTGCAAGGATGCATAGATAAAACAAAGAATTTCCGGAAAGCTGAGGCAGGATTCTGACTAAGTACTCAGAATTGGTCAAAACCCAGAAATTTTCTTTGTCAAGTGACCTCAGATGATGAACTCTTGTTTCTGATATAAGAAAAGATATTTCTCTCTCTCTCTCTCTAACATGCAGTAGTGATCAATAATATGTACTTGAACCCACTCGTATTTGGAGACTACCCTGAAACCATGAAGAATGTAGGCACAAGGCTGCCATCCTTCAAAAATAGACAGTCTTTGCTCGTGAAGGGTGTATTGGACTTCATTGGTGTGAATCATTATTATGTAATCTATGTATCAGATAATCCCGACAGTCCATGGATGGATTTAAGAGACTTCATGGGAGACATGGCTGCACTCTTTCGTATGTACTTGTCCTGACACCCTCTTTTGGATATGTTTCTCAGAATCAAAACTTCAGCATCTAACCCTGTTGATGATACTATGATGCAGTTTATGACAAGGATTCATCAACTTCAGTGGTAATATTGAAGATATATCCAGTGCTTCATTTATAGGAAGAGGTATAAGTGTTTAACCGTATATAGGTCACTAACAGTGCATTTTATTGTAGCCCTTACCGTCAGGGTTACCGATAAACCCCTGGGGACTGGAAGGAGTACTGGAGTACATGAAGTCAAGCTATGGAAATCCTCCAAAATATGTTCATGAAAAAGGTTGCCTCATTTCCCTTTCATCTCTAAGCACTTTCTTATCTGTTTCTGCAATCTGAAAGTCTATAACTTTGCTATGCCAGGATATTTTATGCCATACAAGTTAGACCTGAATGACACTGAACGTGTTGACTACTTGAGTGCATACCTTAAATCTTTATTTAAATCTGTAAGGTATGTATACCAATCTTTCAATTTTTATTTATAAATCCCAGGCCCAGCCGGAATTCTTTCCTAGAAATGGCAAAGGCCAAAGGCTGCTATTAGGCCAGTGGAACCTCTTTCGTGTGCACAGATTTCAATTCTAACATGCAGATGTCTCTGTTTAGGAATGGATCAAATACAAGAGGTTATTTTGTTTGGTCATTCGTCGATGCTTGGGAATTTCTATTTGGTTGCCAAGCTACATATGGCCTCTATGAAGTGGACTTCATGGATAAAAAGCTCAAGAGACGTGCCAGATATTCGGCTCACTGGTATACTGAATTTCTCAAGAAGAGTGAATTGAATATAGAAGATCTTGGTTTATCTCCAGTGGAGTCTGCAGTAAAACTTTTTACCAGTTACCTTTGTAATTTTTATTCTTCTAAATAATTAATTAATTGAACTAATTTGCAACATTCAAACTTTTGTTACTTGTGAGGAAATTTAAGTGTAGGCACCTAAAACATGGCCAATTCACATTTAGCAACCTCATTTTTCAGGTTTTGAATACAGCAACCATTTCTTTTTTCTCTGTATCTCTCTACAATTATGTATTCACCTTTGTGTTTTATGTACTTGGAAATCAAATTTCGCTCGGAAACCAAACTTAGGTCTCGAGGCTTGGTCATACCTCTGGCAGAAGAAAACCTCGAGGCTAGAATCCTTTTCTTATTCATAGAAAGAACTGAAGGATGTAATTTTTTCTAACTCAGAGCGATAACTTACCTGGCCAGGAGACTCGATTCACAAGTTGCAGGTCATGAATTTGATACGCAGGGCGTGCATATCTGTCTTCAGCCTCCCCACTGTAACCCCCCAAAAAGATGATTGTTTCTTGGGTCACATTAATGCAAAGAAACTATAAAAAAGGAGACTAGAGCTAAGTACCATTTACCTCCTGCTAAGCAGGGCCTGGACTGATTGGTGGCGAGAAAACCGACGATCTTTGAAGCTAACGATGAGACACCATGATATTTAGTAGATTAGCTAAGATCAGACTGATGCCTAAGCTGATAATGACAAGAGTAGGGCTTAATCCAGTGGTCTAATTGTGATGTCTTTTTGTTGGGAATAAGATGATGCTTGGTGCACTCTTCTGTCGGAGGCTCTTGTGTACGACTCCCTGAACCCATCACTCAGGCTGGAATCTGGACCATAATTATTGCGTGGACATTTTATCTGGGTTGGCTGCATTTGCATATGAATCTTGCGAAAAGAAGAAGCAAGCAAAGCTTCACAAGAATCAACCCCGGCCACAGTCTAGAGGAAGAGCCTCAGTCACAGAACTGAATAATCTTTTAGCGGAGGCATTCCCCAGAGCCTGCAAGTTAAAACACAATAAACCATGCCTGAGACAAGGCTACCTGCTACCTTCAGAAGAACAAGAGTCGAGTCTCATTTCAATCCACAGCAGATTTTGGAGCATTAACTTGCTTTGAAGGGGAATGGCTGGCTCTGACATGCACGAATGTGCGCGTGCACACACAGACCTTATCAACAAAAATACATTTTCATCTATCACCATTTATTGGTACATGCTGATAATATATAACGCATCCCCATTAAGATCTGCTATAAATACATTTAACAAATCCTTGTTAAGCGCTCAAGTAGAAACATGCTGACTGCTGTTCACATTGCACACACACACGGAGAGGAACTCTTCCACCAATTCACTGACTCCTTTACAACAATACAACTAACATCTCTTACTAATCATTACTAGATACTGATACAACCACATCTTACATATCAATTACCTCGCTTTCATAAGTTGTCCTGAAGCATAGGCCTTTTACTGTAGGGCTGTTGTTTGCCAAAAGCCTCCACTGCAACAGAATCAGGCATTCACACAGCTCTCCCAAGTGCCATAGCTTGAGCTAAAGCTTCCACCACCACTCCGCTGTGCATACTCGGTCATCACCTGCCGCGCACACACATCCCACGTTCTGACCATGTCACCCAGTGACATAGGCTGGGGAAGGCCTCGAATAGATAAAATGAACTTTGACTTGGCCTTTGAAGCCAGATCTTCACCCTCCTCACTGCACATAGACGATCAACCTTGTCAAGACAGGAGAGACCCCAAGGGATTAAAGTGCCTAAGACTTGTGGAGGTCAGGTTTTCACGTAGTATCTCCTTTCTGCAAGACGACACCCAGAATAGGGCTTGCCTTGAGATTCTTAGCCTCAGAGTTTTATGCCCCTGTGGGTGCAACCAAGTCTCACTACCCGGGCGAGTCAAGAGGATGGATACAATCATTTAAAACAAGACTTCTCCTTGACTTACACACTAAAAAAGCAGAGAAAGAAAGAGAGGAGAAGAGGACACTATCAATTGAAACAATAGCAGTTTCTTGTCTGTGAGAGAGAGAGAGAGAGAGAGAGAGAGAGAGAGAGAGAGAGAGAGAATTAAACTAATGAAGACCGAAGCAAAATGCTGGCTCAAGCAAGCACACATCCTCACCTCACTTCAACTGGTGGAATGTCCAGCAGTACAGGGGAACACTTCGGATAATTAGATGGAACAAGCAACCTTAAAGGCAAAATAGGAGACTGCAAACGACAATGAAACCGTCAATAATTTTAACAAATGAATCTGTTACTTAACAACCATGAATCTTGAATTAGATACAGTTAACAAGCACCAATTTCGAGGAAATATAGTTTTTGATGCTGTTAAAATCATCTAACCATTTGTGCCAATGTATATTGAGATTTCATATTTGGAGAAAGGGCTACTGCATTGTAAGAGCACTTGACAACAATCCCATCTCGGCCCTCAGCAGCAGTGGCGGTCACATCACTGTCCTCATCACTTAAATCCACAACAGTGTCAATAAGTTTCTGGTTTGTTTCCTTTATTTCTTCTAAAAGAATGGGATTAACCTGCAAATCACAAGAATTGTGAACCTCTCAAGGCCAGTGTACTTTATCTACATGTTCCAGATGCTTTCCGATAATGTAGCAAACAAGCAGGTACTCACTCTCTCTCTCTCTCTCTCTCACACACACACACAGAGAGATAAACATGAGTATTTCCACGTCCTACTAGCTAAATGAACTTCTCTATCTCTAGCCCAGGTCACTACTAATCTAGCAAGGACGAAATGAATGTAGAAGTACCTTGGTTCTTGGTCTTTTTACCCCAGAGGTTGCAGTTGACTCCAATTCCGATGATTCTACACTAAGCTGACGAACGCTATTGTTCACACTTCCAGCTGATGACACAGTGTTCAATGGCATTGCACTTGTGTTTCTTTTCATCTTCCTTGTAGCAGCATTTCCATCTTGTGCAATAAAACTTCTTGCTTGTAAGCGGCATCTGGTTGTAGTAACTAAATCCTCTCCAACAGCTGCTCGAGATCCATTTCCAGGTGCAGACCCGGCCATCCGATCAATCAAGTTGACAACAGAACTTATATCACTAATTGACGATGAGAAAGCTTTGGATGAAACGGAAGTTACCTGAAAGCGGAAGACTCATTTAGTGTAGATTCTAGAAAGTTATCAATGGTATACAGGAAACATGTGAAACAATTTCAAAAGATACAAATCTCACACCAATTATTATTAGGTGAAAATACTAAAAAAATCAATAAAATAGTCAAAGTTTTCATTATGATCCCATAAATGAAAGCAAGAAGAGCTTCCAGGGACATTTGCATGCAAATACTCTAAAGTTCAACTATAAAAAAAACTTTTGTTGGGAGCTTACGGGCCAAAAACCATTAAAAAAGCAGGTGCATTAAGGTGCCCATCTCATTGCTTGTTGAACTACTTTGAAAATTATTTATTTTTTTTACTTCCTTTTAAGAACATGAAGCTCACAAATAGAACAGCCATGAATAGAATTAGCCAAGTTAACATAACCAAAAGCAAAAGCAAGCCTTTTCCCACAGTAAGTGGGGGCCCTTAACAGTCAGAGAACATAAGCTGAAAATTACATGTTCTCCACTAAATCAACAATGATTGCCAGTTTAGCTCCTATTGCATAAGGATGTTATATGAAGTCATTCAAAAATGATGGAGACCATCTCTTTTTGGCGGAAGGCAAGCACTTCCACAAGAAATGCTCAGAAAGAATGTTAGAAATGATTCTATTTATTGAATCCTATAGTTGAGTCATTGCTTGAAGAATAAAAATATCAATCACTTACTGCTTTAATCAATCGATCCAAAGGCCTCTCATTTGTGGTTGACTTGCTGCTTGAACCTAATGCTGCTGCACTTCCACCCTGATTTCCATCCTGAATACTAAATTCTGCAAGCAAAGGTGATGCCGATATTCCAGGCGTACCAATTGCAAGTGACTGCGACTGAGCTAACAGAACAGTTGGCTGTTGATTGATGAAATTTCCTGTGTTTGAAAGAGGTGAGGCTCCAGGCTTTTCAGAGTCACCTGGTAAAGGTGATGGGGCCAAAGGAGTGCCAGGGGAAGGAACAACAAAAGGTGAGTTTGCTGCTTGCAGGGGGGTTCCAACTTTTGGAAGCGATGTGGCAGCTAGTAGACTTTGCTGATCAACCTGTGGTGAAGGGTGCTGGGAAATTTGAGGAGACGTGGCAAGTAATTGGGGAGAAGAAACAGGAAGAGAAGATCCAGCCTTAAGTTGTTGATATACTGGACGTTGACCAATTGTGTGCTGCTGCTGAAGCATACCGGGTTTGAAACTGACACCAGGTTTCATCTTTAAATCGTTGACATCACTCAGCTGTTGAAGCTGAGTCAATTGGTGGGTTTGAAGTTGTGCAGCCTGCAGTTGCTTTTGATGTACCTGTAATTGTTGTTGCTGGAATTGTTGTTGCAATTGTGTCTGCGACGCCATCTGCTGCTTATGTTGTTGTTGCATTAGCAGTTGCCGCTGTTGCAATTGTTTAAGCTGTTGCTGCTGTTGGAGCATAGAAGCAGTTGATTGAAGACCACCAGCACTTGTCTGCAGCAAGGTACCCATACTACTTTGCGGCAAAGAGCTCCGACCAGTTTGCTGGGTTGTATTAAGAGTATTTTGCGGCAAAGCACCTGTACCACCCTGTGAAAGAGAACTTATCGCACCTTGCTGCAAAGAACCTAAACTATTTGTTGTGTCCAAATGAGATCCAGGCTGCAACACATTCCTCAGGTTTGGCTGAGAAGATGCAACTCCTATGTGCTGTCCTAAAGGCATACCTCCATGCTGCATAGTTGTCGCAGAATTCGGCTGCATTGAGGTTGATGAATTCTGTATATTCATGGATTGCAATTGGTTGGTGTGACTCTCATGCTGCTGTAGCTGGGAAATTTGTGCTGGTGGCTGCTGCTGCTGCTGCTGTGCATGCTGCGACTGGCCACCAGTCTGTGGTGGAAGTTGTTGCTGTCCTTGCTGATTTGATGCTGTGGTTTTCCTTCCCTTAAATAAATTAATAATATAAAGGATCTGCTTCTCAATCATGCCTATCTTATCTTTGAAATTTGGGGTAATGCTACTTTTAGCAACACTTAGATAAGCTAGAGCACTTTTAAGTGCATTTCTGTAACTTTTCAGTTTCTCAAATTGTTCTGACTGCATTGGGGTCTGGAGAAGAGCATTTTGCTGCAGAGTCAAGAGCCACAATTACATCAGTCATAAGAAAACAAACAAAAAGATGAACTAACCAATGGAACAGTAAAATAGCATCAAATTGATGTCAACCATAAGAACAAAGATACGAACCTGCTGGCATTTTAGTGTAAGCTTCTGATATAGATCGTTAAGTTCATTGAAGTACAAATCTTTCAACGCTTGCAGCTGCAGAGACAACAGAAACACTAATAACAGTCATGAAGTCAAAAATTACCAAGAGAACTGAAGGAAACGCCATAAGAATAAACATTATATAAACTATAAAGAGATTGTAAATCAAAGCCATGACTTTTCTCATGATCTGATCATCTGATAAGCATCCAAAAAGGAACAAGGATAACCTATCCTACCACAACGTGCAAATTTTGAAAATGTGCTCTAATTAGTTTTTCCCTTTATGACTAACCAAGGCATTATGCCTATGTGCATCTATTTGTACCAAGTGCCTTTTGATTCCTGACCAGGACCACAATGAGATTAAGATCATTTATGATTGTAAATGACTAAGATAAGACCATATAATGGAAAAATCTTATACAAAGAGGATGTTGACAAAGAATGAAGAATTAGAAACTTACACAACTTAAACATAGAACAGTCCCATAGTAAAGAGCATATAGCGTTAGTGCATCCCCATTTACAGTCATTAACCTTGACACTGGAAATAATCAACCCTTCATCTACAAATTTTTCTTCAAATAAAAGGCTAGAAAGGAGGGAGATACCAAACCAGGAGAACGGTAATGACTGCCCTGATACAGACTCCTCACAAATGTTTTATTGCGGAATATGCAAGCATCAGAACATACATGGACCAGCCAAAACCTTCCGCATCTTCAAATTGAAACTAATATAATACCTTCTGAAATGCATCCTCTTGCCAGTCAACTACAGCTGAATGTGCAATCTGAGTTGTTGGGTCCATTGAAGCTATATAAAGACAGGAAAGAACTGTGTTAGACATCCACAAGCCAATACAACCTGGGCATGGTAAAATAGAATTACTTCAACCCAAACATAGAGATTCCTATTTGCATTTATTTTAATAAAAATCCAAACAACCAAAACCAAGCCCCCAACAAAACTCCATACTCCACCTGCGGTGAGGGTTTCACCCTTCCACAGTCAGTCCCAAGCCCCGGTAGACAAGGAGGTTAGATAGCCAAGGGCTAGCCTAAAACTCGGTCAGATATTTTACCATGCATTCTAGAACTTTTTTAACCAGAGTACCCACATAAAAAGGAAAGTCATGTTATTGGAAGATCACACTCAAGCGTTTTGAGCACATTCAGCAGATGTGCTTTCCGTGGCGCATGTTTGAAATGATAGAACTTAACCCACCAGCTATACCTTGTAAATAGACATCAACTCACATTGTTGAAAAGAAAAGACATTAGAAAGACATGCTACAAAACAAGGTAATCACTGCATGTGGTTGATCAAAGTGGCTTTAACAGCTCAAACCCCCAACAAAAAATGCCCTAATTCATTGGTTTAAAAGATCAGGCAAGATACGTATTTGGACAATTTAAAGCCTTATAGGCATTCTTCCTTTCATCTCAAATTCCAAAAACAAAAAACCATTCCTAAAACTTTATAGAAGAGTACTCGGACCAAAAAGATAAGCAGATAGGTCAACTGATTGAATATGCATGTCCATCAATAAACACAGAAGAATCAGTTATCTGATATCAAGACATGAGGAAAATGGAAGTATGATAATCTGAGTATAGTTCATAGACAAACATCTTTTACATATTGAACCTGAAAACTTTGAGACCAAATGACCAGCACACATTGTTCTGTTAATCAATATCCACTCGTCAAGATAACATTACTGAAGCATAAAAGAGGTGACAATGAAGACCAGGTACGCACGTCACAGAACTTACTTGAAGAGGCATCTGCTAGTCCTCTCTGTGGCTGAAACATTGGTTTCTGCTGCTCAGCAACACCCTGTGGTTGTAATAGGCTGCCCGATGACTGAATTCTTTGTTGGAGCTCCCTCTGTAAGGAACTTGACTGTTGCTGCAGTGTGTTTTGCTGTTGCATTTGTGTAGGCTGAGACTGCAGTTGAGACATTAGTTGCTGTTGCATTGCCTGAGATTGTGGCTGTGGAGCTGGATGTTGCAACAGTACTGGTGATCCCTGCTGAGGTTGTTGATGCTGCACAGAAGATTTGCCCTGTTGAAGAAGTTGATGAATTGGATGTGAGTGCTGTGGCATGTTAGAAATATTAGATTGCAGCCCCAATAATTGATGTTGTTGTTGCATCCCAGAAACTGAACCCTGTGTCAACTGCTGTGGCTGCTGATGAATATTTGGGATGTTGGTCTGCTGCCCAAGCAACTGTTGCTGCTGCTGCACATTTGAAAGGTTCGGCTGATTGAAAATCCTCTGCTGCTGTTGCTGAAGTTGCTGTTGCTGCTGCTGAATATCAGACGTGCCACTTTGTTGACCCAATATATGGTTCTGCTGCATGCTCGAAGAATTCGTTTGGCTCATCAGTTGCTGCTGTTGTTGAGGTGGTATCATGGTTGGCTGCCCCATTTGAGGTTGCTGTTGATGAACAACAGATGGTTGTTGCGGTACATTAGATTGTTGGGATTGCTGCTGCGGTCTGAGGACTGATGGCTGATGTTGCTGAATGACCGATGAAACGGACTGTTGCAAAGATGTTTGTTGACTATGCTGGAGGCTAGAGGGCTGAGCGGTTTGTATCCCAGAAGTCTGTGATTGCTGAAGAGAAGGCTGGTTAGGCTGTACAGAGGGCTGTTGAGATGTTGACATAAGGGATTGCTGGGCTGGTTGCAACTGGTTTGGCTGCAACATAGATTGCTGCTGTGGCATGTGCGATTGCTGCAAGAGAGACTGCTGGATAGTTCCCTGCTGTTGCATTTTCTGTTTCAATAGCTGCTGCTGGTAAAGAATATGCTGCTGATTATGTGTCTGTTGCTGATGCTGTTGTGCTGCAACTTGCTGCTGAAGCTGCTGCCTTCCTTGGATTTGCCTCTGAGGAGTTGAAAACATATTCTGTGGAACAGCCTGTCCAATAGAATTATTTACTGAGTTCTGTGAAATACCAGACACACTCTGCAAAGTAGAGCTCTGGCTCACACCACTGGATAAGCTGGTCTGGGCTGTTCCTGACACAGAAGATAATGCAGGGGGCAAACTGGAAGCACCTTGTACAGAGGTAGATGGCATGGGATTTTGAATTCTATGGGTCAGCATCTGTTGTCGTCCTTGAGCCTGATTAGGTAAGGGAATGGGTAAAGATTGTCCTTGATTCCGTGCTTGATGCATACTTTGGAGTGCTAATTAGACAAAACACAAATAGGAGTGACTTAATAAACTCATGTGCAAGAGCAAATACAAACAGAATTATTATGCTAAAAGTCAATTTTAGATTTTGAAGCAATATTTTTATGAAAATAAAGGGATTTGGGAATTTAAGAAAAGCTTCCAGAAAGAAGGTACCTTGTTCTGGTGGGTTTTGACCTCCAACAGCAGGGTTCGATGA
Source organism: Brasenia schreberi (assembly GCA_036023115.1). Classification (NCBI taxonomy): domain Eukaryota; kingdom Viridiplantae; phylum Streptophyta; class Magnoliopsida; order Nymphaeales; family Cabombaceae; genus Brasenia; species Brasenia schreberi. Next base: position 4,634,829 of record JAYKKT010000064.1, on the reverse strand, counting down.
AAATGAACTTGTACTGGTAGGTTTGGATTCCATAGTAAGCATCTTAAGCGATATTCTCCGCAGATAGTCCGGCTGAGAAATAATGATTATGTAAACAAAATTATTACAAAGACCAAATGAAGTCAAACAACATTTTGATAAGTTGTGATCCAAGAAAAATAGATTGAAGTTGATGTCCGCTTCATTTTAATTTGAATTGGCATGCCTCAGAGGTGAATAATGCAAATACCAAATTCACCAATAAGATGAGATTATGCAAAAGAGTAGCAGATTTCAGTCTCTGAAACAATTAGGAAGCAAAGAGCGAGAATGGTCTAGGGAATAAGAACACATACAACAGAATGAAAACTCTGAACGTAAACAGAATTTCTGACCAGAAAGAGAGAGTTGAATATCACAAAATCACAGTTCCCATGCCATTGCAGTGGAGTTTCCATGTATTGAGAGTCATATTTCTCATGCTAGGAAGTATTATAATTCTCGACTCATTTGTTTATTGCTTCCATGAAATGCAATTCACACCTAAAACCAACCACTTTCAGAAACTATAACTTGGAAGGCATCCAAGCCTACTGGATGTAGTTGATGAAGATATTTCTGACCTTTAGATAGTCACCAATTACACTTTGCACAGAGGTTCTTTTGGTGAAGACTCTTACATACGTTAAGAACCTATATTGTTTAGGATGAGCCAAAGCACATCCATTAAAATCAGTTGGTTCCTTGCTGTGGACCCAACTAAACCCATAACAAGTTTAACATGAGCTGTCATCCACTAATTTGACTAATAGAAATAAAATTTCATACTGTATTACGACCCTACTTCATCTAGGCTTGCAATACCATCGCAAAATCACTGAATTGAGATATAGATGCAAGAACCTAAATCAAATAATATGACCTATATATTCTCACTAAAACAATTACTTTAAGACCTTTTCTCAATAAGCAACTTCATTTGGAAAAAAGAAAGATGGTCATCATGTGAAGCATGCAGTCAATTCAGAAGGCATCAAGTCAAAAGCAATGTTGTTTGACGCATATCGTATCATATCGTGTATCGTTTTGATACGTATCATATTGTATCGTCCAGTATCGTAATTTAATACTAAAAATTGGTAAAAATCTAAAAAAACAGAAAAAACAGAAAAAATATGATAATTACAAAGAATTCATATAATACAAAAATGTATTACATATTAAAAAGGAATTACATATTTTGAAGCGGTATATGACATCCTTAGAAAAAATAAAACTTTTATAAATGGAAAAAAATACATTTACACATTGTAATATGGATCATCAAGTAAATAATTTTCATCTTCTCATTTTTGAAGATCTTCACCACCTTCTTGCTTCAAAATCAAAATCTTCATCCCCTTGATGATGTTGTTGCTACACTACTGACAAATTAATACATGCAATGTCTTCTTCATTTAGGAGTGTATTTGTTTCATTATCTTTCATAATCCACTCTTTTAATATATCAAAATTATCCAAAATTATTGGATAAAATTGGTTTTCTTTCATATATACTAGAGGAATCTTTTCCTCTGCTCCTTCCTCTTCTACCACTTTCACTTACAACATCTTCAACAATCCTCTTTCCCCTCATTGGTGGTCGAGAACTACTATTACCAACATTTGTCATACTATAAGAAGGAATACTATCACCCAATCCAACAACATCATCATCCTCTTTATTCCATGATAACACAGTTTTGGTGGGGTAGTCAAGCAAACATCTCTAAATCATCCTTATGTTATCTCCTCTCAAGTATGCTCTCAATCATATGTAGACATTACCATTTAATGGCTTCTACCAATTTCTTAACTTTGTCGGTGCAAAGAACAACTTCTTTCCTAATCCCTACTAGGTGACGTTTCAATCATGAAATTCCACCGCTAACCACCTTTATCACAAAACAAATATTTTATCTTAAATCTATTTAATAAATCTCCAATCTTCACTTAACACTCAAATAGAATGTCTCCCACTTCACGAATACAATAAAAATCATATCCACGCACTCCATAACTTCATATATTATCATTTAAAAAAAACACACAAATAACACAAAAAAAATTGAAAAACGTAAAAAATATACCACAACCCATGAGCCTTGCAAAGACACCATAGAGCTCCTTGGAGCCCTGAACACCTTGGGAGCCACCGGAGAGCTGCTTGGGAGACTCTAGCAAATGCCAGAAACTCGCAAAAATACGAGTTTCTGTTGCGATATGGGTTGTATCGCACGATACAACACGATAACTTACCATATGCGATACACACAAGTGACGATTCGATATGTATCGCACCATAGATAACACTGGTCAAAAGTGCAAAATGGTGCCCTTTGAATTGATAAGGTTGCAAAAAACATACAAACAAAATCATTTGGCAATATACCAAGATGCTCCCTCCATCCTTCTAAAAAGAACACTGCCTCTAACAGAGGCACTTGAATACAGCCACTTGTCCAGACAAGTGAAAATAGACTTAAATGCAGGATATCTGCAGCTAAGTAAAAGAATCCAATACAACCCTTTGATGAGCGTCAATGATTTAACATTGAACACACGATGTCAAGCTTTTGCTACATTACAGGATGGCGTAGTCCTATCAAAACAAAATAGAGCCTCCGACGATCAACTTATTGCCCAAGAAATGAGTTGCTAAAGAAGACCCATATACCATTGACAAAATAAAGAAAGACTTTTCACGAACCTGACTTGTTGCAGCGGTATAGATTTTCTCTTCAAACCTCACAGCAATTTTATTAAGTTCAGCAACTCCCTCAGGACCAGATATTGGCAGGTGTTTCTTGAGTGTCTCCATGCTGAACAACGAGAAAAAAGCTATATTATCTATCCCGCAAACAAGGGGGGAAGAAAAAGATTGCGCTTGTTATACTGCTTAACATAGAGAACATCTCAAAATGTTGACAACACGAACTACTCTGCAAATGTCACTAAACCACGCAAGATTAAAGAAAATGACAATTCGAGTTGTTCCAATGAATCGAAACGGCCAGTTATTTCTAGACCAACAAAGAACCAGCTCGACGAAGTCTCCAAAACAATAACTGGCAGATCATCTCGGTATATTTATTTCTCAAAATTAAGAGAGCAAACCCTGAATGCTTTCTTCGTGTTCCATGAGCAAAATCTTAACAGCGACGAGGGGAACTCATAAGTTTCTAACTTAATTAACTTAAAAATCAACCAACAAGCATAACTGTGATAGCTCCAGATGGTAGAGCATGAATAATTGACTATCAATTAATAAACGGAACCTTCGGAGACATTCAATTCCACAACTAAAACGCTGTGAAGAAGAGAAAGTTTGAAAAAAAGAAGATTCAGTAAGATCTCTGATTCCAACTCCCAAGCTCTCCTCGACGAGAAAGAAAAACGAAAAAATAATCCAAACGATCATATCGAAATCTTACATCTTATTCACTATCCTTTGCCGCGACTCCGCAGACAGCTCTGACCTCCAGTCGCCCGACGCCATCACCGGATCTCCTTGAGCCGGAGAGGGCCTCCAACTATTCGCGTCCATGATTTCCTTACCAACGAAAAACCTTAAACCAAAGGAACACCCTCCAGAAAATCCAAACTATCCCCAAGTCCGCATTCCTCAAAAACAACAAGGAATGAGAAGAAAACCCTGATCCCGATAAAACCCAACTCCCTAATTCTCTCTTCTTTTACGAGAAGGAACTTTTTCCGTGCCTGTTATGCAGATAAGAGGCTGACCACACAACAAAACCCTAACGGCGATGATGAGGCGGATGATAAGTGACCAGAAAAGGAAGACGGTGATGTAGCGTTTGATTAGACTTCGGAGTGGTTGGGTAGAAATCAGAGAGAGAGAGAGAGATTCGTTTGGGTTAATTGCAAAACGACAAAAGCTCTTTACTGACATGGGAATTGCTTTGTCATGCTTCCTGCTTTTGCATTTCTCTGTGTTCTTCGATCGTCGATTCCTCACCACGTGAACCTTTCTTCCGGGGAAATGCCCGAACCAGTTAACACCGGACAGAGGTGAATCTCAAGGTGTCATAGTATTTTGACCGTGCTACGTATTGCAACTTCTTGTCGATATGATTTGAGAAAGATTATATTTTTTTCTATTGGGTTAACTTGGGTTTAACTCATCGTAAGGTATGACAGAAAACCTTGCAAAGAAGCGGGAAAATAATGGCTATCGACATCTACCGATTTATCTAAACAAAAAGTTGGAAAATGCAAATCATCCTCGTACAAACTTTATCTAAATTAGTCTCAACTACTCGATAAATAGTTTTTGTTGATTTCTTTTTTCTTTTATTCTTGTTTGATTTTTTCTTTCTTTCTTGTTATTAATTTTATTTTTCTTGTTTTTATTTTTTTTTCTTTTGGACGAGAATGGTAAGACTATGCGTTGAAAGTAATAACACTAAAAAATAAAATGTCAATCATCGGAGTAAAAAGATATGATCAAAGAAAAACTTGAAATAAGTAAGAAAAGAAAGACAAAGTGATGAGGTAATTTTGGTATTAAAAAAAGTACGTAGATAATAAAAAGGTTGTGCAAATAGTATTTAAAAGTGTAATTAATCATGAAAAAAGCTTGAATTAAAGTGCTTTGTCTTATTAATCGTGAAAACATAACAAAGTTGTAATGGGGCGCCAAATCGAGGTTTAGGTAAAGGAAAGGGTATGAATATGCTAACCCTTGACCCATCCAAACTCTTTCAAGAACTTTGAAAAAGAAAGATATCTCATTAACATATGTAAATCTTATAAGCGATACATAAGATGATGCAAAAACTTGTAAGATGACTAATGAAGGAATAACATACTCCTTTTAAGTTAATTTTGGGTTACATCATGTAAATATTATGGAACAACAATTAGACCTACTATGTTTTATGGTTACTAGTGTCCGACACTTAATCATCAACATGTGCAAAAGATGTATGTAACAAAAATGAAGATGTTGAGTTGAATGAGTGATTACACAAGAAAATATTGTATACATAATGAAGGTATTAGAAACCAATTGGGAATAGTACCATTAGAAGATAAACAATAACAACTAAGCCTTTTCCCATACTAGACGGGATCCGCTATACCATTAGAAGATAAAATGAGAAGAAATCGTTTAAGATGATTTGAATATGCAGAAAGACGACCAAAAAATACTACCCTAAGAATATATGAAAAATTAGATTGTGAAAATGGTAAAAGAGAAAGAGAATGGCTACAAAAGTATTGAAAAAACTAAAAAAAATTATCTAGTTTATATTGAATTAGCTATTAGCATGACACAAGATAGAAACAAAGAATCCATGTAGTATATCCTATCTAGTACGAGAAAAGACTAGTTGTTGTTTTGTTGTAATCAGGACCTCATTTTTCATGGGTCCAAGTAGTAGTGGACCTAAAATCTTCTAAGATGGACACGATGAAAAATCAACCTCTTAACGAATAGGCTATGTATTATAGCACATGGATTCAATAAGTAGCGCCGGTCTTTTCTTACTTTTCCTCCATATCATGGGAGGAGCCGCCGGACCTCGCATTGACACGGATTGACACATTGGGTGCCAGGCAATGATTTAAGGAGTATTGTAGTTATAATCCTACCCGAAGTAGGTTTACACCTTTGGCTTCTCGATCAAGGTGGTTGCCAGTCATATGGACCATATGTTTTTCATATAGTAAGCTGGATTGTTATCACGGTACAATCATTGATAAGTAAAACTAACCTGTGTAGGGCCGTCTGAACTCAGCTAACGATAATGCATAATAATATATAGCTCCGTATTACTTAAAAAATGAATGAAAGGGCATTTGTGTAAAGTATATATATATATATATATACATATATAACTTGATCTCACGTATGCATATGCATGCTATGTAAAAAGTTATAAGTGTGTATAAAAAATGTAAAGGCAACTTTATTATAATCGTTTATAATTGTGCTTCTAAAAAATAAAAGGGAGGCATGTATGCTTAGAGTGTGTAGAGCCACACGTACATGTGTGTGTATATATATATAAAGAGAGAGAACATCATTCATGCACATATTATCAAATCTTCTTAAACATATTAATCGCTTAATTTTTAAGTTCAAGATTTTTAAAACAAAAGTCAAAATAGTACTAGTTGTGTTGCCTTCACAAAGTATGATGTTATTTTCTTACTTTTTTAATATAAATCTCAATCATCGATTTCAACGATCAAATGCTTGAGATTTGTAAAGATGCTTTGGTATAAATGGACATGCATTTACCATGTTCTCTCTCTATATATATATGTGGAGAGAGAGAGGTCCAAAGGAGGTATCCATGTAAAAACCTCAATTTTTATTCCAAGAGTTGTTGACGCTCAAACTATTTGAAGTTGATCTCTATCAAGTAACCAATAATTTCTGTGGGCACTTAGCGATCATGATTTGGACGTGGATCAGATATAGATTTTCTTTGTGTCAAGAAGAAATCGACTCTAAGTCACAAGGACACGCTACTTTGGTGAGTCGTTCTCAATGACGCGGGTGGGCATGTCCAAAATGATGCTAATATTCGAAATCATATGCTAAACTTCCACTAAGAAACAAACCCTATCCATTAAAAGGTTGAATTATTTATTTTATATTAATTAAATTATTAGAAGCATCCTTTTTCTTTGAATCCTAGTTCAAAAAATTTGTGAATCAGAATCCCTCATGCACGAGTCCTTGTGAAACAAAATGACCTGGGCTGCTATAATCTTTGGCTTGTGTCTAACCGTGTACTCCATGAACCAACCATCCAAACCAACAAGTTTGCTACTGAAATTGTGAGATTCATGAAACACATAATTTGACGCCCCGAACCAACCATCCAAAACCAACAAGGTGAATCTCTCCAGGTTCGGAAAGACTGCTTCGGTTTTCCAATTCTGGATCGTGGTATGGGTCAAATTTGATCCATCGCCATTTCCTTTGTGCATTTATCCATCGTATACCAGAAGTTTGCCAAACTACAACTGGAGTAGATGAAGCATTTGACAAGCAAAACCCCCAATTATTTATCTTAACAGAGCATTTTGATCGTTTGAACGGGGGCCCTAATCGACGGTGGACCAATTCGTGGGTGAGGTCAGGCCGCCGCCTTACCTGAAACCCGAGAAAAGAAGCAACGAAACTATAGTGGTGCTCATAATTTCCTGAGAAACCATATGAATCCCCTTGCCTGAATTTCACCTACCTGAAGTTATTTCAGAAGAAAAGGAAAGAAAGAAAATCTAGATACACAAATCACCGTAGCTGTCATGTTCGTGTCGAGGGTTCAACACTTATGGGCATCACATTGGTGCAAAAGTCGAAGTTCTCCAATTAAGGGAGGGCCTTGGGACAAGTCGGGCCGGCGGTTTCAATCATAACCGAATAGAATCAGGGAAGCCTGTTTTGGTTCTGGTTTCGCTCTCTGTGGAACCGGAACCAGCAGACGAACCACCATTTTGGCCACCTTTATTGTTTTTTAAACTGTCAAACTTAAAAAAAAAAATTGCACTTTTTAACTGTTTGGAACTCAAACTAAACTGGAATCGATCTGGTTTTGCTTCAGTTATGGTTCCTGGTTTCGAAGGAACCAAAACCAGCAGCTTGAAACCACCGATTCTGGTTTGCCTGAAAACGGACATATCAAGGAAAATGCTGAACCGTGTTAAGCTTTTCCGGTGGGCATATGAAAATTCTTTGTAAATTAGGTGGCTAATAGAAATTTTCCAAGTGAGACTAAAGATGCCCATTTGCTAGTTTCAGTCCGTTATTGGGTCAAGCGGGTACAAGATGTTGATGGGTACCCGACTTGGCACTCCATCATCATATTGAAAGCTAGTGCGGCCATGGCCCGGACCAGAACGCATCCGGGTTCTCCTTTGGCATGCTTCTGTTAATGGGCTCAAAACTAATACACTGTTGTCTCACGGGGTCGCCATCTCTAGCCTCTGTTCCGTTTGGCAACAGCCAGAATCGAACTTTGATGCAGTGACGGATCTACATTGAGCAAGAGTGAGACATTTGTTCCGCCTGAAATTTGGAAAATGACCAATCTATAGGCTATAATACATAATTCACCGCATCCGAAACCATTCAAGAGATTGTTGAGTTTCTAGATTTACCACTGCGTTGACGGAAGATCTAAAGAAAAATTTGAACCGGCTGGATGTGGTGGGCTTACCTGTAATGAATAGGCGGTTCGGCATCGGGCTTTGTCTGCAACCTGGGTTGGTGTTCTTCCTGTCAAGCTGAGATATGGATTATCTTTTCTGGCCTCGAACAATGCCGGCGGTTGGGCTACCGTTGCGTTCTGGTGGAATCAGACTTTGAGGTGCTCATTCATTGATCAAACAGATTCAAGCCCTGTTGCAGACCTCATTCCAGTTATATAAAAGGTGAAGTCAAAGGCCAAGAGGGTCCGACTTGATCGATTCCAATGGGTTCTTGGTTCGGTTCCGTTCTGATTTAAATAACTATACTACCCCCCCAAAAAAAAGATGGACATTCCTTTTCTACTAAATACTAAAATTATTCTTCATATAAATATTATTTTGTCTCACCTTACATCACAACATTTCTCTCTCCTCTCTGGCCCAAAACTCTCCTCCCCCACCCAATTTCAGCAGCTCTCTTCTTCCACCCAATCTCAGCAAAAGTATATTTAATGGGATCCTTTTGCTGTAATGGTGGTTTCATTTAACATTATTGTCTTATTGACAACTCAAAGCCTATTCTTACAAATTTTGTTGAAAAAGATAGAATAAAGAAGAAAAAAGAAAAACCAAAAACCACAAAAAGATAAAACTAAAAAAGAAATAAAGAGACAACTCAATAATACGAAAACAACAACCATATGAATCAATAACAAAAGAAGAAGAAAAAGATAATCGAGAAACATAAGAAAAAGAGACATTTAGAAATAACAAACTAGAACATCCTGTTAAAAGAAACATGCCCGATGCCAACGGGAGAGATGTGGGTCGGGCGCGTCTCTTCTATCGTGATGCCCTAATAAAAAACTATGGCATTCCGATGGAAAAGATGCACCCAACCCGCTTCTCTCCCATTGGAGACACACATCGGGCGCATCTCTTTCGTCACGGTGCTCTAATTTTTTATTTTCAATTATGGTCTAAAAATCAATCTAAACAACTAAAAAACATAAAAACCAAAATCAAATCAATAATGATAAATCAATAAATCCCTCTTTGAATCGGCCTTTTTATCTCTTTTTTATTTTTTAATCTTTTTTTATTCTTTATTTTTTATTTTTCGACAAATTTTGATCTATTCTTTTGCTGAAAATAGTTGTAAATCAAATAATAAGTGGCTAAAATGGATCAGAGAGAGAGAGAAGAATACAATGAAGAAGGACCGAAAATGAGGGCGGGGAAGCAGATTCATGCATGAGGAGAGAGATTGTCTAATTTTTTTATTGAGAGGTATTTATATAATTACTGAAAATGACAGGAAAGCCACAAGGGTGTACGTAAATTGGTATGCCCGTATCAATCCTTAATAAAAAATTATTCTTAGTATTTTGAGGTTTGGAGACTCAAAATACTTTTTAAAAGCAGTCAACGCAAAAAGAGTGGATATATTCCCAACGTGAACTTCATTTGACCAATCAACTTCTTTCAACAATCAACAAATTCTAGAAACTAAAAAAAAGGCTCACATTGTTGACCCAGTTAGACCTGGTTTGTTCCTAACCTTCCAACGGTTCTAATTAAAACCTAAAACCGGTGAAACAAGAACTGGAATCAAGAAGCACTCGGTTCGATTCCGGTTTTACCTTTTATAAAATTGAAATCGATGGTTCCAAACCACAAGTTATGTTTTCGCTTAATTTTTTTTATAATTTTAATAAAATTATCGGCTGCGAGTGATTTCACACTCGAATAAGAATTGCCTTGGAATCGGACATGTCTAGATCCAATTGAGGTTTTCAGACCTAAACCAGTTACAACCCATATTTGAACCCTTGACCTACTGTGAGTGCACTATGCCTCTCATGGATGACACTGTTGATCATCAACTTTCTAAGAACAAAAAAGTATGAAACTATATGATTATACACGAATTACACAGTTAAAATATGCAAAAAATTATTCCCACCAAAGAAAGAATGTGTATAATTGTTTGTAAGATTTAGCTTTTAAATTATCTTGGGGAGATCTCGCATGGTTTGTCTTTTAAACTTCAAAAAATAATGCCAAGCTGGGTATGGGCGAAACCCCATAAATATTCATGCATCCGGATATTAATTATTAAACTCAAAGGTTCTTCTGAGCCAACCCCTTGGCCAGGAGACCTATCTCTCATTGTGCTTCAGATAAAATCTTTGGTTTGAGTCATGCCTGCATTAAGGTACATGTACTACTGTGCTCAATCTAGCTACATGCAAAACAAGACCATGCACTAGACGAAGGTCAGCATTATAATGAATTTCTCGTGTTTTTTTTGAAATTTTTATTAAAAAGCAAAAATATTGAAGGTTTTTTCATGCCTTAAGGTCAAATTTCCAAAATGATAAAAAAAATGATGGAGATATTATGCATATAATTAATTCCAATTGATTAAAATAGAGAGGGGCATCTGGTAATATGTGATAAGAAGATACCATTAAAGTTAAAAGCTAAATATTATAGTGCAACAATTAGAACTGCAATATTTTATGGTTCTAAGTGATGAGAAGTTAATCATCAACAAGTGTAAAAGATGTGTAGTAAAAATGAAGATGTTGAGATGGATAAGTGGTTACACGATGAAAGACCGTATACATAATGAGGTTATTAGAAACCACTTAAGAGTAGCACAAATAGAGAATAAAATGAGAGAAAATCATTTGAGATGATTTGTATATGTAGAAGAATAACCATATCATGCTTCGGTAAGAAGATACGAAAAATTAGATTGTAAAACTGTTAAAAGAGAAAGAAGACGACCAAAAGTGTTAAGAAACTATAAACAATGATCTAGTTTATATTGAGTTAATTGCTAGCATGGCACATGATAGTGCTATGTAGAAACAAAGAATTTAGGTAGCTTACGTCATTTAGTATGGGAAAAGGTCTAATTATTGTTTTCTTACCATGTGCAATATATAATCAAATTTGTTTTCTCAAAAGATTCTTGTTAGATTATTTTGCTACACCAAAATATTTTTCTTTTATGATAATAAAATGCTTGATACACACTTATATATATATAATATATGTATATAGAGAGAGAAAAAGAGAGAGTAGAAGTTAGACATTATTTGATCATCATTTGTGCAATTAATCGAATAGTTGTTATTAAGACAACTATCTCACGTCGCATTTAATGTATCCATATGTATTAAATTGTATCAATCATTGTGTCAATATTGACAAATAGCTTGATTTGTATCATTCGTGCGGTCGCACGAACGATACATATCGAATCCAACATGAGAGAGTGTTTAACGACTCTCAGTTTTCTTTTATATATATATATATATAGGAATAATACAACTTTTAGAGTACTATCGGACGACTAAGGTCTGGAAGTATAGACTGAGAGAGTATTTTGTCGTTTCATATATATATATATATATATATATATAGAGAGAGAGAGAGAGAGAGAATATTCTTGCAAGATGACAGGTTCTTTTCTTTTTGGGGTTTTTGTCTGAATATGGCCTCATTGGATGGACAGAGTTGAACAGGCATCTTCTTCTTCTCATTATTATCATTGTTATTATTATGGACGAAGCTGCACTCCCCACTTCTTGGGGATCGAACTAACTACCTGCGAGTGAGCGTAGCTCTACCAGTGAGCTAACGCTCTGGGTGTAAAACAGGCATCTCAAGAGACGTAGCACATGAGACACTGCACGAAAATAAAGGATGAACTATTTAGTCACTCTTAACCTTCATTCATTTTCTGCATTTACTCCATTTGTCTACCCAGGACGAACCCACTCAGGGTTCCTTCCATAACATTTGTCATAAGCATCAAAATTAAGTCCGCTAAAGAAATTCTCTCTCTCTCTCTCTCTGTGCTTGTGTTTGTGTGTGTGCCAAACATAAATTTCCAAATTTTTCAACTATCTTGACTTGAAATTTTAAGAAAAGGACGAGTCTCATTACCAACAAAAAAAAAGAAAATGACCCATCACAATGGTGGATCTACATTGAGTTCAAGTGGGCATCTGTCCCATCTCAAATTTTAAAAATCAACTTATGACCCATTCCAATGGTGGATCTACATTGAATTCAAGTGGACTTGTGTCCCATCTCAAAATTTTAAAATCAACTTAAAGTCTATAGCCCATAATATATCGATAGATTATCATACATAGTTTGCACTGTCCTGAACCATTCGAGGGACTAATAGACTCATCCTAAATGAGTTTTTAGATCTACCACTGACTCAACCCCATGGTAACAAGGCATACAGGACACAAACTTGAGGTTCCAATAAGGGGTCGGGTATATGTATACCCATCCCCAACCCTTGTTATTGTCACCCAAAGTAAGTCTTACTTTTTAAAGTTTTTGCTTATTTTGACAGTCGACTGTTATTTTGGTGGATTTATTTTATAGTTTTCTTTTTCTCGACGGTTGTCAACATCTTAAAAAAAATAAACACCTTCAATTTTCCGATGACATATTCCTGTTAAGAGTCTAACTAATCTCATTAATATCCTTTTTTTTTTAAAGATGTTTAAAGAACTTGGGATATTGAAGGAAAAACAATTAATGAAGTTCATACAAATTCAAAATAGCATCAAGAACCTTAGCTCAACGGCAGGGTGTTCTAACATTGTTGCTGTTGGTGGGGAGTTTGACTCCCGGAGGGTGCATGCGTGGATGTGAGTGTGTTAGGCTTTGGCCTCATTTTGTAACAAAAAAAAATTCAAAATAGAGGTTTCAATAACATTTCCCTCTTGCATACGGTTTTGTGGTTCTCATTGGATCCAAATCATAAATAGTAGGTTCGGCCATACAGACACGACATGAAAAGCTGACACGAATATGACTTGAATAGTCAGTATTAGCGTCCACCTAAAATAACATGGCAAAATATACACTCGTGTTTGGGTTGAACTGTTTCCGGCAAGAGGACGGAAGGACAGAACACGAATATATGACCAGAAACTTGCAAGATGGCTTGCGTTCAAATGAAGCAAGCAAACCACAGTACAGGCAAATGGGTATCATGCCCAATTTCAAGAACTCTAAAAGTTGTGAAATTCTTTCATCAAGATATTTGAATTCTAGAAAGTTTTGAATTCCTTCCGAAATCAAGGTGATAATTATCTGCAATTTGTCGGGGTTAATATAGGTCGTTGTCCACATATTTGAATTCTATGAAGTTTTAGATTATCTTGGTATCAAAACAGGCACCTCAATCAATATTGCAGATACAGAAATGGATCCCAAATTGCATGGGTCCCTGAAATTTATGTATCGTACTGTATCATATGATGTGGGTGATTTTCTAAGTTATTTTCTTTAAGTTTCATAAAAGCATTAAAAATAAAAAAAAAATATGGAAAAAAAATCAACGAAATGCACCGTACCAAGAGACAATGAATTCAACATCAAAACAAGCCGAGTCACATGCATAGACTGCCCGAGGGACTCGGTTCTAACATAGGATTATGATCATTAATGAATGTACAATAGATTTGAGATTTTTATAAAGGGATTGGTGAGTCCAAGAGAATCACATGCAAGACGAGGTTAAAGAAGCTGATGTAGAGGAGATTTAAACTCACCCTGGACCTTTATTTAAAGGAAATCCATAATTTCTCAAACTTGTATTGTATCATACGATATGAGAGTATATGATATATATGGTACCTGTATTGTATGATATGCATCCATACGATGTGATAGATCATGTTCTGTTGTATAGATACCTAAATCATATTGGTTCAAGTACCAATAGGATTGGATATAATTTTTATGAAGTAAATGATTAAGAATGAGTTTGGGAGACAATTAGCCACGAAAATATGCTTAAATTTAAGTTGGAAGCACACCAAATTCATGATCATGTTCTTCAAAGTACAATGAGCAGCCAAATCATGCTTAAATTATGAAGAATTGGGATAAGGGAGATTGCATGCACGGTGCACATAAGAAATGTGTTATCTTTCACTGGCAAGCAAAAAGGTGCCGCCTGTACCAATGAAGGTTATGAGTTTGATATCTACCATGCTTTAGCCTCTCCATTTAACCATGAGAGAAAGAGGTAAATGCATAATGTATTATGGTGCACGATCTTGCATAAACATATCTATCATTTGATTAACATGATCAACAATGATAATTTAAATTAAAAGTATTGTAATTTTTTGCATTCAATGCATCGTAATATTAAATACCTTTTGTTTTACCATTTCAAAAACTGAAGGGTGAAAATGTTTATGCAAGATTTATGTACTAACTACCTCTCTCTCTCTCTCTCTCTCTCTCTCTCTCTCTCTCTCTCTCTCTCTATATATATATATATATATATGTATATGTGTGTGTGTGTGTGTGTGTCTGTGTCCCATATCCATTGGGAAAAGAAGAACCCAACCCCATACCCACCCCATTAAGGTTCGGGTCAGGTCTGGGTATAAGTATACCCGTCCCTATTACCATCCTTAGAAATAACACCCACTTAAGCTGAAACTCGATTCTTGATGCAAGAACTGAGGCCCGTTCCAGCTACACCAAAACTGGATATGGAATTGGCAAGAGTGGCTCTAACACAAGTTGTTAATTGCTACTAAAAGATTATCATAAACCAGCATGAAGAGTGATTGCTCACCTGTCCTGGGAGTCGACTCACAAGTTGAAGGTCATGAGTTCAATACGTGGGGCGTGCATCTGACTTCGCCCTTCCCATTTTACTGAAAAGAAAAATAATCATAAACCAATTGTGACCCGGTAAGTGGCACTACTACCTGTGCAAGCCAACGTCCTGCATGAACTCTGGGGATGATGGTCGTGGACTCGGAGTTTTAACCCACAACGGGTGTGTCGAAGTCGAAAAATATCTGGTGTGGGTTCTTCCGGTAACAAATTATTAAAAGGAGATGAATAATTTGGGGGAATATTATGTAAATGATACATAAAAACATTGGGTGTAGCAAGGGACTGGGGCCCTTCATGTCTGTCATTCACTCTTTCCTCTCACTAATTGCTGAAAACAGGGTCTTGAATGAGCATAGAACAAAAGATGAATGCAAAACTTTTGGCCTTGTTCTTTTAGAATGTAGTAAAGTCACATGACTAGAGGGTCGATTCACAAGTTCAAGGTCATGAGTTCGATACCCAGGGCATGCATTTGGTCTCAGCCTTCAGTTGTTCAAAAAAAGGTCACATCACTTTGGTGGTGCCTGCCACAAGATCGGACACGGGTATCAGACACTTGGGGTGAGCAGAATTTGGATTTAACCAAAAAACTGAACCGATTCGGTTTAGGTTCAGATTCAGTTTAAGGTTTTATGAATTTTTGGTTTTCGGATCGGTTTCGATTTCATGGGATCCAGAATCGAACGAACCCACCACGGCCATGTCCTAGTTCCGCTTTGTCTCTCTCTTTCTCTCGGTCAGTCTCTCCATCTCCGTTGCATTTCTCCACTGCCGCCCACACCACCACCTCTGGCCACTATACCAAATTGCTGTCCTTCCACAAAATTGGTTTTCTTCCTGCACTATTCACCCAAAGTAATCTCTGGTAATCTCTCTGAGGAAGTGATACAGTGAATATAGGTATGTAAACTATTAACTTATGAGACGCATTTGATTTTCACCATTGCATAAGAATGAATGCATGGGAGCAGAGCATCAATATAGTGCTGCTCAAACCCTTAGCAACATGGTGAACGGTGTACAGATGATTTATTTGTCACCGAAACCATGAAGTTGTTTGGCAGTTGGAATTGTTGTATGCCAGTATGAACAAATATTATCATATATGACAAGCATGTTTGTATGATTTCAACAGTCTTTATCTCACTTCATCTATTTCTCCATGTTTTTTCTTTTCAAGAGCAGCTTCTTCAAAATTTTCAATAATTTTATGTCTCTTTCTGCTCATACTTTTCAATGTATATTATGTTTAATTTAGAAGTTTTTATGTGGTTGAAAGTTGGAATGTTTTGATGTGTGTATTGAATGCTATTACAGATTTACGACTATCAATATAACATGGGTCTTCTACTCATTGAGTAGTGGTTCTCTAAGGAGTGATTTGGAATTTCTAATTGAGCATCTGTACTTGTATAATGTGACTTTTAATTAGACCGAACTAATTCAGTTCAGGTCAGTTGGTTAGTTACATAATTCAGTTCGGATTCAGATCAATCAAATGGGTGTAACTCGGTTTTCGATTTTTTCCATTCGGTTTGGTTCACGAACCGAATTGAACCTTGGGCACCCCTATCATAGCCGCAAACCTACGTTGAAGCAAGGCAAAGCATTCTTACCATCTAAAATTTGAAAATGTAAGAAGAATAGCCCCATGGTTGAAGCCGAGGGTTATAATCCATAGCCCATCTTCAACCGTGGGTTATTCAGCCAGCCCCAAAAAGTTCTCCCACTCAAATTTGGAAAAAGCTTGAAAACATAGGCCACCGTTTCATTCATGATTATAAGACAGCCTACGGTATAACCATGGCCGTTCGCACGCCCGAGAGAATTTCATCAACAAAGAAGGTAGAACATTGTTATAATACTGAAGCAGTAAGGAAAGTTTGAAACAAGAAGCAGTTTATGAACTGTAATTGAGAAGTGCTTTGAGGAATTCTACAGGAGTAAGAAGCAGGATTCACCTAGGAAATTTGACATAAGAATCAGGACTCTGTATCTGACTCGGAGTGGGATGGAGATTACCAGGGGACTTTAAGTTCCTATACAAGGGAAATAATATTATAAATCCCAAGGAAAGCAAAATTCTTAGGGTCAGAAAATTCCACAGATATTCAATCAATCGATTACTGCTATCATAAAGTATACTAAAGTGTTTCGCCTAGTTAAGATTGTGTACTTACAAGAGTGGACCCACTTTAGGGCGAGGTGAGGCATACACCTCACCCGAAACCTGAAATTTCCGAAGTGAGGCATGCACCTCACTCAAAATTTCTGGATCATATACTGAGAATTGTGTTTCTCGTGTTTGGAAGTACTATCATTCTTGATTTCATTTACTGGTTCCTAGGAACCGGGTCACCGGGCACGTTCGATGATTCACACTTAAACTAATCACCTTCAGCAGTACAACCAAGGCTTCACTCGAGGTATCTTGAAAAACTTTCCCTGCCATTGTCAAGTTCGCCAAGAACTCATTAGCACTGATTCTTATGGTTAAGGACCCTTCCTAGGTTGAGCATCCAAAACTTTCATGACAAGCCTAGTTATACTCCCGAGGAAACAAACCACTCACTCTATGTAACACGAACAATTCACATAGGTACCTGATGTAAGACACGAACTTGCCTGTCTCCGAGAACAGCATTTATGATCAGCCACGTTGACATGTTTAGGTATATCTTTTACTAGAAAATTAACTTGTATCAACGAACACAAATCTATTTTCATCCACCGTCGTTAATCACTAGCCAAGCTTTAAAGCCTCAATTTCGTGTCCCGCACTTTTAGGGCTTGAAAATTAGCCTAGACCGCTCTTGGTTCAGCCAACTACCATTTAGCTTGACGACCCGAACAAAAGCAAGCCACCGATGATGAAGTTCACCGGTTGATTCAAAACAAACATGCAATTTTCTAACTTTGGCCATTGTGTGTGCGTAGGTGTGGTGCATGCCAGAAAGCAAACCAGGGTTTCTTCTCACGTCTGTATGTGCATGCATGCACATGCACCTGTTTCGCCCCTGTGACTCCGGACCAATGACCCGATAAACATCCATTTTCGTGCATAGTCACACGAAAATAACAAGGAGCACGAATGGCAAAACCAGCATCAACCACCATGCAGATGTTTACAGCCATATTAGAGAAAACCTGTTTTAACCCGAATGAGCCCCAACAAACATCACAGACGGCCAACGAAAATAAACTTTTAGTTTCAGGCCGTCCAAGCAATGCGGAATTTACAAACTGCGGGTTTTCTTTTTCTGTGATAAGTTATAGTGTGTGTTTTCACATGAATGGAGGCATTCGAGGAAGCCGCACATGATGCTGGTATGAACTCTGGGCACGCCCGTGTCCTCCTCTCTCGACGTGCCACAAGCCGCTTCTGTTTATGGAATCTGAAGAGCCCACACCATTCACCGGAGGTTGCCCCTGTGCATTTCTGTCCGCGCTAGAATACGTTGGCCACCAATGGCTTCTGCTAACAGAATCTGAGCCACCAGCACCATTATGCCAATGGATGTTTCTACGGATAGAATCTGACCCACCTGCATTACCACGGGCAGGAGTTTGTCCATGGTGAAATGGTGACCACCCATGCGACTCTCCATCGACCGGAACCCAAGGGAATGGAGCAAACCGCTCTCTTTCCCATCTGCGTGTGTGATTCTGGCGGCTGCCAGAACTCTCGCCATCTTGTTGTTGGCTCTGACCAGAGGAAGACGCTGAAGGTGCATTCGAATAAAAGCCGCCATGATCAAGTGATGCAGCAGCGGCAGGTGTGCCTAGATTGGAGGATGAAATGGGTGCTGCGGAGCGAGGGCCAGATCTTCTGGCTGGCATCGGAAAAGCACCACGCATGGCAGGAGCAACTTGCTGCTGGTATGCATGAAGACGAGCATGACCTCGAGAATTAACAATATAAGGTGGCATCCCTGAGGAAATAACAGAGGTGCCCGCTCTGGAAGATCTGCAACACAGGAAGAGGAACTAAAAACGAAAATTTTCATTTCCAGGAAAAACTTAATATGCATGAAATGTAGAGATTTCATAGAGAAATCGAGGAAGCAAGATCATGGAAATCATAAGTTGAAGGTTTTCTTTGAGCCGAGACATACGAATAAGTCACAATAACCAATCTATGAATCTCATGTTGTAGGTCAATGTCATACAAACTCGGATATCAATGACATTTTTCATCAGAATCAGTAGACAAAAGCAATCCAGTATGAAGTAAGCGTGGAAACATGGACTATTAAACTTCTGTTTTCAGCCAAGAAATAGCAAGCAGATTGGACAAAAGTTGTTTCCTTATGTATAATTCAATTTTCAATATCCATGCTGAAGCTATGACGCACATCTTTTGCATACACAATAGAGGAATTGATAGATGCACATCACAACCGTGAAAGACTTGTTTCTGATTCACGAGCAGGATGAAGCATCACATTTCACATGGTTTTTTCTAAAAGCTCTTATAGACAACACGTGTCGACTACAATAAGAAAAAGAGTATGCATACTACGATTGGATAAGAAAAACGTTTTAATCTAAAGGCTCACTTATGCTAAACAAAGCTAAAAGTCTTACCCATGACCAAAACGAAAAGGGGGAACAGAGGCTCCAAACCTAGGCAGACCATCTGAATCAAAACTGATTCTCATAGGCCTTGATGTTGCAGAAGGTGCGGAAGACTGATCAGAGCTCTGCATAAGATTGCTTGGCGGAGAGAAAGGAGGTGAATGCGGCTCCCAATTATGATGGATCTCTGTACCAGGAAAACCGTGAGCAGGGATATCAGCAGGCCCAGAAACATTAGTCCAATGGTGATGGAACGCAGAGGCATCAGCTACAACCTCCGAATTACTGGATGAAGAAGTTGGATGGATGGGATGAACGTAGGCATGCAGACCTAAATATGGGCATGCATGAGCAGTTGAGGAAGCACTTGCATGATCAGCAAAGATGGCATGATGACCAAACAGATCATGATCTGCGTGAAAGAACCTCAAGTTTTAATAAACGTATAGACTAAAAACAATAATACAGTACACCGGAACTTACACGCACTTGATGAAGGATCAGCATCCCTGCAGTGACAAACAATAGCATTAATCTACAATTCCACATGCTTTGAAGACAGCAAATGCTGAACCAGATCAGAATCCATAGGTTCCACACCACAAAAAGATAGATATATTTTTCCTTTAATGTAAGCCGTGTGCAAGGACAACTAGAACATATCATCAATACATTCATGGTTGTTACTACCAAATTATAATTAAGATGCCTTGGTGATTCCATCAATCTCTGCACATCCACATACAAATGTCCATTGGTCTCAGAACCCTAAAAGCGAAACATGAAGAGCCCTGAGAAATACAAAAGGTACAAATGTTTGACTTAGGAAGTTTGAGGGTTCTTCTACAAAGGCCAATCCATGGTAAGGAAAGGCAGCATGGTTTATGATTAGCGAATACTGCTTTACTTAGGGCTCAAATTTCCCAACAGGGTTAAATGAAGGAAACAAATTATCTTGATAGTTTGCAAAAGTTAATTTTAAAATGCTGTGACTATAAATAAAACTAAATTCTGTTAAAGGATGTTAATGTAGTCATTTTAATGTATTTCACGTCATTTAAGTGTTATATCTCTTTAGTAGTAATTAGTACTAATTAGGGGTAGTTTAGGAATTCAAGTTAGATAAGGTATAAGTAGACGTCATTAGGGTTAATTCTGAATAATGAAGGAAAGCAGGTCGGCAGCCCTAGAGGAGTCGCAGTCTGCGATTTAGTGCAGATTGGAGGTTCTTGTAAGTTAATTCTTCTTGATTAATGCAGATTATTTTTTCTAATATGGTATCAGAGCCTAGAAGGCCTGGAAATCTGTATTTTTTTTGTTTAAAAAGTTTGATTAGTGTGTGGGAAGCATCAGGGAGAAATCGTCTCTTGAAAGCCTGTAAATCTGCAATTTTCAGACTTTATCGTGAACAGATATTGGTGCAGAAATTAAGTATTGTGAACAGACGTATCATATTGATTGAAGGCATTGGCGACGCCTGAGAGATATCGTGAACAGCTGATTATTGGTACAGAAGACAGCTATTGTTAAGAAGCCCTATCATCTTGAACAGCCGTCCATCCATACAACAGAGATTTGAAATATTGGTGGCTTTCCTATTATTCTCGTGAATCGCATCTAGTCTTGTATGTGGTTTATGTGCATTCAGATAGTGTGAACAGAATTTGAATCTGTCGTCCCATCATTTGTGTGCATCATTACCATCCGAATCTTGTGATCTATTAAATCATGGACAAAATTTCTGTTTTGTTACTTGAATCAGATTACTAAAGATATTCTTACGTGGAGTTAGATTATCTATGGCAAGTAAAAGCAAGGCAATTGAAACTCAATTCATGATATCTGAACAAGCCATGAATGAAAAAAGTAAAAAAAATTGAGATTACTACAACAAAGTTGGATGGAAGAAATTATCTGGAGTGGTCTAGATTCGTGGAATTGGCTGTTATAGCTCGGGGGAGATGGGCCCATCTCATGAGTCAAACACCTATTCCAGAAATACATTATCCTCACTACCTGTTTGGAGACGAGAAGATGCTCTAATATCATCTTGACTACTTCAGTCTATGATTTCATCAATTGCAAAAACCTTTATGTTCCTTGAATCTGCACATGAAATTTGGTGTGAAGCCTCCGAAGCATACTCTAAAAAAAAGAATGTGACCAAAGAATACGAGATTTTGGAAAAGATTAGAAAATGTAAAGGAACTAGATCTATAAGTGAATATTATGCACATCTCCGAGGTCTCTCGGATGAACTTCTCTATTATACTAATATCAAGTGTTCGGTTACAATGAAAGAAATACTGAGATTGAAAAGAAGAAAGTATTTGATTTATTGTGGGGTGTAAATCCTGAATTTGAGTCAGTAAAACTAAATATCCTAGGCAGAGAAGAACTTTCTTCACTGGGAACAGTATATTCTTTATTAATCAGAGAAGAAGATCGTAGGAATCTTGAGAAGGATAACGTTCTTGGTACAGATCAAGAGACACTTCAAGTAAGAGGAGACAGTTCACACTTTCGTGGACGAGGTGGACACCAGAGTCGTGATCGTGGTCGTGGTAGATTCCATTCTGATGAAAAAGAAAAGCTTGTTTGTTCATATTGTGGAAAATTGCGTCATACTAGAGAACATTATTGGGAACTACATGGCAAACCTGATTATTATACAAATCGCAATCACTCGGTTCATTCTGCAAAAAATTCAGCTCCAAGCACAGATGGAATTCAAGATATTATAAAAAGGATAGAGGGCCTCGAACATAAACTATCCGAACAATCTCCATCTTCTTCATCTTAAACTATAGTGGCACAGGCTACACATACTATAAAGGGTAACCACTCTTCTCATTCTCACTCAAAAACTTAGATAATTGATTCAGGTGCTACAGATCACATGATAGGTGAGTTATCATATTTTTCAACATACAGAACTCTTCAAAAACAGGAACCAATTAAGTTAGCAGATGGCTCTTACTCTTATATGATTGGAAGTGTACCTACATGTTTCTCAGATTTACAATCAGTAATATCATGTTCCCAGTTAGTTAGTTCTTTAACTCGTGCTTTGGACTGTTGTGTAACATTTCATCCCACTGGTTATGTATTTCAAGATCTGAAGACGGGGAAAATCTTTGGACATGGTAAACTACAAAAAAGATTATACATTCTGGAAGATCACTCTCAACCTTCGACTTCTTTCGATGCTTCAGCAGCAACAGTTCATGATGCAGATATTAGCCTTTGGCATTGTCGTCTGAGTCATCTCCCTGTTTCGAAACTTCCATATATTATACCTCATCTTAGAGTCAAGTCCAATAAATCTCAGTTTGAATGTGAAGTCAGTCTGCTTGAAAAACACCAAAGAGCTTCTTATCCTTTAAGTGACTCTCAACGATCTCAACCTTTTGAACTTCTTCATTCTCATATATGGGGTCCCAATCCAGTTACTTCATTGTTTGGTCATAAGTATTTTGCCTCCTTTATTGACGATTATACACGTCTTACAATTGTTTATTTAATAAAAATAAAATCTGAAGTTTCCTCTATTTTTTCCATTGTGCATAAATTTATTTGTACTTAATTCAATGCTTTCGTGAAAATTCTTCGATCAAATAATGGGAGAGAATACATTGGCAATCAGTTACAAGAGTATTTATGATCACAGGGCATTATTCATCAGACCACCTGTCCTTATACACCCCAGCAGAATGGCATTGCTGAAAGGAAAATTCGTCATATTCTAGAGGTAGCCAGAACTCTATTACTCCAAAATAATGTTCCTAAATTCTACTGGAGAGAAGTTGTCCTTACTATTGTTCATCTAATCAATGGAATGCCGAGTAATACAATCCAAGGAGAAAGTCCAATTCAATGTCTTGATAAAGAATCGAAACCCTCCCATCTAGTGCCTCGTATCTTTGGTTGTACCTGTTTTGTACATATCCATCTACCTAATCGTAATAAACTCGATGCAAAGTCAGTGAAGTGTATTTTTCTTGGCTATTCAAACTCTCAAAAAGGCTATAAATGCTATGACCCACTGCTTAAAAAACTATATGTTTCCATGGATGTCACTTTCTTAGAATTTACTCCCTATTACTCTTCTCAAAAAGAGTCAACTATACCTCAACCTTCCATCCTTCCACTAGTTCCTAGTGAGGGGGAGTATAATGATGCAACTGATTATAGAGAGAAGGTACAATAATCAAAGGAAATTTTGATGTACAAGAAAGGATCGAGGAAGATTGTTTACTCTAAAAAAGAACCATGTACTAAAGAGATTTCCCCTTAATTAGATCTAAAGGTAAGCGTACATGTGCATGTTATCCGGTTTTTGATTATGTCTCATATGCCAATATCTCTCAGAATTATCAAAACTTTTGTTATGAATGCTAAGAAACATAAGATTCCTTCAAAGTTTGAAGAAGTAATCAAGTGCCCTTTATGGAAAGTTGCAATTGAAGAAGAATTGACTGCATTGGTGAAAAATAATACATGGACCATCACACAACTATCTCCTCATAGGAATATTGTAGGATGCAAGTGGGTATTTACTATTAAATATAGGGCATATGGAACTGTGGAGAGATATAAAGCATGATTGGTTGCTAAAGGATACCGTCAGTCATATGGCATTGATTATACAAAAATGTTTGAACCTGTGGCTAAACTCACTTCAATAAGAATACTTCTCAGTATAGCAGCAAATTTGGGATGGAATCTATGGCAACTAGATGTTAAAAATGCTTTCTTACAAGAAGATTTAAATAAAGAGGTGTATATGGAACTACCCCCAGGAATAAATATAAAAATGTCTGCTAATAGAGTGTGTAAACTCAATAAAGCAATATATGGGCTGAAGTAGTCGCCAAGAGCTTGGTTTGATAAATTTAGCAAGGCAGTTTGCAGTATGGGATACAGCAGGAGCCTCAACGATCATAAAATCTTCTTTAAGAAAGGAACCAAAATATTCATTCTTGTTGTTTATGTTAATGACATAATTGTCACAGGAGATGACCTAGAAGAAATATAAGTTGAAAATAAATCTTCACAAATTATTTGATCTTAAAGATTTGGGTCGACTTCACTATTTTTTGGGCATAGAAGTTCTCCGTTCTAACAGAGTTATCTTCCTAACTCAGCGGAAATACTTAATGGATCTTCTTGAAGAAACACATATGCTAGAATGTAAACTTAGTGACATTCCTATGGAAGTAAATCAGAAATTGTTCAGTGGTAATAGTGAAGAGTTCAAAGACATTCACAAATATCAAAAGTTGGTTGGTAAGCTCATATATTTGACTATTACTCGTCCAGATATTATATATGCAATTGGTATTGTGAGCAGATATATGCATTCTCCTACCAAGAATCACATGGATGCAGTGTATAGAATTCTTCGATACCTCAAACCAACTTCAGGAATGGGTTTACTTTATTCAAAATCATCAAACTTGCACATTGAACTTTATTATGATACAGAATGGGCTGGTTCACGTGATGACCGAAATCAACTAAAGGCCATGTTACTTTACTCGGTGGTAATATTGTATCTTAGAAGAGTAAAAAACAGACAGTGGTTGTCAGATCTACAGCAGAAGCAGAATACAAGGCTATAGCACAAGCCATGTATGAAGAAAAATGGATATCTTCATTGATGAGTAAATTGGGATTTCCATCTAATCATTCTATACCACTATATTGTGACAACAATGCAGCAATTTAGATGGCCTCTAATCCAGTTTATCATAAAAGAACCAAACATATAGAAATTGGTTGTCACTTCATCAGAGAGAAGGTATCTAATCAAGAATTCAAGCTGGAGTATGTTAAATCTATCAAACAGAGGATTGATTTCTTAACTAAAGCTACTACCAACAGACAATTAAAGGAGACATTATCCAAGTTGGGTGTTATCAACATCTTTCACCCAACTTGAGGGAGAGTGTTAAAGGATGTTAATGTAGTTGTTTTAATGTATTTCACGTCATTTAAGTGTTATGTCTCTTTAGTAGTAATTAGTACTAATTAGGGGTAGTTTAGGAATTCAAGTTAGATAGGATATAAGTAGACGTCATTAGCGTTAATTCTCAATAATGAAGGAAAGCAGGTCGGCAGCCCTAGAGGAGTCGCAATTTGCGATTTAGTGCAGATTGGAGGCATTCCTCCAATCTGCTGGTTCTTGTAAGTTAATTCTTCTTGATTAATGCAGATTATTTTTTCTAATAAATTCAACACCCAGTTTCTCTCGGTCTTATGATTCTTTTCACCCATCAGCACCACTCACAATCATCATTGCGTTTACATGGGGTTCCAGCCTTGGCTTAATCCACAGAGTTGAAGAGCATCAATAAGTTGAATCGGCAAACAGGACCCTGATTAATGCTTGCAAATAGAGAGGATAGAAAACACCTAAAAATTGCACAGGGTGAACAATCCAGAGAACTAGCATTTGGAAGAAAACAAAGTTCTAGGCAGAAGTGCATAACTCGCAAACAGAAAGCAAACTTTCCAACACTCTGGTCATTCTAGCTTGTTATTTATGTTATTTAGAAATAGCAAGCTGGAGTCAAAAAGCAAACCATACAAAAGTGTTCCCAAATAGACAAGAGGCCTATGTTATCTCAAACATCAAGGATTACCAGATTCATCACAATCCGTGTTACTTAGTGGTAGGATTTTCAACGAGATCAAGGATCTAAACAATGAGGATGGCTAATTGACCCACTGTAGAAAGAGGATGAACAAGTCTATACAAAATATTTGGATACGTTTTTCATTTGGATTTCATTTTTATTGAAGAGCAAGATCCATTTCCGTTTTAATTAGCATTTACCTTGAGAATGTAACAATGTAAACTAACAAGCTTATGCTTATAAATTATCCAAAAGAAACATGTTTCACATCATCTAACTGATTCTTGTAAAGTGATACCCATCACTTACATGATACAGTAAACACGCTAAGCATTACCTGCATACATATAGAGAGAGAAAGAGAAAGAATATGTAATTTTGAATCTCCAAATAACTAAGAATCTAACATAATTAAACAAATTCCAGTGGATGATGACAACCAAAAAAATATTAAAAATAAAGAAAATCAATTTCAATCTTTTACTATTTCTTAAATGTCTTATTTCCTTCTCATCCAAGGATTGTATCATATAGGATCACCTGTCTACCATAGCAAAGCTTATATATGATGGATGAATTACAAGTTTCAAAAGATTGCAGTGAAGTTTTTGTTTATAGAAATTAAGTCTATTTGTGGCATAAGAAGTTAGGCCACCTGGATGTATGTTATGTAATCATCCATCACTCAAGTTTAATCAAAATGAAAGTTTTATTAGTGAAGATTGTATTTTCGGTAAAACGAGATGTACTGCTTTTCCCAAGCGAACATTTCATTACTAAAAACTTTTCAATCACTCCGATGTGTGGGCACCTGCACCAATCATGTCCAAAGGCAGACTGAATTATTGTGTGATCTTTATTGATAATTTCACAAGATACACTTGGATCTATTTTTAAATAGAAAATGTATTTAAAGTTTTTACATATTTTCATGATCTTGTGCAAAATCAATTTGGTGCCAACATAAAATTTTTTTGGATCCGACTCCAGAGGAAATTCAAAAGAATTTGAAACTTATCTCAAAAACCACAGCATTTTACATAAAAAATCTTGTCTTTGAACACCAAAACAAAATGGTTTTGCTAAAAGAAACATAGATACATTCTTGAAACTACAAGAACCTTATTGATTTCTAGTGGTATACCCAGACATTTGTGGGCCAAGGACACACATACTTCCATTTGTTT
Organism: Brasenia schreberi; assembly: GCA_036023115.1. Taxonomy (NCBI): domain Eukaryota; kingdom Viridiplantae; phylum Streptophyta; class Magnoliopsida; order Nymphaeales; family Cabombaceae; genus Brasenia; species Brasenia schreberi. Next base: position 4,607,546 of record JAYKKT010000064.1, on the reverse strand, counting down.
AACCATCGGACAACAAATCTCCCAGAAAATGATGAGTTTTATGTTTCCCAAGATGTTAAATTTGTGGAAAGTGAATTTTATTTCAAAACCAATGAAAAGGTATTTCATAATATTCTTTCATGAATGGCATTCTTGATAATGTTGTGAATGAAAGTAAATGCTTTGAATCTCATGATGTTGATGAGACAGCTGATAATAGACATATCAAGAGCAGGAATATTATTACTCAATTTGAAAGTATCATGAATGACATGGCAAGGACAGTATTAAGCCGAGATAAAGTGTTGAACCAAACATAGAATGCCATGAAAGCAGAACCTCAACTAGAGATAAAGACCTCCATCTAGGTTTTTGTCCTATGAGAGCTTTGGATCTCAACAAAAGACATTGTTAGACACCATCTGTACCTATATCGAACCCAATTGGAGAAGCTAAGCAGTTGTCCAATTGGGTATAAGCCATGAATGAAAAAATGAGTGCCCTTAATAGAGCCAAAACTTGGGAAATAGTGGTCAAACCAAACAACAACAACAACAACAACAACAACAACTAAGCCTTTTCCCATACTAGACGGGGTCGGCTACATGGATTCTTTGTTTCCACAGATCTCTATCGTGTGCCATGTTAGCAGTTAACTCCCAATAAGCTAGATCATTCTTTATTGTTTCTTTCCAACACTTTTGTAGTCAAACCAAAGGGGAAAAAAATTATAGGTTCTAGATGGGTCTTGCAAAATTCAACCTAAGGGATCTCTCTTGCATGATCAGTCCCAAGCCTAGAGAAAGGAGAAGGGTTGCGTTAGGCAGTCAATGACCAGCGTAAAACTTTCTTGGGTCTCAAGGGGTGCGAACTTTCCAACGTAAATGCACCAGATGCCATCCAAACTCTGAAGTTATGCATGCTTGGGCAAGAATAGTAGGGTGTAGAATCACAAAGGGGTCCTCCATCAGTTAATTTCATCATCTAATTTATAATTTCAGGAGTGTCAACCTTCATTTCATCAGTCAATTTGGACATGCTAACTGCTACATGGATTCTTTTGGTGTCGTTCGTTTGCCGGTAGGGTGTAGGATCACAAAGGGGTCCTCCATCAGTTAATTTCATCATCTAATTTATAATTTCAGGAGTGTCAACCTTCATTTCATCAGTCAATTTGGACATGCTAACTGCTACATGGATTCTTTTGGTGTCATTCATTTGCCGGTAGGGTGTAGGATCACAAAGGGGTCCTCCATCAGTTAGTTTCATCATCTAATTTATAATTTTAGGAGTCTCAATCTTAGTTTCATCAGTCAATTTGGACATGTTAACTGCTACAAAGATTCTTTTGGCGCCATAGCATTTGATCTTGTGTCATATCACTAGTTATCTCCAGAAAAGCCATATTGCATATCATGTTTAATAGTTTCCTTTAGCATCTCTGCAGTCTGCTCTCCCTCTTTTAAACTGTTCAATGTCTCTCACCTTTTTATTGGAGCCTCTCTATATGTCCAAGCCATCTTAAGCATGTCTCTCTCTACCACAACTTTTTCTCTAATAACATTGTTATGACATGGTCTTTCTTTACGTACCACTCATCCACCTCAATAATTTCAATTTTGCCACTGACATCTTTTGCATGTGTTATGGTTGACCACCTAATACTTAGCACCATATGTCATTGCTGATCATATTGCTGCTTTACGATATTTACCTTTCAACTTTAGTGATATCTTCTTATCACTTAAAACACCTTAAGGCTGAAGCACCTCCTTGTTTTACGCAACCTGTTGATTCTATCTATGTCTCTATCAATTTTTCCCTAAGTACTTAAAACTGTTCTTTTAAGGAGTGTAACTTGTATCAATTTTAACTTTTCTATGATCTCTTGGTTAAGAGAGTGTCAGACAGCCGGTCAAGGCCCACCATGCCCAATGGGCCGCCTGGGCCTATCCGGCCGCCAGGGTCAACCTGGCCCAACAACTAGAAAATCTAGACATTGTGCCAACCAGTTGGTCATGACCAGTATCCAACGGCTACCTTTCTAGCCGTTGGATGCTGGCCAATGTCCACCAAAACTCTAAGCTCGTCTATATAAACACTCTCTTGTAAATAAGCCTAGTGTGGTTGATTGTGTATAGATTATCTGATAATTTCAATAAAATGAATACAAAAATTTTACCTGCTTTTTTAACACTTTTCATGAAATTACCAAACTTGCGCTAAAGATATTCCATCTTCATTCTGCTAAGTCGGCAACTCTTTGTTTCTAGCGTTTCTCTTCACAATTCAAGTTTCTTGTTAACTCCTTCCTTTGCTTCATCTACCAATACAACATCATATGTAAATAACATACACCAAGGTACAATACAAGAACAAATTTTGTCTTCGATGAAAAATATTGTAGTGATGTTTGAGAAACTCTTATATCAAGCAAATAGTTGAGATGTCACGTGTCCTTTATTTTAAAATTCATACTAAGTTCTTTCTTAACTAGTATTGAACCATCCTTATGATCACTTGTTATTAACATATCATTTATTTATAAACAACTAAGCCTTTTTCCATACTAGATAAGGTTGACTACATTAATTCTTTGTTTCCATAGAGCTCAATCCTATGGTATGCTAATAGTTAATGCAGCAAAAGCTAGATTATTCTTTATTGTATCTTTCTAACATTTTTGTAGTATTTCTCTTTATCTTTTAACATTTTCACTCTCCTTGTACCTTTTTATTGAAGCTTTCTTTGGTCACCTTTTCATGTGTTCAAACCATCTTAACGATTTTTATTCATTTTATCATTCATTTGTATGACTCTTAATTTATTTTTGATAGCCTCACTATGAATACGGTCTTTCCATGTGTGACCATACATCCATCTTATCATCTTTATTTCACACCATACACATCTTTTGTATATATCGATGATTGCCAATACTTAAAACCTGGGCCTAATTGTTGCTTTATAATATTTACCTTTCAACTTTAGTGGTACCTTCTTATTGCATTGAACACCTTAACTGATGCACCTCTCCATTCTAGCCAACTTGCATTAATTCTATGTGTAATATCTCTTATTTTTTATTGTTTTGAAAAGCTAACTCTAATTTAAAATTTTCTAAAGAGGGATGCAGTATATTTCAATCTTAATTTTCATGTCATCTGAAGTAACAAAACGATGAAACTTGTATTTTGTATATTTTGTCTTTGTTCTCCTAAGTTGTTAGCCTTTTATTTTCTAATGTTTCTCATGATGTGATTCAATATTAACTTTAAAGAAATTTATCCTTCCTTCATGAGCCCTCACACAACTTTGTGCACCATCATGCATATTTCTTATCATATCATTTGTATATAACAGCAAAATAATGATCCTTGCAAAAGACTTTCTTACAAATTAAGCGATGTTAGTGTAACATAAATAAAAATCATACTCAATTATTAATTTACTAAATCAATCAAACAAAGTTTAGGTGCATGCTTTAGCCCAAATAAAGCCTTTCGAAGGAGAAAAAACATTATCTTCCAAAACCTCTAACCCAATTGGTGGCTCTATGAAACCTTGCTATCAAGATGGTTATTCAGAAAGACCTTCTTTACATCTACAACAACAAATACAACCAAGACTTTTCTCATGCTAGATAGAGTATGCTCTATGTTGAATGGATATGGTACCGGTACTTGGTACGAATTCAAAAAAAACTAAGGTACAGGTGCACCACTATTAATATATAATAAAAAGATAAATGTATAAAAATAAATATAAGTGCAATACCAACTATACCAAATAAACAACAAATAACAATTAAGACTTTTCCCATGCTAGATGGGGTTGGCTACATGGATTCTTTGTTTCTACATAGTCCTATCATAATTTGTAGAATTCATGATAAGTAAGTCCGACAAAGTTTTACGCCACAACTATCCTCCTTTATGTGGGCTTGGGACCGGCCATGCAAAGGTGATCTCTTACATGGGTGGAGTTGCAATACCAACTATATCAAAACAAGAAAATTTCATTCAATAACATTTTTAAGTTTATACATGTAACTTTCATATCAAAATTGTAAAATATAATATCACAATATAAAAAGGCTAAAGCAGAGAGCACAATGCACCCAATGACACATAGTATCCAGTAATGACTAATTAATGAGTAATAGAAAATAGAAAATATTTTCTTAATGCAACAAGCATAAGAGAAAAAGAAGAAAACTTAGCACTCAAGTGAACCCTTTTGTGAGTCAATTGACTCGAATCAAATGGATTATCACTTTCTCACGGTGCATGAGAATTGAAATCCCAGGGGTGCCAAATTGGATGCTCTGGCATCGAGTGAGAATTCATGACCAATGTTGGAACTGGGGATTCCGATTCAACCATGTTTAATCATTGGTGGGTCGCAAAACTCAATGGAATGCACATAAAAACACGACCAATCTAGCATGATTTGTGCATCTCAACATCAAGATCAGGATTAATCGATGGTTCCTCATAGAGGGGCAGAGAGACAAGTGAGAACCTTTAAAATCTCTAGATGGTCGTTGCTTTGGCAGTGATCACGCCGGTGAATGGTCGCCCGACAGAGTGCCAGAGAGAGAACACAACATCCAGCCACGTAAGAATAGGTTTAGAAATTAGAGGTTTTACAACCCTTATTTTGAAATTTGGATTAGATCGTCCCATATCCATATGGGATATGGGTCGATCTTATCCATGGTACCAGATATGGGTACCTAACGTACCCAAATGCATAAGGGTACGTGAATTTAAAACTAAACGTTAAAATTGCATATCGTTATGCGTATCTTTACCAGATACATACCGGATACGGGTACGTGACCCTAGTGCATGAACACATGCATAATAGTCTGCTGCATGGATCCTTTATTTTCATAGAGCTCGATCATGTGCCATGCTAACAGTTAACTCATTTTTATTATTTCCTTCCAACACTTTTATTGTTTTACTCTTCCTCTTTTAACATTTTAACCATCTAGTTTCTCATAGCTTCTTTTGGTCATCTTTCTACATGTCTAAACCATCACAAATGATTTTTTTCATTTTTCATACTAGAAAGGCATTCTTTACATCTATTTGAAAAATATCTCACTTCTTGTTTACATATATGAGAGTTGAGACTTGAGAGTAACCCTCACTTGTTTACACACCTATTTGAAAATGTTTCTTCAGTCATTACGATATTGTTGAGAGTAACCCTCATCAGCTAATCTTATCTTAAACTTATCTAGAGTTCCATCACTCTTGGAGTTAACTTTGTAGATCTATCTAGCCTTACCTTTACACTGCCAGCAAATAACACTTTCCACAAAAGGACCACGCGTATTGATATGGATTGTCATTATGTTAGAGAAGAATACCAACAACTCAGAATATCAATTAGCAAATGCTTTTACAAAGCCACTTCCATCTCCAAGATTCTATTTTCTACTTGAAAACCTTTCCATTTTTCTCCCCTATAAAGTTGGAGAGGGAGTGTTAAAGTGCAATTTGTTTCTTGAGATTTTTCCTTTTAGTATGTATTATAGTCTATGGGAAAAGGCTTAGTTGTAGTTGTTGTTGTTGTTGTTGTTGTAGTATGTATTATAGTCAGCATGATGTATTTTTCTTTTCTTAGATTGTATTAAGGTACTTCTGCGTTTTTCTTTTTTCTTCTTTTTCTTTTTCCTTTTTCCCTTCTTCTTTCTGTTGTAGATCTTTTTGTAGATAAGGAGGACAGATGGGTCCAACGGTTAGATATTCTAGCCATTGGGGACCTGCTGGCCCCCTTCTTACCTGCTTTCTCTCAGCCGATAAATATGAGTTGTCTTCCTTGTATTTCCCAAGGCTCGTCTGCTTGATTAATGAAATGTTTGTCTGACTATTCATCTTCATTGATTCAGCTGTACAACAACAACAACAACAACTAAGCCTTTTCCCATACTAGACGGGGTCGGCTACATGGATTCTTTGTTTCCACAGATCCCTATCGTGTGCCATGTTAGCAGTTAACTCCCAATAAGCTAGATCATTCTTTATTGTTTCTTTCCAACACTTTTGTGGTCGTCCTCTACCTCTTTTAATACTTTCCAATTTTCGTTTTTCTAACCTTCTTACAGGTTCTTCTTTTGATCTTCTTTCTATATGTCCAAACCATCTTAAACGATGTTCTCTCATTTTATCCTCTATTGGTGCCACTCCTAATTTGTTTCTAATAACCTCATTATGTATACGGTCTTTTCTTGTATGACCACTCATCCATCTCAACATCTTCATTTCTGTCACAGACATCTTTTGTACATGTTGATGATTAACTGCCCAACACTCAGAACCATAAAACATGGCAGGCCTAATTGCTGCTCTATAATATTTACCTTTTAATTTTAATGGTATCTTCTTATCACAAAGAATACCTGATGCTCCTCTCCATTTTAACCAACCAGCATTAATTCTATGTGTAACATCTCCATCAATTCTTCCTTCACTTTGAAAAATTGACCCTAGGTATTTAAAACTTTCCTTTTGGGGAATGCAATGTGTGCCAATTTTAATTTCTATGTCCTCTGAAGTAGCCAAATGATCAAACTTACATTCCATATATTCTGTCTTTGTTCTACTAAGTCGGAGGCCTTTGTTTTCTAATGTTTCTCTCCATAGTTCCAATTTTCTATTAACTTTTTCCTTAGACTCCTCCACTAATACAATGTCATCTGCAAATAACATACACCAAGGTACTTCATCTTGAATATGTTTTGTTAACTCATCCATCACCATTATGAATAAGTATGGACTTAAAGTTGATCCTTGATGTAACCCAATATTAACTTCAAAGAAGTCCGTCGTTCCTTCATGAGTCCTCACACATGTTTTTGCACCATCATACATGTCTCTTACAAGGTTAATATATGTCAATGGGATACCTCTTTTTTCCAAAGTTCTCCAAAGAACCTCCCTCGGTACCCTATCATATTTGACGAAATATTTGACTATTTGAATACTGACATTTCAAGACTGTTGAGCTGTGACTATGTTGACACATGTGCGTGGTTCATTTGCAGCTGTATTAGTCAGATTCTGCAGCATTTTATTACAAGAATGACCATGTCAGCCCAAAAAAGGGCAAAACAAAGATACCATATTTTGGCAATCAACAAAAATTCAATCTCTGGAAAAGCATGCTAACTTAGAAAACCCAAACAAATAAACAGCTTACTCAAAGGATGACGAGAGTTGAGCAAATCCACGAAATGGGCACCAATGAAGACCAAATGGCTGCAAAATAGCAACAACGAAAAGCAAGTCAAATGCCAGTGACCAGAACGCATGAACTTGCTTCTCAGATAGAAACATGCCATCGATTGTAGAAGCGCATAAACTTTCCTACATAAAATCTAAAAATCAGTCAGAGTAAATCTTCACCAAATAACACAGCCTAAATGACCATGACCTCAGACCATCAATTTGTTTTCGACCATTTCAAGTAGAACCTGTTCCGGGTATTTTGTACAACATAAAGATACCATAAAATTTTGAAAGGAAATATTGCAACCCAGCTATTAAGAACAACAATACTCTATAATGCCCAGTGGGCAGTCAACAACAACATGCACAAAAGATGTCCCAAAGATGTTGAGGCTGATGTATGGCCACCTAAGGAAAGATCGGAAGTTATCCGTATCGCACAGTATCGTATGATACGGTGCGATACGGATCATTACGGTAACCTGTATCGTATGATATAAGTTATCGTGTCGTATCATACGATACGGCCAAAAAAAAAATCTATTTTTTTTTCAATTTTTTTTTGTAGGTTTATGGCTCGCCTCTGTTCACTTCTCCCTAAGACATCTTCCGATATGCTCGTTTGGGATTGCAAGTTACATGCGTGTAATATGTAAATTCATATTAGTTTATAGGAATTTTATTAAATAAAAATAATTTATGAACAAATAACAACAACAACAACAACAACTAAGCCTTTTCCCATTCTAGACGAGGTCGGCTACATGGATTCTTTGTTTCCACAGATCCCTATCGTGTGCCATGTTAGCAGTTAACTCCCAATAAGCTAGATCATTCTTTATTGTTTCTTTCCAACACTTTTGTGGTCGTCCTCTACCTCTTTTAATACTTTCTAAATTTAGTTTTTCTAACCTTCTTACAAGTTATTCTTTTGATCTTCTTTCTATATGTCCAAACCATCTTAAACGATGTTCTCTCATTTTATTCTTTATTGGTGTCACTCCTAATTTGTTTATAATAACCTCATTATGTATACGGTCTTTTCTTGTATGACCACTCATCCATCTCAACATCTTCATTTCTGTCACAGACATCTTTTGTACATGTTGATGATTAATTGTCCAACACTCATAACCATAAAACATGGCAGGCCTAATTGCTGCCCTATAATATTTACCTTTTAATTTTAATGGTATCTTCTTATCACAAAGAATACCTTATGCTCCTCTCCATTTTAACCAACCAGCATTAATTCTATGTGTAACATCTCCATCAATTCTTCCATCACTCTAAAAAATTGACCCTAGGTATTTAAAACTTTCCTTTTGGGGAATGCAATGTGTGCCAATTTTAATTTCTATGTCCTTTGAAGTAACCAAATGATCAAACTTACATTCCATATATTTTGTCTTTGTTCTACTAAGTCGGAGGCCTTTGCTTTCTAATGTTTCTCTCCATAGTTCCAATTTTCTATTAACTTTTTCCTTAGACTCCTCCACTAATACAATGTCATCTGCAAATAACATACACCAAGGTACTTCATCTTCAATATGTTTTGTTAACTCATCCATCACCATTATAAATAAGTATGGACTTAATGTTGATCCTTGATGTAACCCAATATTAACTTCAAAGAAGTCTGTTGTTCCTTCATGAGTCCTCACACATGTTTTTGCACCATAATACATGTCTCTTATAAGGTTAATATATGTCAATGGGATACCTCTTTTTTCCAAAGTTCTCCAAAGAACCTCCCTCAGTACCCTATCATAAGCTTTTTCTAGATCAATAAATATCATGTGAAGGTCTTTCTTTTTCTAGATCAATAAATATCATGTGAAGGTCTTTCTTTTTTGCTCTAAAATGTTTCATAAGACAACTCAAAAGGTGAATCGCTTCAATAGTAGATCTACCTGGCATGAATCTAAATTGGTTCTCTGTTGTACTTGATACTTGTCTTAACCTCCGTTCGATAATTCTTTCCCATAATTTCATAGTACGACTCATTAACTTGATACCTCAATAATTCGCACAATTTTGAATGTCTCCCTTGTTCTTATATATATGGATTCTCCATTCCTCTGGCATCTTTTGGTTTTTCCATATTTCATTAAATAGTCATGTGAGCCAAGTGATTCCTATTTCTCCTAGTATTTTCCAAACTTCTATAGGAATATTATCTGGTCCTACCGATTTACCACCCTTCATATGTTTAAGAGCCTCTTTGACTTCATTCTTTTGAATACTTCGGTAGAAATTGTGGTTTATATACTTTTTTGACTTTGGCTAAATCTCCTAAACTAATACTAACATCTTTATTTTCATTAAAAAGATTATAAAAATAGTTTTTCCATCTATTTCTTATATCATCATTTGCCACTAGAATTTTTTCATACTCATCTTTTATGCATCTAACATAATTAAGATCTTTAGTTTTCTTATCTCCAGTCCTAGCTATCCTAAAAATATATCTTTCACCCTCTTCTGAGTTGAGTTTTTTATATAAGTCCTCCCAAATCTTAGCTTTTGCTTTACTAACGGCCTTTTTCGCTTCCTTCTTTGCTTTCTTATAAGCTTCTAAAGTTTCACTAGTTTTCTTAGCATAATGTAATTTGTAACATGCCCTCTTTGCCTTGATTTTATTTTGTATTACTTCACTCCACCACCAAGCTTCTTTTTGTGCCGGTACACCTCCCTTAGATACCCCTAACACATCTTTCGCCACTTTCCTAATATGTATAGCCATATTGTTCCACATATCACAGGGTGTGCCAACATAATTCCAAACATCTCCTTGAAGGACTTTCTGTTTAAATATATCTTCTTTTTTGCTTTTGAGGTTCCACCATTTACTCCGAATAACTCGATGCACTCTTTTCTTCTTTGTCCATTTTTTTATTTGTAAATCCATAACTAAAAGTCGATGTTAGGTGGTTAAGCTTTCTCCTGGAATTACCTTACAATCTTTACAACATGCTCTATCTTTTTTTCTACAAATAAAGTAATCAATTTGTGTTTGTGATAAGCCACTCTTATAAGTAATTAAATGTTCATCTCGTTTTTTGAAAATTGTATTGACTATAAAGAGATCAAATGCCATAGCAAAATTTAAAATCTCCCTACCTTCCTCATTTATATCCCCAAAACCAAAGTTTCCATGAATCCCTTGATATCCTAATGCCTCTTTACCGACATGTCCATTTAAATCTCCTCCTAAACAAATCATCTCCCTTTGTGGAATCTTTTAAAACACCTTATCTAACTCTTCCCAAAACACAGTCTTCATACTATCTTCTAGTCCTACTTGGGGTGCGTAAGCACAAACTATATTCAAAACCTCTGCTCCTAACAATAATTTCAACGTCATGATTCGGTCACCATATCGTTGTATGTCTACTACACTCTCCTTTAAATCTTTATTTATGATAATACCAACTCCGTTTCGAGCCTTTTCTTTACCTGAGTACCGTAATTTAAAATATGTATCCTCTATCTCCTTTGCTTTTTCTCCAACCCATTTTGTCTCTTGTAAACATAGAATATGAATCTTTCTCTGAATCATAGTATCTACCACCTCCATTAGCTTAACCGATAATGTTTCGATATTCCAAGAACTAATACGAATCTTATTATCTAGGACTAGCTTCCTTACCCCCTACATCCGTCCATAATCAAAATGCGGAGACCCTCTCTCAAAAATTTTCACTACATTCAAGCGACAATATAGCAGGACTAACTTCTTTACCCACACCCATCCATGATGTGGGAACCCTCTCTACAATTGATTCACTACATTCAGGCGAAAATATAGTGGCCCTTGCTTACTTCTTTAGTACGAATATCTCGATGCATTCTTTTCTTCTTTGTCCATTTTTTATTTGTAAATCCATAACTAAAAGTCAACTTTGTGTGGTTAAGCTTTCTCCTGGAATTACCTTGCAATCTTTACAACACGCTCTATCTTTTTTTCTACAAATAAAGTAATCAATTTGTGTTTATGATAAGCCACTCTTATAAGTAATTAAATGTTCATCTCATTTTTTGAAGATTGTATTGATTATAAAGAGATCAAATGCCATAGCAAAATTTAAAATCTCCCTATCTTCCTCATTTATATCCCCAAAGCCAAAGTTTTCATGAATACCGTGATATCCTAATGCCTCTTTACCGATATGTCCATTTAAGTCTCCTCCTAAACAAATCATCTCCTTTTGTGGAATTCTTTGAATCACCTTATCTAACTCTTCCCAAAAAGTCGTCTTTATACTATCTTCTAGTCCTACTTGGGGTGTGTAAGCACAAACTATATTCAAAACCTATGCTCCTAACACTAATTTCAACGTCATGATTCGGTCACTTTATCGTTCTATGTCTACTACACTATCCTTTAAATCTATATTTATAATAATACCAACTCTGATTCGGGTATTTTCCTTACTTGAGTACCATAATTTAAAACTTTTATCCTCGATCTCCTTTACTGTTTCTCCAACCCACTTTGTCTCTTGTAAACAAAGAATATGAATCTTGTTAGGAAAATGGGTTTGGGCCCTAGCCAGGGCCAAGGGGGCCACCAGCCGTTGGGGGCTGGCTGCAGCCAACCCCCCTCTCTTCCCTCTCCCTTCTTCCTTTACTCCCTCACTCTCTTTCACTCCTTCTTTCTATATAAATACACTTTTAATCTCTTGTAAATTTAAGCCTTTGATGGCTAATGAATAACGACTATTTATTCAAGCTTGTGCTTTGTTTATTCTCCTTTTCGCATACACTTGTTGCTCTCGGCTATTTCCTTTTCTAAGAGCTTGTGATTATTACTTTGTGGTATTGTCCACTCATTGATCTTCTGCAATTATATTGAAGCATCGCCTTCATTACATGGTATCAGAGCCATTTTTTTATCGTGAGAGTATTGTTCATTGCCTCGGAAAGCATGCCGATCATATTTTGTATCGTTCATCGCCTCGAGAAACGTGTTGATCATATTTTGTAAGTTTACCTCTTTAGTTTATTTCTCCTTGAAATATGGATCATAAAGAGAGTTTCAATTTTCGTCTAACATCTTCGAACTATAAAACATGAGCCCAATCTATGGAAAACTACTTGTATTTCAAAAAATTATGGGGTTATGTAAGTGGTTCGAAGGTAGAACCCTCTATCAATGTCACACTTGAACAAAAAGAGGAATATAAAGGAGGCCATAGAACAATCCTATGGGGTGCTCATGAATAATATAAACGAGCACACTAGGGACACTTTGGTCGATTTTACCAACGCTAAAGAAGCATGAGAATATTTTAAAAAATCCCATGTTCAAAGCGATGTGGCTCATAGGATGGCATTAAGAGACAAATTGGTCTCACTTAGATAAGGAGATAAAGGGGTAAACGAATTTTTTGGAGAATTTTCCAATGTTTGGAATCAATTGTATGGTTACAAAAAAAAATGTACACAATGTCTTAGTGAGAGACAATGTGAAGATAATGAGGATTTTATATATCAATTTCTAAGAAGTCTTTGGGAAGAATTTGAAGGGGTAAGATCATCACTCATTCATAGAAAACCTTTTCCTACAAAAAAAGATATTCTTATCGATCTTCAAACGGCGAAAACAAAAATGAATGAAGCAAGACTTTAAAAAGACATTGCCTTGGCCGCATCAAAACTCGGAGCAAATATGAAGGCTTACCGACCTCCTCATTTCAAAAGTGAAGAAAGAAGAAAAGACAACATTTGCCATCATTGTAGAGAAGCCGGGCATATAAGACCAAATTGCCCAAAATTGAAAAAGAAGGTGGTCGTAGTAGAAGAACCTTCATCTTCTTTCATTCTTTCACTTGAACAAAAATTAAAGCAACTTGAAGCCCAAATGAAGCAAAAGCAACGGTTGGTGTGGTTTGCTCATCTTCAACAAAAGAAACTCAAGGTATGATCTCTTGGATTCTTAATTCGGGTGCTTCATTTCATGTGACTTGTAATGATCATATCTTAAAATCATGTGTTCAAAAACCCTTATCATGTGTTTATATAGCGGATGGTAAACAATTAAACGTTAATAAAATTGGTGACTTGTAAAACAAGAATTTTGAAGTTTCCAAAATGAGTGTTGTTACAAAACTAAATTTAAACTTACTTTCCGTATCCCAAATTTCGGATCAAAATTAAGTTATAACATTTTCATCCACCGGATGTATTGTACATGACCGCCTCTCGAAGAAGGTGATTGAGCGTGGCCATAGAGAGGGCGGACTTTACATTATAGATTAGTTGCATAGTATAGGATATGTTAATGTTTTGACAAATGATGCTCTTTTATGACACAAGAGACTTGGACATCTTAATGCTCAAAAATTGTATCAATGTCCTCTTGGAATGAAATTTAAGGAATCTTTTTCTTGCAAAGATTGTGTTCTTAGTAAAATGCAACATCTCCCATTTCCAAACAAAACACATGTTACAACAAGACCCTTCGAAATAATTCATTCGGATGTATAAGGTCCGGCACCTGTTTTGTCTAAATGAGGCATTTCCTATTATGTTATTTTTGTAGATGACTTTACTAGGTATACATGGGTATATCTTTTAAAAGCAAAATCCAATGTCTTTCAAAATTTTGTTATTTTTCATAATCTTGTAAAGAATCAATTTGATTCAGAAATCAAAATTTTTAGATCGGATTCAGGAGGAGAGTTTATGTCAAAGGATTTTGAAAACCACCTTAATAAGTTTGGGATTATACATCAAACTTCTTGTTCTAAGACTCCTCAACAAAATGGTGTTTCCGAACGAAAGCATAGACATATCTTGGAAACCACAAGAACTTTGCTTTTATGAAGTGGTGTTCCTAAAAATTTTTGGGCAAAAGCTATTATGACTGCAGTCTATTTAATTAATCGGATGCCCTCTTTGGTTTTACAAAATATGTCTCCTACAGAAAAACTTTTTAAAGTTTCCCCTAACTATTCAAGATTGCATGTTTTTGGATGTAAATGCTTTGTTTATACTGACAAAGATGATAAATTATCATCTCGGGCCGTCAAATGTGTTTTTCTAGGATATGGAATAACCAAAAAGGGATATAAGTGTTATGATTGTAAAAATGATAAGCTTTATGTATCTCGAGATGTTAGATTTTTTGAAAATTAATATGTTTTTAAAAGCATGGATGATGATAGCTCTATTAATGACTCCTCCTACTCCTTCTTGAATGATATTTTAGGTGAAGTGGTAATTCATGAAGAAAATGAGCTTGATGAACCTATGATTACCAGACATTCTATTACACCCTTTGGTCAACATTACAATAGGAGATCTATGCATATTCTTAGAAGGTCAAATCGTGATTCCAGACCTCCCGAAAGATTTGTCTCATATGATAGTTTTTCACTAAGGCATAGAGCTTTAGTAACAAATATTTCAGCTATAAAGGAACCTAGAACCTTTAAAGAAGCTCAATTATCACAAGAATGGACTCATGCAATGAATGAAGAGTTGGATGCTTTATTTAGAGCCCAAACTTAGGATATAGTCTCTAGACCATCAAACAAAAAGACTATAGGTTGTAGGTGGGTTTATAAAATCAAAACTAATGGTGATGGCTCATTAGATCGTTATAAAGCTAGATTGGTTGCCAAGGGTTATTCTCAAGAATATGGAATTGATTATGAAGAAACCTTTGCTCCAAGCTTACTGGCCTTACTTCAGCTCATACTCTTGATATTGCTACCACTCACAACTAGACTCTACTTAGATGAACGTGAAGAATGTCTTTCTTAATGGTGACTTAGAAGAAAAAGCCTATATGTGACCACCACTAGGTTACTCTTACCCATCTAACAAGGTCTCCGTCTTTCTTCACAAAGCCTTGTATGGTCTTGGGACAGTTCCTCAGAGCTTGGCTTGTTGACAAGGTGTTTCACCGCCCACCCATTAGTCAAACTTAGCTTGGTTTCTCCCTCCGCAATCATGATTCAAAGACTCTTCATTCACTCACACCGACTGATAGAAGCACTCGTATATGTAAGTACTTCTTTATATTGATGACGTGATTTTTATAAGTGATGATACTATAGGTATTACTGAAATCTTAAAGCATATTTCGAGGTCAACACATTTTCGAGATGAATAGATTTTGGACCTCTCAATTACTTTTCGGGGTCTTCGAGGTTCTTTTCCTCCAACAATGTGTATATATCGTCCCAAGCTAAATATGTTTCTATTGATCTTATCTCCCGACCTCGGTCTTCCTTTGATAGTCGCACCAAGTCCACTTCTCTAGAACCTAATGTCATATTTACACCTCTGGGAGATGGTACTACACTTGATAATCCTACTTCTCTCGATTTTAAGCATTGTCATGCGCTTGATTTATCTTAATTGTTACTCATCCGTACATTTTATATGTTGTTTATCTAGTCACTACTTTATGTCACTTCAAGGTCTACACACTACTCATTATGTTGTTGTTCTACTATATCATACCCAGTATATAAAAGAGAACTCTCATTTCATGGAGCTTCGTCATTTTTCAAACAAGTCCTCCGTGGTTCTCTAGACTTATTCGATGCCGGGACTCGCTGTATGGATCCCACTAATTGACCGATCCACCACACTACCTATTTATCTTGGTGATGCCCTTATTTTTTTTCCCGAAGCAAGAAACAAAACTTTTAACCGCATGATACCAAGATAGCGTTAATATCGAAGACTAAATTTATTAGCTCACATTTCAAACACTCATGGTTACGTTTTGACTTCTTAAAGTTCATGTTTTTCTTCGACAACTTAGGTATTCTCTCCCATCCACTTCCATTTCATCTTTACCGTGATACTGAGTGTTATTCAGATTGCACACAATGATGTTTTTCATGAGCGCACCAAGTATATAGAGATGGACTGTCACTATATTCGTGAAGAGCATCTACAAGGCAACTTGACACTACAATTTGTAAAATCAGAATATCAACTTGCAGATGTGTTCACCAAGTCCTTACCTGCCCCTCGGTTTCAATCTTTAATTGGCAAACTTCAAGTCATGGAGTTGTCAGTTTGAGGGGGGTGTTAAGAAAATGGGTTTGGGCCCCTCTGGCCATGGCAGGCCCTGGCCCACTAGGCTAGAGCCAAGGGGGCCACTAGCCGTTGGGGGCCCTGGTCCCCAACGGCAGGCAGCCCCCCTCTCTTCCCTCTTCCTTCTCCCTTTACTCCCTCACTCTCCCTCACTCTCTTTCACTTATTCTTTCTCTATAAATATACTTGTAATCTCTTGTAAATTTAAGCCTTTGATGGCTAATGAATAACGATTATTTATTCAAGCTTGTGCTTTGTTTATTCTCCTTTTCGCATGCAATTGTTGCTCTCGGCTATTTCCTTTTCTAAGGGCTTGTGAGTGTTACTTTGTGGTGTTGTCCACTCGTTGATCTTCAGCAACTATATTGAAGCATAGACTTCATTACAAATCTTTCTCTAAATCATACTATCTATCACCTCCGTTAGCTTACCGGACAATGCTCCGATATTCCAAGAACCAATACGAATCTTATTATCTAGGACTAGCTTCCTTACCCTCCGCATCCGTCCATATTGAAAATGTGGAGACCCTCTCTGTAATTTATTCACTACATTCAGGCGGCAATGTAGCGGGACTAACTTCTTTACCCACACCTGTTAATGATGTGGGAACCCTCTCTTCAATTGATTCACTACATCTGGGCGAAAATGTAGTGTCCCTTGCTTACTATTCATTGCATTCAGACTCTGCAACGCGTCGCTAGGTGGGGACGCCCCAAAGCGATGCTCATAATTTGTGTAATCCATGGTATAAAAATCCGACAAAGTTTTACGCTGGCTGTCGGAAGCCTAGCACAACCCTCCTCCTTTATCTTCTATTGTCATATTAAAAGGTTACGAAGAATAAGTATAATGGAAACTGCAAGTGGGGATTGCTGCCTTATAAAAAGGTGCAGTTCAACAAACTACATTAAGCTTCTATTGTCATATTACCATGGAGGAGTTGTCAAGCCAAATCTTAGGATGTCATAAGGTTGAGTGGAAGTATTTGCCGATTTGGTGCAATAGATTGGAGATAACAAGAAAATTTTAGCATCTCTTTAGACGTGTAGTGTACACCACTAGAATTGCTTGGTTTTGATTTTCGTATGCAAGTTCAAAGCAAGAAAAGCTGCCTAGTGTGCAACTACTTAAAATGTCAGTTTATTAAGTTTAGTTTATCAGCCTGTTTCATTAGGTAATCAAACTAAAACAGCCTTCACTCTTGTTTCCTACAGTTGAGATTACACATGAGATGACTTGTTTGAGGAGAAGGGGACCGAATTTGTTATTTTATACAGTTTAATCGATGAGGGTGGCAAATAATGGAAAGTCTGAAAGTGGGGGTACAGGATACATGATACCACATTTCGGCCAACATACCAGTATGCATACCCGATATGGGTACTCCGCCCTAAGTGTCGTACCCGTGCTTCAGACAGCATCCAATCAGGCTACGTAGCCTGATTTTCAAAGAATAAGTTCTTGATCTAGTTGGCATAGGAATAACCAAAAAGTTTAGCAATTTGACACCAACTTCCAAATAGGTAGTTTGAAATCATTGGCATGATTTCACATATTCACATAGAATCAATGATAAACAAGAAGACAGAAAAGAGTTACAATTTTCTTCATGATTCTCATGGAGAACATAGCGACCTACTCAAAGACAAGTTTTTGGAGTAGCAAACAAGCAAAATCTTCCAATGCTACTTCTTAACACAGGAAAAATGTTCTCATGCTACTTAACATACATTTAGCATAGCGAGTTTTCGCATGAAGTTTTTTAACAAATACAGAGCGTAGACAGTTTCCTTTCAAAAGATGAAGCGGACAGATAACAAACAGAAAAGGTTCTCGAAAGAATAGCTGCGCCGGAAGAACAAGCTTAAAATAGTGTACACTTACTATCTCAGAGTAACTAAGATCATAGAGATCTTCATCATGCGGCCATTCATCCAAACCAAAATCTGCAAATGCACGATATCCATTTGCAAATAGCCATCGACCCTTCTCCACTTTTCGACAATTTGGGCACTGCATTGCTCCTTTTGCATTGAATGCTGAACCAATACAATCTGCCATATAACAAAACATTAAAAAGGGAGAGAAAAAAATCGGGCATCTTGCACTCAGAAAATTTGTTGGAGACAGCAATTTGCAAATGCAACCATCTGCCGCAAAATTGTACTTAAATGACAACTACAGAATATAGAAAACTTTCCACAAATAATTTGCATATTTAATAACATAGAAAATTAACAAATAAAAACATTCCATCGCATAATTTACACAATAAGTTATGTGCGCCGGCCTGAAAAGGATAATACTGCAACCAGAAATAAAAAGTACACACAGTTATATCCTAAGCTACACTTGTCTGCAAAGAGATCAAGAAGGAAACACAAAGGCCACATCCATAAAAGCACATTCCTAGAGAGAAATTTATCCAAAATACAGATAGAAAGGAACATGCTCTAGATGAAACTTGGCATCTCTCACCAACACATAAGCAAACATCTCCCAGATATCATAATTCTGGAACCATGAATGACATTACTCACACAACCACTCTCCTGGACTGTGAATATCTTTAAATGTGGTAGGCATGAGCACGATCATACATACACATGCAAACAATATGAACAATGCATAATATATATCTAAAAGAAACAACAATGTCAAAAACATATCATATCATTCAATAAAAGACACGGGTATTTCATTTGTTTGTGCATTTCATACCATACTAAGCATAGGGTGATATATCATTTATGATACATAATCACATACAAGACAACTAACCTTCCTACCTAACTAGCTAATAACCCTCATGAATTGCGAATTTGTAGAATTTGAGCGCCTATTTCAAACCTACATCAATTTTCACATAGTTTTAACATAAAACTGTCCACAATTTTGAGGAACTTTTGAAATCCAAGGTTTCTCACCTACCTAAACCTGTTTTCCATATTTTGCCACAATATTCCCATAAAAATTTTCAGGTCCTATAAAATGTAAACCCGTCTATGCAGTTTCACACGTTTCAGTTGCCTCTAATTGCAATCCAATTTGGAATTATAGCACAATGGTTCATGAAGGGACCACTACTGCATGCAAACTTCAAGGTGCTGCCTCATATTGAAGAACCTCGTGTATAAAAAAATTATTGATAGGACCAAAAAGGATGTGAGGTTATGTCCAATAGTGTCAACCAACAAGATACAAAATGCTTCAAGCTTTGGAATCTATAAGAGAAATCAAAGGCAATAAGAAATGATGAATAAAGACAATGGTGAAGATGATGGCAATGATGAAGGTGATGATAAAAACGAGAAAAGAATATGATTATAATGGTTGTTTTACACTAGAACTACGATTATTCAATGAAGAGTGTGCATGTAATTCTTTTATGCATGTTGTATACTTTTTGTTCGTGTCTGATGCTTTGGTGTTATACTCGTATTGGCCAATAATACATGACCTTTTTCTGATTGTTTTGGTGAATTGTCTACATTTTCTTAGTTTTATTCTTATGTAATCTATGATACCACATATACGATTAAAGTGTTGTTCATCAATTCAGGTGAAGATTGCTTGATTGAAACCGGAAATTGACCAAAATTAAATCAATCGCAAACTAGTCCATTCAAAAAATTGGTTTCAATCCAAGAAGAAAGAAACTTAACTTATAACTTTGAAGAATATGCCATATGAGACATGTGTCATGAGCATTTCAATCTAATACATTGATAACCACTATGGTGTACTCGGCCAGCAAATTGGAACACAGAAAGTTAATGTGATTGGGTATTGGTTGCTCTCCCAAAGGCATGCAACCACCAATAGAAAAAAGGTGAGAGATTGGAATACTTAGTTCTTCAAGGGTAAAAGCCTTGCTAAGAGTAAGAGTTTAACTTAGTCATTGACATCCTTGGCCGCAAAGAAGAGTGTTGAGTGTGAAGGCAGTTAAACATAAAGGAGATACACACTTTTTGTTTCAGTAACCATGAAGCAATCCCTACTTAATGGTGTCAGCATTTTCAACCACATTCTGCCACAAAATAAGATACTTAGGGTTCCAGGAGACGGGTGCTTCTGCACCACGAGAAAAGCCAAAAGGCTGACTGGAGCAGGAGGCGTTCATGAGAATGACAGGAATTTAGTGATCAAGGCTCAAGCACCTTTCCCACTGGAATAACACCTTCAAGTAGGCAGGACTCCAATGACATAAGCACCTCTCTTGTCAGGGGAGAACTTAGCAACATGAAGCGGTATAGCAAAATGAATCTAAGGAATATAAATCCAATTAGCTCAAATTGACTGTTTCAAACTGCCTCTAATTACATTTGCAGTTTTTTATCCATTTAATCCCTTTCATTTAAACAGCATATTCTGCCTTGCAATTTTTTTTCAATTCTCATCTAGATTAACTGCATTGTGATTCCACAACCAGCCAGAGGAACGGCATGCTACAATTAGTCAAGCAGATTTTCCAGTGTTTCAGGATATTTAGAAAAAAAGTATATAAACCTATCTTACCAGGAAAGAGAAAGGTGAAAGATTCACCTTCTCTGCCTAAGTATTTCTTCATTCAAATGAGGATACAAAATTGAAAACCACCAACAGCAAAGGAAACACCGACTTAGGTGATAGTTCCTACAAATAGTGATGCTTATCCCAAATTCCGTGGCACTTTGGTAATTCTTCGAACAAGTAACATCATATTATACGCACTAATCTTATGCACACATTAGAGAGTCCGCTTCCTATTTCTCAACAAAGACTCCATAGAAACACGTGTTCTTCCTTGAAATAAACACAGGGAAAAAAGACATTGCAAGAACATCTGACACTGTTACTTTCCTGAGAAAGCATTGTGTTATGAGATAGAACCAGTGCAACATAAAAAGCGATGACATTGACAGTTGTCCACCAGAGGAAAAAAGGAGAAAGTAAACATCGAAACAAACCAACTGGATTTCGTCTGAGAAAGGAAGTACGCAGATTAGCTGGGGCTTTCAGTGAAAACGCAACTCCAAAATGAGAAAGAACATATATCTACAGTAATAGTATATTCAACCAAAAGTCCATTGTCCACCCAGACATGGTGCATGGGTTCATCTGGGTAAGAAACCTTTTATGTTAATTGCAGGATTAATCTCATTGTGTTTCTGTATTCCAAGAGGGTAGGAATCATTTGCGTGATAAGAAGGTCAGAATTACAGGGCGTGAACAAGAAATTGCAAGATGGAAACTAAGTCTGAGCACAAAACTAAGATAGTTTGCCTTTTTTTCAAATACATTTATCCTAAATGTACATGGCGGATCCATTATCTCTATTACCAAGCCGTTAAGAGAAGAAAAATCTCATATTTTTCTCATCGCCTAGCAAGCTGCTCTACCGCGGGTAGTGGAGATTTCAATTGCTTGTCATATCGAAGGCAAGTATTCGGGTCTATCAAATAATTCCATCTCCCCCAATGTAAATATCAACAAATCGTATACACGACACCTTAAATCCACCAAGACAAGCGTAATAATGTTATGATTTACCTACAAATCCCCACGTTTACGCGAAGGAACTCCATTCCCATGGCCGAATTGGTCAGATCTCAACGAAAAAGATTAACCACGAAATTCCCCAAACCTTTCCCTAGGAGAAGAGAAATTTCTCACCGAGATGAAATTGATGTCCGCACTGCAATTTCGCCGTTGACCGATCGCCACTATCCATCACCGTCTCCAAACAAATCGAACACGAGATCACCCCACCAGCAGCAAAGGGCGTTCCGCCCTTACCATCCTCCACCTCTCCGGTCCCCATATTTCGATTCCCACGCCTCAAATCCGAAGGAACACTAACTTCACCCCGATTACCAAAACAATTGCTCGAAACCTAATCTGGAGACGAAAATCATCCGAGCCTCCAACCAAACAGCATCGCGGCGGGAACAACGAAGACGAATGAAGACGACGAAGAAAAGTCGCGAGATTACCGTTAATCCTGGATCCTCCTACAGACGCCGGAATTCAAGGAGGGAAGACGGGATGGGAACGAACGAAATCCACATCGCTCTGTAAGAGAGCAGAAAAGAAAAAAAAAATCTCCGCTTGACGATTTTGAGACCGCAATCGGGCCGAATTTATTGGTGCTTTTATAGGACTCTTTGTTCATGTTGATGGTCTTCATCCAACGGTCTACCTTTTTTCTTTAATTATCGAAAACTACTTTTTTCAAGTTGTCCTGGTATTACAATCACTTTGAAACTTGCTGAAAAAGCGACAAAAGATGGATTAACCATGTTTTTCTTTTGTTATAATTATGGATGGATGGCAATAACAATTTGGCCCGTGCAACCCCAACCCACGCCGATCTCAATGGGACGAGAAATACTCAACCAAATCAGGTTCATATTGGAATATGGAGATAAGCTATCCACCAACACCTTACTCTCCCCCCACACATATATATATATAGAGAGAGAGAGAGAGTATTGTCATTGATTCGGGAACATGATTATAACAATATTATCCTTTATTTCATTTTAAATACCATCAAAACTTTCAAAATAAACAAGTACAAATAACCATTGTTATTGTTATTATTACTAATATTATTATTATCATCATTTATATGTGACTTAAAATAATAATAATGGGTTTGTAGAATTGGTCATATGCAACTTAAAAGTTTATAAAAATTTTGGCACATCCAATTCAACAAATAAAATTGAGACATATGCAACTTTAAATATACCAATTCACAAACTAAAACCCAAGATATTTAAATTTAATTTTGAATCTTCAATTACATATGTTATCACCTAATTATAATAAAATTGTAAGTCCCACTATATTTATTGCAGTAACTGTGAGAAACTCTATTCAAATAAATGTCAACAATTTAATTAGATTTAAGGGCATGCATGATTATTGATGTTGAAAAATAAAAAGTGGAAACTATATATGAGGCAATAAAAGGTACATATACTTTTTGTTTTTTTCAATCTCGATCACTCATGACCCTTGATTATACGGTTGAGATCAGTTTTAATGGAGTTTACACATTAATGGTTCGCATCCTTGAACTTATATATATGTATATATACCTGTATGTGTGTGTGTGTGAGAGAGAGAGAGAGATGAAAGAGAGAAAGGTTTGTAATTGTGATGAAAGGATAAAGTCAAATCTTATGGGCAGCCTTCTGTTTAAGACCGGGGTGATCCTGCACATCACTTTGGTTTGGCGATACAAGGACAGCGATGGCTGTTGAGAAATGTAAATTTAATACCTCAAGCAATAAACAATGTGCTCTTGTCCAAATCCATCATTTACACAAATGGATCTATATGAGACCCGCGGCCCACAAGTGTCATCGAGGATCCATTATGAGGGAATGGTTCTTCCCGTCACTGTCCGATAAAGTAAACAATTGGGATTTATGGATTTGTGCCAACAATATTATTATGCAAGCATGCTTCCAATGTGCTATTCAACTATTAAAAGCAACAACGTAATACATCATCCGTGAACACACGTAAATCTTATATCACTGATTCTCGTTTAAAAAAAAGTTGTGTTAGTAATGGTAGGGAGAGGTAGTGATTTGGGCCTGACCCGGAAATTCTGGGCATGGGTCGAGCAAGGCGATTCCTTGCATTGGTTCCCGACGAGAAGCAACACTAACTAATTATGTGTGTGTGCATGTGTTACCTGGTCATGTATGGGATCAACTTGGACGGTCAGTTTTAAGCATGGATAAAGGAGGAGTGTTATTTAGATGGCCGACGGCCAGTGTACATTTTTTTTTAGTCTCTACAATGTTTGGAGCAAGGATGTACTCGATCCAATCAGAATTCCAAAGTTAAATGCTTCGGCGAAATGGTATGAGGATGGGTGAGAGAGAGAGAGAGAGAGAGAGAGAGAGAGAGAGATAGTACATGTTTGAAAATAAAAAGTCCTCGCACACCCTAAAAAGTCAGTCACACCCTCTAACTAATCCCACTTAATAAATATGCAATAAGGCTTTGTTTTTGACTTTTAAAATAAAATATATATCCATCTCTTCTCTCTCTCTCTTGAGTCTCTCATCTAACCCTATATATATATATATATATATATATATATATATATAGAATACATGTTTATAGGGTTAGATGCTTAAAGCAGTGTAAAAAATCCCAGCTGGACCCAGAACCGGATGGAACTAACTGTTCTTAAAACGCAACATAACTGGAGTGGTTCTGGTTCGGTTACAGTTCCAGGTTTTGGGTGGAAGCAAAACCGACAGTTCTAACTGCCACGGACGGATTTGGTATTCTCTACTTTCCAGCTATAAAACATCTATCTTTAATGCTTTAGTACGTGTCATAGTCGATACATAGAAGCTGTAAACCATTTCGTGTCAGTCGACACGAATTCAAAGCAGGCACGAGCCCCACAAAGCGGCAACCATTTCAAACGCAAATGAAGAGACAAACCATCTGTTCCAGTTTTTTAGAGATTAAGAACCTGAACCAACCAGAACCGGGCCAGTTCTGGTTCGGGTTTGAGTCCTAAACAGCTTGGAACTGGAGATAATTATTAAGTGTTTTGATATATATATATATATATATATATATGGAATTAGCAATTTGAACCGTCGGTTCTGGTTTCATGGAAAACAGAACCAGAACTGAACCGGATAATCATTTCGTTGATTCTGATTCCAACCGATTCCTAACCTGGTTCAGTTCTGGCTGGAACCGTGGAACTGGTTCCAAACATTGCAACCACCAAGTCATATTTCATTTACTGATGGTATTTACAAAAGCTCGTAAAACTTAAATCTAATAATCTAGTCCAAATACGAGGAGGTGTTACGTGATTATATGCTTTGGTGTGTATCATTACCCGTTTACTGCACGCCGACCGGCTGGACCCGATAAACCGACACGAAGACCCAATATCTTCTCGGTGAGTTTGGTGAGAACAATGGTGCATGCATTGAGGAAAAAAAGTAACCATCTTATGGTCAAAGTTTTCGTCTTCTTATTCTCTTAATCATTATACACTAAGAGTCTTAGGGTTCCTTAATGAAGCATAGAATCAATCTCCGTGAAAGTAAGAAATTTATGGGTTCGGTAGCTTTACAAGATTGCTTTTAGAATATTCTCTCTATATAAATATATATATAGAGAGAGAAATTCCTTTATGCTAACTAGCAAATCCAAACAAATCTCAAATTGATGATGAATGGTTTAAATTTGATTTTACAAAGTAAAAAGTGACAATGTTAATAAAGTACAAAGTACACCTTAAAAAACAAGCATGCACTTTCACCTTTTAAATTTAAATTTCAACCATTAATTATCAAAAATAAACTATTGAGATTTGTTAGGATTTACTAGTACTTAAGTGTGCTAGCATATACAAGTTTCTCATCTATACACACACACACACACACACATATATATATATATATATAGTTAACTTAATTGACGATAATGACATAGATATTTTTTCCTATATATCCACTTGCATTAGATACCATAAATTCCCAATTTGTCACCGACTCACCTACTCCATCTTAAATTCTTGATTTTGTTTACTTTACCTAGGGATGCAATGTGGCGGATGGGTCTTTTGATTCATACCCGCCCCATTTCCACTGGATCGGGTTGGGTATTTTTTTCCCCTTTGGGTAACAGGACCGGTGTTAAACCCGATAACATTTTAATAAAAGTGTATCTGAATAAAATCAAGCTATTCATAAATCTAAACCCAAATAAATTGAAAGCTTTTAAGTTTAGATAGTTAAAAATTTGAAAATTCATCCTTCTCTCAACACACACATAACGGATTGGTACTTGTTTCCCTAGACTCATTCAGCATATATATATATACACATATATAGAGAGAGAGAGGGAAACATCAAGGAGACATGCTTGAGTGCATCACACTTGTTTGGAATTTTAAAAGAAAAAGCCATCCTGTCTTTTCAAGACAGCCTGCTGGTTATATGCTATTATGCTTGTGCTTAGTTCAAGTCGCTCGTTTCTTACAAGGAAAGATTGTATTTTGTTTTGGGAGAGAGGCAGTGAGTTGAAGGCTGACTCTGCGTAATATTTCGCTTTGTGAATTAGGTCGAAGGAATTGACGTTAAATTCCACCTTTGTGAATAATTGGGTTTGGATCGAACAAGATCCAAGCCCAAAGGTGACTAATTAGACCGATATCGCAAAGATTCAACTACAGTTTTTCTCTTAGATTTTGTTAACAAATTCAACATCCAAGTCTGGTTCTAAACCCGAGTTCGCTGGAATGCACGCATAAGCCACTCCCTAAAGTAGTGTCCAACGGTGCTCTAGCATTGTTGCTGCTGGTGGGGAGTTCGACTCACAGAGGGTGCATGGGTGGGTGCGGGTTATATTCTCAATTAGTGATCACCACATCCCACAGTGTTGAAGACCTTCAACTTGTTATCACGTCCTGCCCTGCCCCATAGATCTTGTGGATGAAAATACACAGTAAGATGTATAATCCGTCCTACCCTACTTCAACTTATATACTTTAAAGGTAATAATATATATATATATATATGTATATGTATATATATATATATATATATAGAGAGAGAGAGAGAGAGAGTGATTAGATTGTAGACACGTACTCAGTCACTGTTATGAGCATGAGTATGCATGTGTGAGAATATATATATATATATATATATATATATATATATATATATATATATATATATATATATATATATATATATAGCCCTTTGTCTTTGACGAGTATTATATAAAGTGCTTGAAATAATATGAAGTACACCCTCACCACATTCATCCCCGTTAAGTAAAGGGTGGAAGCGATAATATTGTGTCAGAAGTGGGTATCATCCAATCACACACTCTCTCTATATTAGATGTACATTTATTTCGTATGTATATAGGTAATCCAGGATTGGTGCACCATGTGTGAGTTGGGGACTAGTGCAACAAAGATACTTTTTAAATAAGTAAAAAGAGCTTTTTGAAATTTTAATAGCAATGTACTTCTTGTTTTTTTGTTGAATTTAAACATGAACGATTCGATCTTTTGATCGTATGGTATGAATTTGGTGCATTGGTACACAACTCATACACGTGCACCAAATCCTGTCTTCTTGTGTATATACGTATATCTATTCATCTTTATATAAGTTTGATATATATACATACATATATACATATAAATATAAATATACATACACACATATGAGTCAATTTAGGGTGGGGTCCTCTATCTACTTTGACTTGGACTCAAGCTGGGGTGCTTAAACCGTGAGACCGGACATGGATTTTTTGTTCTGAATCCAAGCTGGGTCCAAAATTGCCACCCCTATTAACAAAATCTAATCATCTTATGTCATATTAGCATTTAAACTCAAAAGCAGAAGAACAAAGACCATATCGTTTTCTTCTAACACGCTGAGGTCTGGGCTGCTTTTGAAGTATTTGTTACCCCAAAATAAAATAAAAATAAAAATATTGAGCATTTTTTTCACCTGGGTTTCTTTGACAAAGTAGAGAAAAAAATATATTTAAATCTATAATTTTCTCTTAATTGGGTGATACTTGTAATCACATAGTTAGAGACTTTAGGAAAAAGAAGCCAACCGTGGATGGAAGCCGAGTGAACAAATAAGTATTAGCTTATGCTCACACAATTGGTTTGTGCCATTTCTTTTATTTTCATTACAACATGAGGTCGAAGCCTAACACACACACCACACATGTACCTTTTGGAAGTCGAACTATTCATCAAAAGCATTGGTGCTAGAACGTCCTACCGTTGATCTAACACTTTGGTTGCTTCAAGTTTATTCTTTGAACACCCAAATTCAAGCCACTTGAAGTATGTTTATTAATTTAATATTCTATTGGTGTCCACCAACTTTTCTTCTAACAATTCTTTTAGAGGTTCAAACTATGTCATGTCCGACTTGATACGTTTTTCGCACGAACACGAAGTGATGGACTTGAGCAGGACCTGAAAATGAAATTTCTGTGTCTAAGGCCCAATGTCATACAACACGTCCTTATATCAATCAATTGGAGGAATTGAAATTGGCAATTCACCTTTGATTGTTTTTCTTTTTCTGATTAAGGAATTGGAAATTCTCTTGCTTAAGCACCAAAACACAGCTCGTGTCACCGTTAGAAAAGGACAGTTTCGCCATTGACCCGAAAGCCCAAGTGCATTCTCGTAACATGGTATTAATTTGAATTTTTCCTGCAGGAAAAATAAAAAGCAATTTTCAAAACAGTACAACACAAAAAGCGTAACCAAAAGAATCGGGTTTGCATTCAAGCGTACAGCCCTTCCGTTCATCTCCTTCACTTCCCTTCAATCTCTCTCTTTCTCGCCATTCTTCTTTTCTTCATCCGTGTTCCTTCTTCGTTGCTTTCGCTTCTACAAACAGAAGAGAGAGAGAGAGAGAGAGAGGGCGCGTCTTTTGGGGCACGCTCAGATCTGATCGGGGGAGGTGATGAGTCGGATGGGAGCGGTGGCGGGGCATCTTAGATCTCGAGGAGAAAATTAGACAGACGGTTGCGTCGTTCCTGTCGCTTTCATCTCGCTGCCGATTCCTCTTACGATCGCCGCCCCGTCCCGCTGCCCGCTGAGAGGGACGACGAACCCGCGCCTTCATTTCGATCCGGCTCTCCTTCGACTTCCTCAACACCGAACGATCTCCCCGTTCGAGTTCGAGTTCGATTCGGGCGATTCGTCGGCTTCCGTGCGGGCGGGCGTTCGATTCGTTTTGTGGAACGTGAGTTCCGCCTGATTCGTTCTTTGATGAATTAGTTGGCGCGATTCGAAATGCGAGCGCTGTTCGATTGTCGGTGCTTTGCGATCATCGGTCCTTGGTAGTGGGATTCTTCTTTTTTTTATCGTCGCCTTTTGTTTGAGTGAACGCCGTGGGAGAAGTACTCGGCATTCGCTTATTCTTTTCCCAGCCGCTTTTCCTTTTGATTAATTCACAAGATTTATCGACGATCTGTAGCGTAGTAGGCAGATTTTTAAAATTTGGTTCCAATTTATTGCCGTTTTTGTTCTGGGCAGGCTCAGACAGTGTAAGTTCGCGTTGCTGAAAATTGGCCCCCCAACGCCGAACCAATCGCCACATGGGTGGCCAAATGCATCAGAGTAATGCAGCTGTGTATGATCAGGTGAGCACTACCAGCGATGCGGGAGACGCTGTAATGGCACGGTGGTTTCAATCCGCCGGCTTGCAACATCTCGCTTCCCCGCTAGCATCGACGGGAATCGACCATCGCACGCTCCCGAATCTTCTTATGCAGGTTTTTCTCCTAATTCCTTTGCTTTTGGTTCTTTCTTTAGTGATGGGACAATGACATGTTCACTGTACGTTATTGTTTGATGCGTTGCCACTCTGGTTTTATTGCATGTAATGAAAGAAGCTAGACGAACGCATGAGAGTATTGAGATCTAGTGGGGAATATGTTATCTGTTATGGTGAACGTACCCGTTGATTGCATGCATCAAACTTTTGTAGCTACGGAATGGAATATTTAAAACGTGGGTGTTGAGTTTCAAACGGAGTTGCGTCGTCTTGGATTGAAGTTGGATCTTCGTTTCTGTATAGCGTCAAGGTGGAATTTGGAGTTTGACTATTAAATGTGGAATTTGGTTGTTTGTGGTTGCATGCTTGCAATATTGTTTTCTCGGTAATGTCTTTTGTTTCCTTCGTCATTGTGCTCATCTCATAAAATAATTGGATATTCCAACTTGCAACATTATATTCTCAGGGTTATGGAGCACAATCAGTGGAAGAAAAGCAGAGATTATATAAGTTTTTAAGGAACTTGAATCTGAATGGTGACACTGGGCCTGAACCTTATACACCGCCAACCCCAAGCTTGGGAATGACGTCCACAATGGATGGATTTTATTCTCCTGATTTGCGAGGGGAATTTGGAGCTGGGCTTCTGGATCTGCATGCGATGGATGACACAGAGCTATTCTCAGAGGTATCCAATTGGTGTCGTTTAGAATCATAAAGTTATCTTAGCGAAGAGCTTTATGTTTGGATTTTCCTCCTCGAGTTACTAGAAAGTTCCCTTTTCTTCATATTGGTGAATATCCATCTTCTTGTGCACAAAATGCTAAGCTTTTGTAAATGTTTACCATTAATTGATTGTAGAATATGCTTTGGTAACTAGAAAGGATATTTATTTTCTCAAGAGGTGGATGCTTATGAGGTCTTCTTTTGTTCACAGCATGTGATATCTGAACCTTTTGAAACATCGCCTTTTATGCCTGCTGGCACGAGGGGTTTTGATAGTGATTTTGATTCAACGGTTAGCAAGCCACAACAGGGACAAATTGAGCCTTCCGTTAGATTGTCCAGCAATGAAAAAGATAACAGCGCTAAGGAGAGCAACATTGCAAAGATTAAAGTTGTGGTATGGTGTTAATAATGTTGGTTTATCTGTTTGTTTTGACATCTCGATTACTCTGTTAATAAGTCTGGTTTTCATGGTTACTTTTTAAACCATGGTATATACTGTCACCGTGTCACATATATTAGGTCCGGAAAAGGCCTTTGAACAAAAAGGAGACAGCTAGAAAAGAGGATGATATTGTTACAGTGTCTGACAATTCGTGCTTAACCGTCCATGAACCGAAACTGAAGGTTTGAAGTTCATCTTACTTGCTTTCCTGCTTAATGCTACATTTCTTTCCTGTATTGCTCAAAACTGATGACGATTGAATACATTTATATAGCAATGCATATTCAAGATATATATTCTGCTGTTTCTTTATACAAGAAAGCTGCTCATGGCTTTTTTGTGTGGACTATGGTGTAGTGGTATCTGTCCGAACAAATGGTTACCTAAGCAGTGAATATTTCGAAGAAGCTGTTGCTTTTCAAGGGGTTGATGAAAATTATCTATGTGAAATTCTTATTTTTTTGTGTATCTGGCATTATTTGCTTCATTTCCTCAGGGTGAAATGATACTAAATCTTTCACGTTTATATGGACATCACTTTCCAGACACTGAGATCGCCTGCTTTTCTATCCCTTGCTGTTGCTACCAATCTGCAACGTTGCAAGCCAAGTGTGTGTGTTGGGTTAAGATGATGCTTGTTTTAGATAGGAAGTGTAGTGGTGGCAAGCTGTAATATTGAAATATTTGCCTCTTGTTTTTCTCGTCTGTGGTGTAAAATACTGATGTGTGACTGTTTAATGTGGGAAGGTGGACTTGACAGCATATGTGGAGAAGCATGAATTTTGTTTTGATGCTGTTTTGGATGAGCATGTGACAAATGAAGAGGTAATTCTTAGAGGCCTATCGTTAAAATTCTCTATTTTGTAATTAATGTCATTGTCTTCCTTGTTTGCTATTCCCCCTCCTAATGCTATCTGTGCTACATGGTTTGCATTATTGAGCTTCTGTCACTCTGAATTGAATTTGTCTCTCTGCAACTTGTATGCAAGATTGCATGTCAAGAAATGAATAAATGTTTCTTCGTAAATGATCATGTTTATTGATGTTTTCAAACTTTTCTAGATCTCTTTGCCTTTTGGTTTCAGGTCTATCGTGTCACAGTGGAGCCAATCATCCCCACTATTTTTGAGCGTACAAAGGCCACATGCTTTGCATATGGTCAAACTGGTAAACCTAGAGATGTAGTTGCTAAATATTGTTGTATTACATTTTGCACCATGAGGTGTGGTTTGTACAAGATAAATTTTCTAACCATACATTGACTGCTATTAAAAACTGTCTCAAAAGTATCCAGTCTTAAAAATGATATATTTCCTCTTTCCTGATAATTTGCTTCGTTTTTTGAATCATTGCAAAATCATAAATTAATTTTACCATTATAGATGTGTTCATTGTTCTGCAATATCTCATTTTTCATTTGATTTGTGCTTCTTCATCTGATATACTCTCTCTCTCTCTCTGTATGTGTGTGTAACCAGGTAGCGGCAAGACATACACAATGCAGCCTTTGCCTCTTAAAGCTTCTGAGGACATTGTTAAATTATTGCGTCAACCAGTGTACCGTAATCAGAACTTCAGATTGTGGCTCAGTTTCTTTGAAATCTATGGTGGAAAACTCTTTGATCTTCTTAGTGACAGGAGGTTAGTTAGTGGATAGTGTTGCACCTATAAGCTGATTTTTTCCAGAAACTAAAAAATGAGAAAGCTGCTACAGTGCCTAACTTGTTATATGGTCTTAGTGTGGTTCCTCGTTGTTGTTTAGTGATTTCTATTTTCTTGCACTCATGTACTGTTGATAATCTTTTGTCTATCTTGCTTATGTTCTGACTTAGCTGTGCAAATTCCATTGCGACAAACACACATC
Source organism: Brasenia schreberi (assembly GCA_036023115.1). Lineage (NCBI taxonomy): Eukaryota > Viridiplantae > Streptophyta > Magnoliopsida > Nymphaeales > Cabombaceae > Brasenia > Brasenia schreberi. The sequence continues at coordinate 4,574,912 of JAYKKT010000064.1, read as the reverse complement.
CAATGCAAAGGGGAGTTGGTTGTGATTTCTTTAGAAAATTGCTTCAGATAATTTACATAAGGCCATTTTTCTTTTTGTGTGCATGGTATTGACTATTGAGTGTTGGGCAGTTCAAACAAATGATGATCCTCTCATAGTCTTCTCACATACTTCTGGTTGTCATAGTTTTGTAAGGATCAAAAGAACAGAGGGAGCTGATTTCCCATGCTAAACTCTTTTCTCTTTTGAGAAATACATCCTGATCTGAGCCTCCGTCTTTGAGCTGAAGCTGAAGCTTCCTCATTTGCATACAAAGATGATTATGTAAGAGGGGATAAGCCCACATGTGTATTCAAACTCCTTGGCTAAATGTTGTGTATAGGTATGGCTACAAGGTACATGCATTTGTGTAAATTTCCACTCCAATGAGCCCACCAAGAAAGAAGCCAAACCGAGAAGTCCCTGTTAAGAACCAATTTTTGAGGATAATCAGGACTCAGGAGTGAATCCTGTATTGAAATTTTGAAGAATATAAGCAGGATGTCAATGAATCCCTGGTACAAAGGCTGAGGAGCAGATGATTTTAGACAATGACTGTCAAAGTAGGGTTATTTAGGACTTGAATTAACCTATTTTATGGATGAGGAAGCTTATCAGCGCAAGCTGAGTCATGGGCAACGTGGTTCATTTACCAATCATAATGACTTCACGAGGATTACATCACAGCCAACCAATGGTTCTGCTCATGGCCTTAGTACTTGGGTGCTATGTCTATGCAAACATTAGTGTCAGGATAGTCTTAGCTATTCACATAACAATATAATGTCCAGTTTTAAGAGGATGGGCTTGCACAGACAGGCATAATTTATAGGGGTATTATTTAATCATGCACAGAACAGATATCTATGCTAGACAATTTTTCAATTTGTTGCATTTGGTTAATGTAAAAGATGGCTTCTCAACTGGTGTCTTTGTTGTGCTAGCTGTATTTTATCAACGTGCAGATCATATGTCGTGACTTTGCTGCAGGGATGTTCATACATTTATATTGGCGAATGTAGAACAACCACAGGCGTTTGGCATGAGATTGCTCCAGCTGGATTGTAACACGCACTGCCTTTTCTGGATTCCTTATCTGTCAATTTTGCAAAATAAAAATTTCAGCACTTCATGTTTTATGAAAACAAGTAGAGTGTTGGAGAATTTTGTTGACTTGGTAATTAGACCACAGAATCATGTTTGAGGCTAGCCTTGGGCAGCTTATTAAATAGAGTTAGAGATTTGATTTTTGTAAACAAGTCAGCACATAGCTTGGTGGAACTTGGACCTCTTGAGACATCTCCAGCGCACCTATTTAAAAGAGTACGGCTATGCATGGTGTAGTACTCTTTCCAAAATAGATTACCACCGTATTCACTTCCAAGTGATAAATCTAGCTCCAGAAGGATTGACCCTATTTGCTATTCTACCTTGGATTTGCAGAAAATGCTTGTGACAGAAATGAAAGGTATTTAGGTGGATGTATGGCTACTTTCAATTGAGAAAAGAGTGGCTGTGACAGCAATACAAGATAAACGTAACAGGCACACTTAAGTTGGTTTAGACATATGGAGAGATGCTGATTAGATCTCCAGTGAGGTGTCGAAATTAGATGTTGGAAGGAAACCATCTGATTGCTCTTTTGCAGTTGATTGGAGGTATAACCCAAGATTGATCACGATGGCAAGTGTAAATCCGTGTAGCCAATCCAGTATGGGAAAAGCTCGGTTTTGTTTGGCTTTGGTTAGCTGGAAAATGACTGTCGACCACTGTAAATGCCTACAGAGAATGATTAAGTTTTGTGACGTTACTTTGTGTAGTTTGGTACATGAGGTTAGAAGCTGCTTTACTAGGTAATTGTGCATGACTTGGCTTAGATTTTGATCCTGGGTTTCATCATTTACTAGAGGACATTGGGATTGTCTGCTAGATAATATATGTTTCTGTATCTAGTTAGGACAAATCCAATTTAGATTTTTGGAGTGTGAGGTGGACTTCTTGATTTTCACTCGTCCATCTTTATGATTTGTAGCTTCCTTTACACTCAATCGAGAAATTGTATTTTAATTGACTAATTTGAGGCTTCTTATATGTAAACTTCGCTGGACAATGCATCTTCAAAGTTTCTTTCTCTCTCTCTCTCTCTCACACACACACACACACACACAGACATTTACTATCAGCCTGGTTATGTCTGCAAGCACCTTTTAGATCTGAATTCATGAAGCACATCCTCTGGAATTTGTTTCTTCCAAAGCTTTCAAGTAATATTCTTTTGTAAATATTTAATTTTCGTCTGTCATTCAATAACTTTGCTGCTTGTCTTGCTTTCTATTTTCCTCTCCAGTTATTTGAACCAAATGAAAGAAAACTTTACGCATTTGCACTCTACTCCATAAAACTTCTGCAGCATTTGCAGGAGATCTGATTTTGTTTGTGGACTATTTTTAATCAATTGCCAACTAAAAGTGAACTAGTTCAATGGACTTTTGGGTGTTATGTATATAAAGTATGACTCTTTATATGATGCTCTGCTGTAGGAAGTTGTGCATGAGGGAAGATGGCAGGCAGCAAGTTTGTATTGTTGGTCTGCAAGAATTTGAAGTCTCTGATGTGCAAATTGTGAGAGAATATATTGAGAAAGGTAATGCTTCCAGAAGCACTGGTTCTACAGGTGCCAATGAGGAATCCTCACGGTCACATGCTATATTACAACTTGCAATCAAAAGACATCCAAATGAATCCAAGGGAGGAAAGCTTGTGGGGAAGATTTCCTTTATTGACCTTGCTGGTAGTGAGCGTGGTGCTGACACAACAGACAATGATCGCCAGACAAGGTTTGTATGCCACTATGAAATACTGGTAAAGCTAGGTTTACATGAAAATTTTCTCATCTTAAACAAGAAAAATTGTCAAATCATGCATCAAAAAGTTGTGAATATCATCCATCCTTTTCCATGTTTTGCAGGATTGAGGGTGCAGAGATTAATAAAAGCCTTTTGGCCCTGAAGGAGTGTATCCGAGCACTTGATAACGATCAAATACATATTCCATTTCGAGGAAGCAAGCTCACAGAGGTGCTTCGTGATTCTTTTGTTGGAAACTCCAAGACTGTTATGATTTCTTGTATATCTCCAAATGCGGGTTCCTGTGAGCATACACTGAATACCCTACGATATGCTGATAGGTTTGTTCTAATTGTTCTTCCTGACAGATCAAACTTTCAGTATATCTGTACGTTGGTAACAATCCTTATATATGGTTGTCAGGGTTAAGAGCCTCTCAAAGGGAAGCAGTTCTAAAAAGGAGCAATCTTCTAATTCTTTCCCTTCCATCAAGGATTCTTCATCAGCATCACCAATTCTTGCTTCTAATGACGCCGATGACCTTTATGACCAAATTCAAGATGTAAAGACAGTGGAAACAGGAAGAAAGACAGCAGAAAGCTGCTATAACTCTAATATGGATATTGATAGATATTCTTCAAGCTTGCCACAAAATTATGCCCTAAATGGGAGAGAAGAGGTTGGATTACCATCTGGTTCCATGGAGAGAGATAGGCCTAATGCCAGGGAGGCATTTGGTGGTTCAGCACCTTCAGCTGCCACCAATAGATTTTATTCCTCAGTCATTTCTGATGCACTGGAGGAAGAGAGAATACAAAAAATTTCTCCCACTCGTCGAAAGGTGACAAGGGAAGATAGAGCAGAAAAGCAGAGCAACTGGCCTCAAAAGGATGCACGGGTAGACATACCATCTGTTAGTTATAGACAGCAGCATCAGTTCGATTCTAACTCTAATACCACAGCAAAGCAATATGAGGACTCCTCAGGACAGGATGCCGAAATCAATGCATTGCTAGAGGTAAGCCTTTTTCTGGGGTGCAAGTGTTTGTCTGCATACACTCACAATGATGTGTGTGTCTACATAGATACCATTTGCATATCTCTGTTTTTGCACCATCCCTGATCGTATTGATCTATTTAGGAAGAAGAGGCTCTCATTTCTGCCCATAGGAAGGAAATTGAAGATACCATGGACATAGTTCGTGAAGTAAGCTTTCTGCTCATCTTCCTTCCACGAATTCATTTTCTCTGGATGCTTTTAGTGTGTCAAACCGTTAAAGTGTGATATTTTGGTGTGCCCATGTTCATCGAGGCTGTAGCGTAAATTTCTGAGCAAAGGTGCTGATCTACCCTGGCCTATATCCACTGAAGAAAAAAGTGTGCACTCTTTACTATTATATGTAAATTGTAATAGATACAGATATGGAAGAGTAACAAGAAGGGGGTTGCCTTTTTTAGTATTACCTGGTTTTAAGTGGCCATCTTTCCAGAAGAATGTTCTTAATAGTATCTTGCACCGTGCTGAATGAAATTTCTTGTACTTGAGGACCTATACTCTTGGGATTTGAAATATTCAGCATATTTGTGGGGAATGCACCGCATCTATGGGACTCCTTTATACGGTTATACCTTTTGGAAAGCATCTACCCGTCCAAGCTGAATGAATGTTGAAAAATCCTTGAATCCGCTTGTATTTGACCTTTTCATTTCTGTTGAAAAGTTTAGCATTTTTATTAGGAATATGGTATTACTCAACGATTTGCTTCCCTTTGTTAAATTTTCTCGTGCTTTTGCTTTACATATGGCTTCTTTGTATTTTGTATCCTAATATTATTATAGTGAGTACCACACCCACAAAGACACTTGAATAAAGTACAAAAGATTAAGTTTTTGGACTAACCCACTTATAGTTGTTCCTTGTATGAAGTATTAGTCATGAAAAGATATCGCTGTATATTATTTTTGTATAAGCGAAGGTGGTGTTTCAAAATAAATATATTTTACCACTTCACATATAGCTGTGTTCTTGTATTTATCTGTGCACTTCACCCCTCTCCTGCATGCTCATCGTAGAAAGTTGACCTTGTGTGACCCCCCCTCTTCCCATTTCCACACGCTATAATCCTTCATAGAGGGGCTGACATTTCTGGAATCTTTAAATTTCATTATGTACTCATGTTAAACTGATGTTGTTCATTTGTTGTCTAAATGTTGAACGATATTTACTAAAGTCTTTCTTGTGGGTTCAGGAAATGAAGCTATTGGCTGAAGTGGACCAACCAGGAAGCCTAATTGAGAACTACGTGACTCAATTGAGCTTTGTTCTGTCGAGGAAAGCAGCGGGTCTGGTTAGCCTGCAGGCTCGCCTGGCTAGGTTTCAGCATCGCCTAAAAGAGCAGGAGATACTCGGCCGAAAGAAAGGTCCTCGATGATTTATGCAGGCTTCACTCTTTGAATCATATGTGCAAAAGATGATAGGTTGTCTTTGTCGAGTTGCCCCTTGTTCCCTTTTTGTGTTTAAACGTTAATTTGTTCTTGTTGCTTGATGAGGCGTATGTATGAATTCCATCTTCAATCGTCTTCCAAGCATTGACTTATTGAGTTGTATGTTCATGATATAAAATTATGCACGCATTAGTGCCAGCAGAGTGAGATTTATTCTGTCAAAAGCCTGGAACTTAGAACATACCCATGCTAACCTTACAACAGATTGGTCTACGTCCAGATTGTTTTTCTTTTTTCATTATTTAATTAATACTAAACCTGGTTGTGATTCTCTTGAACCACGCAATGGCAGCCCCTTGACCTATAATGTCACACCATGTCGAATGGGAATGGGAATCCTCATCAGATGAATCCGTGTAGTACACTGCATTTGGTGCGGAAGGCTTTACGTGGTTCGCTTTTGGTAGAACATGTTAAACCAGAGGCGTAGATTCTTTCATTAAACACCCTCGTTTTTAAAACCAAAAGCACAAAAACGGGCCAACAGCTACATAACAGGAAGCAAATCCTTTCACTAAAGCATAAGACGTAATAAATGCTCTTGGCTACCAACATTCTAAACTTGAAGTACAAGATGAACAAGAAAACCTATTGACATGTATCGAATAAAGAAGAAGAATCACTCTCGTGGTGTTCTCCCCTAAAGCGCTTGAGCTCATGCTCAAATGCAGAAACAAGAATCGCGTCGTTGACAAGATCAAGTACAAATCATGGGTCTTCTTTGCTGAAGCCAAAATTTTCTCCAGAAAACTTGCTCCACATATCAGATGGGAATGCAAGCCTCCAGTTCACCAATAAAGTTACGGTCGGAAACAGCAGCATACCATGCTTGCGCGATAGTTGGACGATGGTGCACTTGACATGCAGGAAGCAACCTAAGCGATCAGAAGACTCATGCTGCCCACCGGACTGACTTTTAATAGCCCTACAGATCCATCGCGATAGTAATCTCCATACTCGTCTTCCATATGACCGAACAAATAGGCGAACTAAATAGGCTAACCGAGCAAGTTTGAGCAAATCACATCTCATCAGTCAGCTCTCAAATGAAGGATCTCCTTTGCTGTTCTCTTCCTAAAATATGGCATGTGCTCCTGTTGAGAAAGTTACGTAATGTTACGAAATGTTGTAGGGGAAGGGGGGGAAGATGGAGAGGAGAGATAGTTTCAAATATTACCTGGGTGAAAGAGAGATTCATGCCTCGGCTGTAAAAATCGGCATATTTGATCATGAACATGCCACAGTCATATCTGTTAATGAAACTTTCTTAGAAAAGTCACAAGTAACGCACACGAGGACAAACATCTCTTCCTACAGAGAAACAAGAACCAAGACGAGGCCATTTGCTCTCAAGTCCCACTTATCCTGATTACGCATAAAGTTTTCCACTTTAAGAGCATAAGTGGCGCAATAATATGGCCAAAATGTGCAAAATGGAGACCACGAAGCATGCAGCAGTTGCCAGAAAAACAATTGGATTGGAAATGAAACTCCTAGAATTAAATAAAAAAAAACAAAAAAAAGTCGCACAAATCATACCCATTCTGCTGCTCAGGCAAGTCAGCCACAAATTCTTGTCCCCAGGAAGTGAAATCCATGACTTTATCACTCTTATCCTTCACTTCATCTGTAAGGTATCTGGCCTGACATACAAAAAGAAAAGCGATTGGAAAGGATAACTTGACATGAAAGCAGAGCAGCATCAACAGCTGATGTTTTAAGACCAACCCAGTCAAGTACTGTGTATAATTGCTTTTTGTGTGTGGTACGCCGTGCTTGCACAATAAAGATCTTTAGATCTTTTAGTGACGTGTCATGCGCAAAATATATCTTTCATTGGAGTTCCTTATACACACGTGCCCAGACGCATATATTCAGAAACATGCAGATGTCCACGCAGAGATGATGGGCAGTGTTAAACCTGGTGATTATGGTAGAAGCATGCTAACTGTGATGCAGATCATTTAGATGGCAGTGGAGATGGACAGGCGGGATTGCACAGCCATCTTAACAATCTGGCGACGCAAACAACTGCACACCGACAGTCATGTGAGCACAAAGCATACAACGCCAACAACTAAACCTTTTCCATACTAGATGGGTCGGTCTTTGTTTCCACATAACCCTATCATAATTTGTTGGTAAATAAGTCCGATAAAGCTTTACATTCATTGACAAACAATCTTCGGGCCACGCAAGGGTGATCTCTTACATGGGCGGACAAAGCATGACTAGCTATAATCATACTGCTTGTAGATCAGGATAAGTGGCCTCAGGGTCAAAGTCAAAATTCATTTCAGGTCAAGTAATTAAACGGAGTATTCTGAACAACATTATCCCCTCCGCTCCCATCTTTTTTTTTCTGTAGAAACCGAGCACCACACACAAATGGACAGGGCACAAGATATGAAAGGATGAATTGCACATACCAGTACTTCTAGAGCTTGGAAATCCATGCCTCCAAGTGAATCGAGATACTGAAATTTCTTGTCCTTTGCATTTATAACTGCAAGACACCAATGTATCTCCTTGTGTATGGGAACAAATATCTGCATAAAGTCAAAATAGAAACTATAATTAAAAAACCAAAGAAAATCAAAGGAACCACAGACGTTAAAACAAAGATAACTTTCTTATCCAAAAAGAAAAGATAACTTCATTAGAAAGGGAACAATAACTTTACTTTGTCACACTCAATAAGGCCGTACCCTATCTTCTTCTGGGTGGTCCATCTTCTGACTGCTTTGTAATCATAACCATTTCTACCATCAATCAGCTGCATAGTTAAGCCGCATAAATTAATTCCTAAACGGGTCAGTTTATTTGATAGTGAGTGTCACATATTCCAATATAGATACAAAGAATTTGTCAGGAACTCAATACTTACAGACTTGGTTTTCCTTTTCACGAAGAAAACACCTTTAGTAGTGCACATTTGACACCTTTAGTAATGCACATTTGACAGAAGGAACCACTTGTGGAACACAAGTTCTTAGATAATCATAGAAGATCCTTCACCAAAATATGGACGTTTACCAAAGCCAAAACTCAAAAGTTCCATCCTCTTTTATACTTGAGCAGTATCTTTTTTCTATTCTCTTGTGATCTTTTCTTGGTCTCCAATTCAACTCATTGTTGGAGACATCAATACCGAGTTTGTATTGTTTTCATTGAGCAATTCGATAAGGGTACACATATCGATGGGTATCACCAGTTTCATACTTTTTTAAGTAGGCTAAAAGACCGTGAAAAATCCTGAAAATCAAAAATATTCTAAGCCAATTTCTGGATTAAATTCTAAGATGTTTGACTGGAATGAGTTCAAATTACCATGTAGAACTATGGGACGGGTGGATACTTAAGTGCACATGGTGACTTTGAAGAGTCATTACAGGCAAACAACTTTGGATTTTCACCAAAAATTGGAAATCTCACAAAAAAACATAAGATGAACTAACGATTATCACTAAACTAAAAGGGCTGAATTTATTGAGAACTTGGGTTCATTGGGGGGGTGGTATATTATATGATACACATGACATAGATACACCCTTGTATCTACTGCATTGAAGAATATGATACAGGGGCATTTTTACGATAACCTGTTGTATTTGTGCAATTTTCTTCATTGATACGATACTTATTGCTGCATATAGCATCATATGTTAGAACACTGATTCAACTTGATAAATAAGAAAACTTGGAATGAATTTGCATTATACATGCACTTTTACCAATTCATATACATAATGTGTAATCATATCAGTGAACTTAATCTTCCATAAAGGAAAACACTTGGTTAATTATTCTAGGTTTTTTGGGCCCACCAGGACTTTTTAATCCCAAAGGGGTTTTCAGAATCATGGAAACAATATTCCTTGCGAAGAAATTTTCAACATTTTGTATGACAAAAAAAACTGCCCTACTGAGACTCTTAAATCCTACACTATGCGAACTTAATGAACTTTGTCATCGCTGGAACTTTGAAAAATAAATGATACAAGGACTTTAACCGCAACTAGTTCTGGCATGTCTCCACAGGGCTCACAAGGAAACTGAGCTGCTCATGGTTTGACTTGGTTAGCTTGCTACTGGCTCATTCATGTTTAGTTCGACAATATAACTCATCAGGAAAACATGCATGACTACAAAATACCTTCAACCATGTTTGGGATGTGTAACAAAAACAGATGGTTCCAAAACACATTTTAGGAAAGCGTAGTATGAAAGATAAGTACTTCGTTCTTTCACCATCATGCCCTTCAGAATCAATCTCTAAAGAAATTTAGGGTTTTACAGAGTCGTTGAAAAGGGGGAGGACTAAAAGAGGTGTCCCCTTCCACTTCAATCACCAGCCACCTGCAGGTAAGATTCTCTATAATTTATTCTTTTCAACACAGTTTTCTTCTTTCACTTTTTGCTTATCATCTTCTCCCCGTCTTTTTTTTCCGTTGTTCTTTTTGCCAATCTTTTTCTTCCATTCTTCTTCTTCTCCTCAATTTCTTATGTATTTGTGAAAGCAGCAGGTTTTATCTGACACTTTTTCTTTTGTTTAGTCCATAGTCCATTCATGGTTCCTTTTGAATTCTCTGTGATTTACATACAGGGATTTAAATATGGGATGCCATCAATATTTCCTGCAGATAGAGTAGGGGAGAAAGATAGTTTCTGACATTTGAACCAACAATTTTTACTTGTTACTGCTTGTTATCAATGATGAACCAGTTGCTCAGTGAACAACAACTTATGAAACCTTAGTTTTTCTTTTTTATGTAATATAATACACATGTTTGTGTGTGTATGTACGCTTATACATATAAGTTGCCTCGTCCCAACACCCATGAATTTTCAAATGTATCCCTCATCATCACCAGCACCCATAATATATATTTTGTTCTCTATAATTTCTCATCTTTCACTTTCTATTTTGTGTGCATATGTCGCCAAGTCTTCCTGTACATGTGGGGTAAAGTGGTGCATAGAGATCGAGAAAGGGAAATCAAGACAAAGATGATGGCTGTAGACATGAAGAAAGCAAAAATAAAACCAAAGCAAGAACAAGGAATACCAGGAAGGACAAAGGAGTAGAAACGATAAAGACACAAGACCTGATCCACAGAAAGATGTGCAAATCATTGCAAGGAGGTGAATCAGTCTATTACAAGAATATCACAACCCTTGGACAATTTTACTGTCTCATATCATTACTCGATAAATTAATAATGAAGAGCACGCAGATACCATTCCTGCAAATACAAAGAGACATTGAACTTACTGTGCTTCACAAATTTAAGCCGGATATGTTCCATTGCTAATCATAACACGTTTTGCATGCCAGGTAATAAATGTTAAAGCTCATAAAACAAATGCTACCATGACTAGAGCGTTGTCTGAAAGAACACAAACTGTGAAATGATTATGTAGGAAGAGAGGTTCTGATCTGTTAGATATGCTCTTTTGAAACTAAATGAACGTGAGAATATGTGTTTGCAACACGGACGAAACATCAGGTGAAGGCAGATTAAGCACAAATGTCTTACTTAGGCATTTCCTGATAATTAGAAACAAACAATAGATAAACAATAGATAAACATTATAAAGATTAAAGTGACTTCTGTCACATAATGATTTTTGTGCATTAAAACAAGAAAATAAATCAGTTTATATGAGCAAACCTTTTTATAGAAGAAGGTATTGAAAAAGTGGCATCGCAAGAACTGCTTTGGATTTCTCGCCTCCCTTTCTTTCAATAATTCAAGGTACAAATTTATGACCTATCATAAAATAGAATAAGGATCAGATGCGTTTGGTCCATTCAAAATACCAAAATGCTGCTCACGGTGATAGAGTAAGTTCTAGTTTTTAGGAAACATAAAAGCAACCTAACCTCATCATTCAACCATGCACCTGGTAGCAAACATTGCAAGACATTTCTAGTAATCTCAATATTGGAATTCTCATGCATGACCAAGCATTCCCGCCTGCACAATATAAGCACCCCAGCCCCCAACGATTGTTTAAATTATACAAATCCTGAAGTTCAACTGTAGTTGTTGTCTCCATAGGGCTAAAATATCATGACAAATGTGCATACCTATTAGAACCATTCAAAGCAATGGAAACCTCCTCTTCTTCCTCGGCAGTAAGAGGAGCAAAAGGTTTGTGAAACTGATCCTGAAAAACATTATTGGAACTTGATAAGCATAAAAAAACTTACAAGAAAGGAAGAATATGAGAAGCTAGTTTCATGGAAAAACATTTATTAACAGGGTAATATAAGTAAAAGAAAAAGTACTATTTCTGACAAGTTAATAATGCAAAAGTTATGGTAATTAGTGACTGGTTTAGAAATAAAACAAGTAAAAAAAAATTACAGAATACATCTAGGAAAAACTTTTAAGCATGAAAAAATTACAGTTTAAAACAAAGTAATAATTGATTGCATCTAAAAAATATCCTCATGATGCATTAGCTGCAGAATTTCAGTGAATTGAGGACACTTTGGTGGGCAAATGTCACAATCTGCATCTTTTTGTCACAGTGGCAGCCATCATCTTGGTCGTTATCCTCTCACAAGTCTCACTCACAACGTGTTTTTACCTTCAGCTTTTCTTATAAGAACAACATTCAGGATGGTTGGCAAACATCATATTGGCTTTCTAATGAGAAAATGCAGACGAAGGGTTTGTTAGACATTTCATCAAAATAGTAGAGTGCAAGAATCAGCAGTGTTAATGTAATACCGTTGGGAAGCCCCAACGGCTAGTAGCCGTTGGAGCTACCCAACGGCTAGTGCTGGCCGGCCAGCACTAGTTCAGCCCATTTGATGATCTTGCTTCTTGCTACTTACTTGCCTCTTGTAAAGTGTCTATAAATAAGACCTCATTCAATGAATAAATTATGCAGTCTTGCACTGCTTCTTGATTCGTTTTGTGTATACTTCCGCTCTTGTCAATCATTCTTGAAGATAGACATTCGTCAGTGAATGTCATTTGACTCTCGGCGACTCGGTAATATTGATTGATGCAACATCAACCTTTGATGATCGACAATTATTCACATGGTATCAGAGCCTCGGATCGAAGAAAACGAGTGCATCGGGAAGCGTGCCGAAAGTGCAAAAATTGAAGATTTGCATCAAACTTGAGGTTAGTCTTAAATATTCATTTTTTGCACAAATGGAAGGCAAAAATGAGTCGTTTAGATGTATTCTAGACCCAAAAAGTTATCAAAGTTGGGCTAGAACAATGAAAAAATATTTTTTATCAAAAGATTTTTGGGATTACATTGATGGGACTATAAAAGAACCAATTTTGGACATTGATGGCTTAGATGATGATGAAATCATCAAAGCACATGAGAAATTCAAAACCGATTTGAAATTGTGGGAAAAAATGAATGCAAAAATCACATGGATCATTTGTCAAAACGTGGATGAAAAACTTAGAAATCGGATTAATGCTTTTGAAAATGCGTTTGAAACTTGGGAATATTTGAAAAAGCTTCATTCTCAAGATGATTTTGTCTTTCAAATTGATCTTATGGAAAGAATGATTATGCTCAAACAAGAGAACCTAAGCATTAGGGATTATCACAATGCATTTTCGGAACTTTGGACTCAATTAAGGAGTTTTGACAAATTTGGAAAACTTCACAAACTAGACGAATTTCAAGAATTTTTGGAAAATCAATATTTTTTCTTGTTTATGCGTGGTCTAAGAGACGAATTTGAAAACATTAGATCAAGCCTTATACATAGGAAACCTAGACCTAGAGGGGATACCTTTCTTGCCGATCTTGTTATGGAGGAAACAAGATTGAAAAACATGCATGTTGCAAAAGAAGCAGTACTTGCCGCATCAAGACCCGGAGCAAATTTGAAGACTTACAAGCCTCCACATACCAAGAACAATGAAGGCACATTCAAGAAGCCCACGGGACCATGGCCTAACAAGGATACAATTTGCCATTATTGCAAGGAAAGTGGACACATTAAAACCACTTGTCCTCTACTCCGAAAAAGGGGTGGAAACGTGGGAACCGTGGAAGAAGGAGGTGTCTTACCCAACAACATAAAAGCGTACATAGAAGAAATTTTTAAAGAAAAAGCAAGCATCTCCGGGAATGCTCTATCTACTTCGCAAGGTATGTCTTGGTTTTTAGATTCTGGTGCATCTTTTCATATGACACATAGTGAAGATTCTTTGGTTAATTCTTGTGAAACCATTGGAAAACATGTGTTTACGGCCGATGGAACAAAACTCCAAATCAAAAAATTAGGAAACCTTGAAAAACAAGACTTTAAAATTCAAAATGTAAGTTTTATACCTAAGCTAAATTTAAATCTACTTTCGGTTGCTCAAATATGTGATAACAACTGTATAATCACTTTCTCATCCCAACATTGTGTGGTGCAGGATCACCTATCGAAGAAGGTGATTGGTCAAGGCCATAGAGAAAGTGGACTATACAAAATGGACTATCTTGTTATGCCAAATTCGGGTTTTTGTAACATAACCCAAGATGCTAGACTATGGCATAAAAGACTTGGACACTTGAACTCTCAAAAGATGTGTAACATTCCTTTGATGAAAAGCATTAGAGAGAAAAATTTTGAATGTAAAGATTGTCTTCTTGGAAAAATGCATCATCTTCCATTTGGAGAAAGAAATTATGTACCAAAGAAAGCTTTTGATTTAATACATTCGGATGTTTGGGGCCCCGCGCCCATTGTTTCTAAAGGAGGATTGCAATACTATGTGATTTTTGTGGATGACTTTACTCGATTTACATGGATATATCTTTTAAAACACAAATTCGAAGTATTTGAAAAATTTGTAATATTTTGTAACATGATCAAAAACCAATTTGGAGCAACCATTAAAATCTTTAGATCCGATTCGGGAGGAGAGTACATGTCTAATGAATTTCATAACTTTATTGAAACTAATGGTATTATTCACCAAAAATCATGCACTAAAACACCTCAACAAAATGGTCTAGCAGAACGAAAACATAGGCATATTATTGAAACTTGTAGAACTATGTTAATTGCTAGTAAGGTTCCTAAATTCTTATGGGCCGAAGCTACTCTTACCGCCATATATCTTATAAATAGAATGCCTTCATCTAACCTTGAGAATACTTCACCTTTCGAAAAATTGTATAACATCCCTCCATATTATGAAAGACTTAGGGTTTTTGGATGTAGATGTTTTGTGTATACAGACAAGAATGACAAATTGTCACCTAGAGCTATTGAATGTGTTTTTCTTGGTTATGGCATTGACAAAAAAGGATATAGGTGTTTTGATCCTATAGCAGACAAATTGTATGTGTCCAAGGATGTGAAATTCTTTGAGAATGACATTTATTATGAGTCCAAATCCTTGGAAAATTCGGAACCTTTCATTCCTAAAGATATTTTTGAGTTAGAAGAAGATAATGATTGTGACTCAGTAGATCATCAAGACATTCAAGAAGATCATGTTGAAAACAATGATGTTTCACACACCACTGTTGATACTCGGTCAATTGTTGAACCCTTTCCCTCAAATTATCCCAGACGACCTAGAACAACCCATTACGCCCACACTGAACCTGATATTACAAGCTTTGAACCCAGGGCTTCAAGACCACCTCAGCGATTTGTGTCATATGAATCTTTTGAACCACAACGAAGAAATTTGATTGCCACCCTTCGTCAAGTAAAGGAACCTAGGTTCTATCATCAAGCTAAAGGTATTCCAGAATGGGAAGATGCTATGAAAGATGAACTCAACGCCCTAGACAAGGCTCAGACATGGATAGTTGCACCCCTGCCTAAAGATAAGAAAGTCATTGGATGTCGATGGGTATATAAAATCAAAACTCACAGCAACAGGCACATTGAGAGATACAAGGCTAGATTAGTTGCTAAAGGTTATGCCCAAGAATATGGAATTGACTATGATGAAACGTTTGCCCCAGTAGCTAGAATGACCACGATTAGAATTCTCATTACCATTAGTGCAATAAAAAAATGGAATATATACCAACTTGATGTCAAGAATGCTTTTTTGAACGGTTACTTGAATGAAGAAGTCTTCATGAGTCCTCCTCCTGGCATTACTCTCCCTCTTGGTCATGCTCTTAAATTACGAAAAGCCTTGTACGGTCTGAACAAGCTCCAAAAGCTTGGTTTGATCGATTTGAAAAATTCATGCATTTGCATAATTTTGTGACTTGCTATACTGATACTGCATTATTTGTACGCAAAACACAATCTGGTATTGTTATCTTGCTTTTGTATGTGGATGACATGATCATCACAGGAAGTGATGAAGTGGGAATTGCTGAAGTTAAACTTAATCTGCATCACGAATTTGATATGAAAGACTTGGGTTTGCTGAATTACTTTTTAGGTATTGAGATAACCAAAAATAGTTGTGGATACTTTATGTCTCAAACCAAATTTGCTAACGATATTGTTGAAAGATCTGGGATTACAGATACTAAGGTTGTTGACACACCCGAAGTCCTAGGCACCAAACTGCGTTCCACAGATGGTGAGAAATTAGAAGATCCCACCCCTTATCGACAGCTTATAGGTGCACTCACTTATCTCACCATTACTAGACCAGACATTTCTCATGCAGTACACACAGCCAGTCAATTTCAACAGGCACCTACTTCTGTCCATATGAGTGCTGTTTTGCGAATTATTCGATATATTAGAAACACTGCTCACAAGGGGGTCCTCTTAACTTCCTCTTCATCTTTTGATTTATCTATATATACGGATGCTGATTGGGGTGGAGATGTCAACAATAGACACTCTACCACTGGTTTTTGTGTGTTTTTAGGTGAATCTCTTGTTTCTTGGAAGTGTAAAAAGCAACAGAAGGTGTCCCTCTCATCCACAGAAGCTGAATATCGAGCCATGGCTACAGCTGCGATGGAGATTTCTTGGATCACATCCCTTCTAGCAGACATGGGCGTTCAGGTTAAACACCCCGCCATCATGTATTGTGACAACAAAAGTGCCATGTACATTGCCTCCAATAACACTTTTCATGAGAGGACGAAGCACATCGAGATGGACTGTCACTTTGTTCGAGAAGAGTGTCTAAATAAGAAGATCTCACTTTGTTATGTCACATCTGAGATGCAGCTCGCAGACTTTTTCACCAAATCTCTTTCAGCTTCTCGATTTCAGTTTTTATTAGACAAACTTTCAGTGTATACCCCGTAAGTTTGAGGGGGGGTGTTAATGTAATACCGTTGGGAAGCCCCAACGGCTAGTAGCCGTTGGATCCCAACGACTAGTGCTGGCCGGCCAGCACTAGTTCAGCCCATTTGATGATCTTGCTTCTTGCTACTTACTTGCCTCTTGTAAAGTGTCTATAAATAAGACCTCATTCAATGAATAAATTATGCAGTCTTGCACTGCTTCTTGATTCGTTTTGTGTATACTTCCGCTCTTGTCAATCATTCTTGAAGATAGACATTCGTCAGTGAATGTCATTTGACTCTCGGCGACTCGGTAATATTGATTGATGCAACATCAACCTTTGATGATCGACAATTATTCACAATGAGAGCTGAGAGACAGTTTTATTATTTTGAATGTCAATAGATGATTGGAGTTCACATGTCCACACTTTTAGCTGATATGTCTCAAGCTATGTTTTTTGAATGCTGGAAGGTAAAGAGAAGCCTTTTGTGCTTCTGTTTACATACAAAGTCTATTAATCCAAGAAATGCATATTCAGCTACAACAGAAGCATTGCAAAATACATGAAGAAACATCCAGAAATAGTATCGAAAGCAAAAGGACATGCATATGATAAGTAACAGCACTCAACTGTAAAAACAACGAGAAACCTTTACCTCCTCAACAGGTTTGGTTAGTTTCCTTATCTGGTTAATAGCTGCATACTTTGCCTCCTCTAGTTTGATTTGGAGGTTAATATTGCGTAACGCTGGAACCAGCTTTTCATCTATGGACTCTTGCAACACCCTGTAAGCAGGTTTCTTCTGTTCAAACTCAACAACACTGCTTATCACAGGTTTTCCCATGTTTCCAGTTGCATCATCTTTATTATGCAATGATATCGAGCCAGGCATTACTGGAGTAGAAGGTTGAGAACCGTCGTCCAGGTTCACAATCGCAACATCAAAGGACTTCTGAGGCACACAAACTGGGGCATTGAAGGACTCCTTATGAGTTGAGTCACTCAAAAGACCATCCACCATCCTTCTATAATTTTCTACATCCAAACATTCAGCAAGCCTATCTTCAGCAGTTAAGAATTTGGAACAGGAGACTGCCTTATCTGATTTGGCAAGGACGCCTTTTGAGCATTGAGCAAAATCACGATTCACTGTTTTATCTCTTCTTGCTCCAGATACGAACTCGAGGGCCTGTCTTCTAGCTTCCACTAACCGACTCTCATTGACCATATAATTCTCTTTACTATCCATGGAAATGTCCTCACTTCCCTTTCCTACTGCACTTGCCCCTCCCCACTGCTTCAAAGACGAACTCGTAGATGACATATATTTCAGTGATCTTTGGGGACCATGAACCTCTCGCGGCAGCGGAGCAGGGGGCGGCAAGCGAAGTTTTCTTGATGTAATTGTATTGGTTGCAATAGAACGTTGTGAAGATTGAAAGGACAAAACGGGCACTGATACAACGCGTGATGGCGTAAGCTTTTGTTTCTTCGCAGGCATTAAATCCTCCACCTTTACTAAATCAAAACCATGTCCGGCAAACCCATTCTCACCTTTTCCAACGTAAGAGACTAAGGAAGCGTGATGAAACCTCTTCCTACTATCTGTTAGTGTTAATGCCCCCATCTTCAACACGCTCCACCACACTGTATCTCATAATCCAGTTAGTGCCAAGCATAGATCGCGCGACAACCAAATTCCCTCAAACCAAGATTACCTTCCACAAATTACAGGTGTCAAATGTCATCGAGCTTGACCAAATCCAAAATTTAAACGATGAAAGAGTATGTCAAAATAATAACTGCACACTGCAGTTTCTAGCAAACGAAATAGAAAACAACACGTAATCCAAATCATGAAAAAGATAATCCTTAAATTCGTCCAGTAAAACCAATATCTAAGTTGGATAGGCAAAATCCACGCGAAAGTTGGTGAAACGGGGGAGAAAACGGTAAAAAGGGAAACACAAATGTGGACAAACCTTAAGAGATAACCGATCAGAAAACTTTCATATTTATTCAAAAATTCTCCGGATTCCACCGAACGCGAACCGAATCTACGAAGCGCGAGGAATCGAGGTTCTGTGAAATTTCTCGAACAAGGGCAAATCCAAAGAAACACCGAAACGCGAAATCTCGTCGGTTAAACCTTTGTAAAGCTCAATGGCGCACGAAACTTGGAAGAAGGGGATGAAATTCTTGGAACAGAGACGGACGTGATCGAGTCGAGCGCTTTCTTCTTCTTCTCGAGCAGGAAAATAACGAGAGAGAGAGAGAGAGAGAGGTGTGGGGAGAAAGAGATGCCGTCGGCTGATTGATGTAAAAGTATGGACCTTTCGGTACCAGACCCATTTTAGGTGTAGGACCGATCCGACCGAATTATTTGGATCGGGTTCTCAGATCGAATCTGTTAAGAAGCGACATTGGGCCCAGAAAGCAGGCGGGTGGAATCGAGATCGAACCTGATCAGCCAGAACCGAAACCGGTGAATCAGAACCAAAACTGGGGACCCAGTGGTTCGGTTCTAGTTCCACCTATCAGAGAATCAAATCGAAATTGAAACCGAAACCGTAACACACGATTCAAAGTTGTTTCTATGATTTGGATCTTGGAATCCCAATTTTATTTCGTGAAATCTTCAAATAAAACTAGACCCGGACCCAAATCCACATGGATGAACCCAAAATTGTTTCTGGAGCCAAGAAGGAGACGCTTTAATTCTGTCTTAGGTTTTGAAGAAACAGGTGGCTCCAGTTACCTGAAATTGGCCAGGTCTGCTAGAAAGAGGTAATAAGTTAAAGGAGCTAACCACCAATGTGTCCTTTTGGCTTCTACATATGAGATACCCTTGGTGTACTTTATAAATAAATAATTAAATATAAAGAGAAAATCTTGAAATGTATAATGTTTTTTAGTGCATAATTTTACATAAATATTTCTACTGTTCCATCTTTGAGATTTAGAGATTTGAATTACTTTGCATTGGATGCACATGATGTATTAAATACAAAGAACGAAAGTATAATGGTAATTTTAAATTTAGTTTTAATTTCTATAGTTGATTTCAAATATCGAATAAAAACACTATGCATTTAGGATGTTCTCTCTTTATATATATATATATGTATATGTATGTATATAAAACAATAGGTAAGAACTTTGTTTAGTTTCCTTTGTAACTATTTGTATTTTAATGGTGTAACTTGTTCTACATTAAATACTTGCATTAAAAGAATAAGGGAAAGTTAAAGTATTACAAAAGTAAATAAAATAAGTACAATCTAAATACATATATAGATTATGAACCTTGTTTTAAAATTTTCTTTTACAAAATTCAATTTACTAATACTTGATACTTCTTAAATTGTAAAACACTTACACCTAGACATGGCCGGTTCCAAACCTGTCCGGCGGTTTCAACCAAAATCAAACCAGACCAAGAACCATAACCATTGAAATCAAGCCCCAAGCCAGGATTACTCAGTTCGTTTTCGTTCCACCTTCCATGAAACGAAAACCATCGGTTCCTTATAAACTTTTTTATTTTTAATTACAAATATGGTTATAATATTTTCTCGGTTCGGAACACTTTGGACCTTAAACCAGAACAAGCTTGAGCCTGATTTGGTTCTGACTCTAAGTTCCGAGTAAAACAGAACCGGCAGTTTGCCGAACCAAGTCATGTAAGACGTGAAAACAGTACAGTAAAACATGAATAACAAGCTGCCCAGAGTTTCTACTAGCCAACAACCATGGTTGACGAGACATGCAGAAATTAGCTTCATCCATCACTGAAAGTCCTTATTTGATGTTCATGACAGCTTAGATGCAAAATTGAAGATCTCAGTGTTTCATCAATCTCCATTGAGATCCACTACTACACTAATCAGCTCTTTCTTCTTCATTTCGGAGCTGACAATCAGCAGCATCCCTGAGTTTCATGGTTCCATGTACTAATACAGTTCTAAAAAGCAGAATCACCAGTTAATCACCATGATAGCCAAATATGGAGCCGGCGGCACTCGCTCTACAGACCCGACGAGCGGTTAGCATACTCCTGAACAAGTGCTCCAAACAGTGTTGGTCTTTCCAACAGTCGAGACGTCTTGTCGAATTCCTTAACCAATATTGCTCAAAGAAATTATGTAATTCACTCACAACCATGACAAGTAATCAAGCAAGGATTAAAAGATACTTAAGGTGCATTTAACCCAAACTGAATGTACAAAAGGGGATGATTTAGTTTTCCTTAAGATCTTTCATTTTTAATAGAAATAAAAATAAAACATGGTTGGGAGATCACCTGAATCCATCACCAGCACTCTATCACAGTCCATCACTGTGGGGATTCTATGAGCAATGCTGATGATTGTACAAGAAGAGAAGTCTTCCCTAATTATTTTTTGTATCAAACCATTCGTTTGCGAGTCGACAGAAGCCGTAGCTTCGTCGAGGAAAAGAATCCGGTATAGTTTAAGCATGATCCTGCCCAAGCAAAGAAACTGCCTTTGCCCCACACTCCATTTGTCTCCATTGTCAACAACTGAAAACATGCATCAAGAGAAGAGGCTGAGAACATGTTCAGTACTTACCTCTTGATGAGGTTATCCCAAGTAAAGCCAACAGAATGTTCAGTACTTAACTTTTCTATAATATTTTAAAAGCACAAACATGCATGCGCACGTGCGTGCGTGCACACACACACACACACATATATATATATATATATATATATATATATATATATATATATATATATATATATATATATATAGAGAGAGAGAGAGAGAGAGAGAGAGAGAGAGAGAGAGAGAGAGAGAGAGAGAGAGATGGCGTTTCCTAGCAGGAGATGCATACTTTCTTAAAAAGTTATGGCGTCGCTAATCACAATACTTCAACCGCTTCCAGAGGGATTCTTTCTGTCTGTCTCCTCTCGTTTACGGCTACGTCCTCAGATTCATCTGCGATTAAATAGCAGACCAGCTGTCATAAAAAACCGTATTTCCAACACTCCACCGTAACTATTGTAATCAACGGTCACTATTGCTCGGAAGGCGATGGGTTGAATTTGCTAAAAGTATTCTCGACCGAATTCGAACTATTTACACACCTATTTAATCACAGTATCTTGGTCGCTGCAGGTCTGCTATTTAATCACAGTCTCTTTATAAACACCACCTTTTATCAGCAGCAATGGTCGTTGACATCCCTGAGCTCGCCAACGTAACACCAACAACAAAGTCTTTTCTCGTACATGAGGTCAGCTACATGGATTCTTTGTCTCCATATATTTCTTTCACCATATTTATGGTCTTTCCTCGTACCTTTCATGTTTAAACCTATTTTAAATGAATTTCTATTTATTTCTAATAACCTTATTATGTGTATGTTTTTTTTGTTGTTGTATATTCATTAATTCATCTCAGTATTTTTATTTCTATTACTAAAGTCATCGGCTGAAGTCATGAATGATTCATGCTGACAACGAAACAGATCGGTTGGGACATGAATTACTTAAGAAAGGGATTTGTACTACAGTCGTTCGGTCGACCGTTCGAGAGCAGATCTGATCATCCGTTGGTTATATTCAATTTCCACCACACATCCTCCATCAAATTTATTCGATATTAAAATAACACAGGATCAAGCTATATGAAAACAAAGAATCCATACAACCGGTTTCATCTAATATAAGAAAAAGCTTGGTTGTAGTTGGAGTATATGGACTCAAACTTCAACCTAGACCTAATATTTAAGCGTGCCAACGACTTCGAGCCTATAATTTACATCAGTGGTGGATCTATATTAAGCCGAGGAAAGGCATTTGGCGTCTCAATTAATTTTTGAAAAATTTAGAAGGAAAAAGTATAGGCCATGGTTAAAGCCATGGACTGATAGTTCGTGGTTTGTCATATTGCTATTACCCAAGTTTTTGCAGAAAACCCTTGATATGAGCTTCCACCTTACCCACAAAAGCCCACGGTTATTTTTGTTCTCATCACCTTAAAAGATGTGTAGGTATGCCACTGGCCTACAGTATATGGTTTCATTCAGATTGTGGATCTGATTGACTCCACCGGTATTATACCTTCAGTGGAGGATCTAGAAACTCTTTTAAGGTGGGGCGAATTAGCCTCTCGAATGGTTTTAGGGTGGGGCAATAGCCCATGGATCCCGTCATGGGCTATAAGCTTTAAGCTGATTTTTAAAATTTCAGATAAGACTTGACACCCCCACTCGGACTCAACGTAGATCCGCCACTGTATACCTTGATTCCATCAGTTTCCACCCATCGGAAAACTGATACTTTGGCTTCGTGTTCTGACTGTTCTCTTAATTCCGACGGTTAACTGCCAGTATTAGTTTACTTGGCAGTTTCGACTGCCGGAAAAGGCTTTCCAAAGACCATCGGAAACATTCTGATTTGGGGAGCTCATCTTCATACTCGATCACTAATATGATAGATTTACTGCCTATATATATATATATAGAGAGAGAGAGAGAGAGAGAGACGCATGGTTAACTAAGAAACACTACAAGAATACAAGTCACTGGTTTTCTTTTCCTTGAAACAGCAATATCATGAAGACTATTATAACAATACTAATATCACTAACGCAAAGATAATCACTTATTGTGGTTTTACCAACTTAGAAAAAATGTGCCTACATCCTTTATTTGAAGTTTTTTTGACTGAACGATCTAAATATTGTAGTGACGCCATTGGTGAAAATCGAGCTCTTCGGACCGTGGGATCGACAAAAGGAACCAGATATCCATCAATCTTGTTATAGAGTGATTGGATCTGTCCACCAATGATATTATTCACTCATATTTGATCATTGTCTTACGAAGACATGAGTAATAATATTGATCTTTATCATTTTTTAGAAACTCTTAAAATTTTTAAATTACGTCCATGTCACCGAAAAGTAATGGTGCACATGATAAAGAACCCTCAAATTTTGAGAAAATTATAATGATGCTTTATTTGAATCAAGTACAAAAAAATTATCAAAAAGTAGGGCTCTGGATCAAATTTTGAAAATCTTAAAGCTCATGAATGAAGAATATCGAGCAAGAACTTTCATGAGATCTGAGATCAACTCTTACAACATTTACAATGTCATTAGTGAGTACCTATATCATCTCCCATCACCAACTAAACTTTTTGGATTGCAAAGTTAGTGATACGCAGAAGAACCTATCAGTTGTGCACTCCAGGTATAGGACTCCAGACCTTTCACTTGAAGGCTTTTTACACTCAGCAGTCTAGCCACGGAAACCATGGCTTCCTAATTTGGCACAGAAATAAGCAACCCTGTACCACCACCCGTTGCGCATAGGCCGGTAAACAACCCTAATGAACCGAAGATGGCTTTCTCGTGTTCGTCATATTTCCTAGACAAGTCACATTGTCTACGGACAAGTTCCGTTTGAACATATTTGTGAGCTGTGGGACTTTGATCAATTGCATTTTATAATAACAACAACAACAACAAAGCCTTTTCCTATACTAAATGGAATTACATGCATTTTCATAGAGCCCGATCTTGTGTCATACTAGCGGTTAACTCAACATATAAGTTAGGTCATTCTTTAGTGTTTTCTTCAAACACTTTATGGTCTTCATCTTTCTCTTTTAGAATTTTTACAATCTACTTTATCGTACATCCTTATTGGAGTTTCTTTTGATAGTTTTATACATGTTCCAACGATCTTAAATGATTTTTCCTTGTTTTAACATCTATTGATACCATTCTTAATTTATTTCCAATAACCTCATTATATATACGGTCTTTTCTTGTGTGACCACTTATTAATTGCATTTCATAATATCTCCTTTAATTTCCATTTATGTATACATGACTTTATATTATAAGTTGCTATTTGTAAGTTTCAACTGCATTTTAGAATATCTCTTTCTATTTTCCTTCATAATTGAGGCACTATGAGGAGTGAATACAAATTTTGGATGTATTTTTTAATATATATTCTAAGTAAATTCAAACAATAAATCCAAATCCAGATCTTGGTGACTTTCAATCCATACCTTAGGCTTATACTGTCACATTATTATTATAAGGGTGTAATTGTGCTGGGTCGGGTGCGAGCATAGACAAGCTCGATTCAGCTCAAATTAGGAAATGTACAGCTCTAACTCAAAGTTTGAGCTCAGCTCGAACTAGATTCAAACAACTGGAGGTCAGGTCAAGCTATATTGGTAGGTACAACACTATTAATTAAAATGTATATGCTAATGTTAGTATATAATACTACTACAACAACATATATTGCATATTTAGGGTGTTGATTTCGTGTTTCATGTCCAGTTCATGTACTATCATTTCGTGTTTGCGCTATGGATGGGTCAACCCCGAGGCAGCCATGCTCTGTTATTGTCATGCCAATGGGCTCGAACACGGACTTCTTGGGTCATGCTCTTATCGGGCTTTTGTGTTGTGTTCTAGAATTGCTAGTACTTGCATATTTTGTGTCATGTAGTCTTCTTCGTGTCAAAACAGGTGAACTCAGATTCAACCCCATTTTTTTCATCACTTCAGGTACCGATTTTTGTAGGTTGTGCTTTTATTTCGTTGCTAAAAAATGACACCCCACCTTATCAAAGCCGGTGTGGACCGGGCCCTGGCGGTTGAAGCAGAACCTGCCCGAACTGAAACCGGGGGAACTGGAACTTCTACCAAAACAGAACCAGGACCCTGCTGTTCAGTTCTTGTTCTGCCTATTGGGGAACTGAACAGAAAGCAGAACTGGAACTGTTGGTCCTAGATTGAAATCCCATGGTGGTTTCAAAATTTTCAAATGAAACTAGAACAGGCAAAAGCAAAATCGGACTTGGACCCAAGGGCCAGTTTGATTCTGGTTCAAGGATCTGCTTGAACCGAAACTGCCGGTTTGGAACTGGAGGTCTTAGTTCAGCTGGAAGCCGGCCAGGTAGGCCGAGCTCCTCGTATTTAGTTTAAATATTAACTTCAGTTGGCTTCATCTAATGATTTTATAATATATGTAAGTAAAACACAAAGTCCAGGACTTTCCTTTACGTGTTTGATCATGGCGTTGGCAATGTCCAAACCCGAACGGTACCGTCCAGTCCGTGTGATTGTTGTCCCGGTAGATGAGACTGATTCGAAATACCGGTTCACAACAAAAATCGCGTCATCAACACCCAGGTTTTTTATAGGCTTCCCGTCCCTCCCAAAACCCTGCTGAGAAGGTTATAAAAATCGGAAGCGGGGGCTTTACTGTTCGCGGCATTTCTAGGGTTTTGGCTCCCCGTTTGAGGGCACATCGTCCCGAAGATGAGGTGAGTTTAATCGATTATTTCCTCTCAACATTGCATGTTTTTCTTTCCTGTTACCATAAAAGCTTCAAATCTTGCTCGATCTCTCCACATTTCCTTCACTCCATGCTTCTCTGGGGGCATCTCTGCGAAAGAAAAACACATTGGGTATTTACTTAGAATGAATGCATGATATGTCATCCATCTCATACGATACAACGGCCATTTGTGATACAAGGTAGTCACAAATGATGACCGGTAAAACAGGTGTCAGTATGTATCTTCTACACATGACAGCGCTAAATTTGGGCAAAAGAAGAAGGTTTTACACTAGCTATTCTCTACATCACGTAGTCTTCCAGTCGGGCTTAGGTGAATTCAGACCCCAGGAAGAGTTGAACTCATTCTCTTTAAGCTGCATTAAATACATATGTTCTGTATTTTCGGAAGCGTATTATGAGACAAGATGCATGGAAACCAAGAGTGGCACCATCAGGAAATTTTAGCTGTACTTAATAGTTGTTATCAAACTCTATAAACCCTAGTGATCCCATAAGAAGCATATCAGTATTCAGTACTGCCTCCCATATGAACCTATCCCCAGTGTGTTGCAAATCAGTTGCAAATATATCTAGATCAAGACATCTTGATACAGAAAATAAATTCAAACATTTATCACCTGCAAAGATATCAGTTTATACTGAAGAGTCATTAAGTATGTATTCCTGGCCATTAATCTCTGATTTATGAATTATGTACTGTGTCATGTATTTAGGTTCTTGAGAGATTGTACTATTCATTGAAACTCATTTCGAAAATTTTGAAACTATGTAACATGAGTTTAAAATAAAGCTTGTCAAACAGTTCCTGCACTTCCAGGCTGTTTTACGGACCAACTTCTGGTAGTCACGGTACTACAGACAGAATTTCTTTTCACAGGTGGCAGCTATATAAATCAAATTATGTCTTATTCTCTAGACTTTGAATGTTATATGGGGTGGATTACATTGGAGAACGCAATCAGAGCACGGTGGGAGTATAAATATCTATCAATTAAATACTTTCTAAATTTTTACCACTCAAAGATAGGCACAAAATGTAATATCCTAAAGAGTAGCATTTTGCTATTTCTTATAATGTATCCATCTAACTCTGCATCACTAGAGAGATGGACCTTTCTTATTGAATTGAAGATTCTTTTCTCCACCGTGCTTTTTGTGCAAAAATTAATGAGGCTTGATTTATCTACTTGAGCTGGGGAAATATCATATGGTTAAACATCTGGGTCCGTGGTTTTGAGATCTGTGCCTAAGTTGCTTTTGTTCTTTCTGGTGTCCCTTTCTGTTTTCTCCTCAAAGAAGTTCATATTATATCATCTACTAAATGTTTTCAGGGTTGATTCATCTTATTGTGGTGCTTATGATCTGTTCAACTTTATCCTTTTTGACATTAAAACAATCTAGCCGCCATCCTGAGGTGAAATGGGCACAGAGGGTAGACAAGGTTTACATCACGGTACTATTACCTGATGCAAAAGACGTGAAATTCAATCTTGAACCTGAAGGACTTCTAACTTTCTCTGCTACTGCTGGAGCAGACAACAATAAGTATGAACTGAAGTTGGATCTTCATGATAAAGTGAATGTGGAGGTAACTGGTGTTTGGTTAATAAGTGCAGTTTTTTTTAGGCCCATGGTTCATTATTTTCTTCTCCTCATGCACCTTCCATTGGAACTCTGACTATTTCAGGAGAGCAGGATAAATGTTGGTGTCAGGAGCATCTTTGGTGTGGTACAGAAAGCAGAAACAGGATGGTGGAAGAAACTATTGAGAGGTGATGACAAGTTACCCCATTACCTAAAGGTGGATTGGGACAAATGGGTTGATGAAGATGATGATGGAATAGGTTTGTCTTCCTTCAGATTTGCCTTTGTTTATGATAATCATGGCGGTACGTGTTGACACATGTAAACACTGAGGTATGTTTTGTTTGATCAGGCAATGACATGGACTTAGGAGGAATGGACTTCTCGGTATGAGTTCTGAACATTGAAATAATTATTGCTGATTGTTAGTGGCATAAAATCTAGAGCTCACGTGGCTAGGGTACTTGACTCACAAGATTAAGGTCGTGAGTCTGATACCTGAAGCGTGCAAACCTTGCTTTGGCTTCCCCATTGTAAAAAAGGAAAGAAAAGAACTGCCTTTTTGCATGTTCTTAGTCTGTTGCTATTCTTATGCAGAAATTTGGTGATGGAATGGGTGATGATATCGAAGATAGTGATGCTGAAGGTACTAAATTTGTTTCCTGCCACATTTTGCCATTCCATTTTACTTGCTGCTGATGCATGGTTTTATATTAGTTGTTGCTGATAATATTAACTTTTTCTTTCTTTTGGGGGCTTATTATATGCCAGCATGGTTTTATATTAGTTCTGCTGACAATATTAACTTTTCTTTCTTTCGGGGGCTTCGTAGACATGGTTGGTTTGTGGTAAACCAGAAGCAGCAGTTGGAAACTGCCAGTTCTGGTTCGCCCTGAATCATAAACTGTAACTGGACTGGGTTCAATACAGTTCTCTGGATTTCTTCCGTTGTCACTGAAACATTTCTCCATTTTGGGACGAGAAAAAACTTTTGTTATATCAGGGATATTTTCCTTCATGATCTCTCATTTGCTATTCTTGCAGTTTCGGAAGTTGTGAACTAAAATTAATGTATGAATGTGTGATGTTTTACCCATCTGGCTAGCTTCCAGTGCTTTTTCTCTTGGTTGTTACAGATAATATGATAATTCTCTATGCAGTTGAATTATAGAGCTTTTGATACTGTTGCCTTTCCCTTTCTTGCAGATGAAGAATTTGAAAACCGAGAGACCGCAGCTGATGAAGACGAAAAAATAGAACCAGCTGAAGATGAAAAGGAACAATCACCTAGCCCATGAAGAGGGAGGCATGATCTTTGTGTAGGTTTCTTAGAATACAACTGCTGGGTTACCGCCATACAAGAAATTTTTATATTTGGTTGATTGTGCAAGCATGACATGCTTATTGTCACTTATTTTCTCAGGTGAACTGGTCATCTTCACCCGAGATCTCTTATGCTCTCGTACTTAGTCTATGTTATCCTTTTTTTGTGTGAGAATTCTAGTCTATACTATCTTGATTATTAGATTATTGTCCCTTTTGAGGCTTAGTGTTACTTGTTAATGGACCTGATGAGTACTTTTCTACCTTTGCTTCAGCACACTTACTATCTTCGATCTTAGAAAGGGTTATTGATACTGTGCCAACAAGCGTGCTGATTCTACTGAGCATAATTGTTGCAAGTGGGGAAAGTGAAACTCATAACTATGCATGGCAGGTTAATTAGCATTTCAGGAGCACTTAGATGCAGATGGTTACCGAGAATTAACTGAGGGAGCTGTCAAATGCATTAGTTGCTTCAAACCCATAACCCTGCATGGCAGAAGTGACTTCAACTGATGATCGCAGAAAGGAGATCCCAAAATCAAGGAGAATCTTTGCGAGTGGTGGCTAAAGTTGAAGGTAATGAGTTCAATATCTGAGAACATGCACATCTTATAGGGTTCTGCAGACATCAACTTGCTGACTAAAACAAAACATTGGGAAGAACAAACTTTCCATGCATGGCATCGATAGTGATTTACAAACCCCAAAAGGGAAAGACTTTGAACAACTTTCTTATGGTTCAATTATGTACTTCTTAGCCTGATCGCATGTTTAAATTTTGAAGGTGGTAGAATGTATGCAAACAAAAGCTTTCTACTACTGCACAACGAGCAATAGCTCACAAATCAAAGGTCTTGAATTCAATACCAGGGCTTCAGGCTCTCCATAGTACCAAAAAAGCTCTCAAGTTGCTTTAGATATATGCAAGAGAAAACCAGTTCATTGTTCCACATTAATTACTTAGCAGAAAACCTCCCAGCCGCACCATGATGACAAATCAATCTAATATCCTCCAAGCGAATGACCACAAGTTACAGTTGCAAGATGCATGCTCACTGGTAAGGATGATGGCGTTTTCTCCGATTTTTAGACTTCATCACTAGAGAGTTAGATATCCAGGATTTGTTTGCCTGAGCAGACTCATCTGACAACCAACAGCAGAGCTGGCCATCCTTGCCACCTGTCCAACCAAAAATTGCTCCATAGCTTGATCGTTCCAGGAGCCCCTGTGTGCACAGCTGAAGATGGCATGACTGTTCTCACTATCGCTGTATGGCCGCCCTCGAGAACTGCATCAGGAGAGCATATGGCTTGATTGTTCTTGTAGTTCACAGGGAAGTAACCTAATGTTCCTTCATTTGTACCCCCAATTCACCCAAAGCCGATCTGCAGATGCACAGTAGTGGCAATCCACAAAGTGCCAACAATGACTATAATTTGATGCTTATTCCTTACTCTGCGCACCATCTATTTTGTTAGGCATCCTTTGCATGGTCTTGTTTTTTTCAAGTTCAATGCTAATAAGATCAAGCTCAATCCTCACTAAGAATGCATTAGATAAACCCATTTAGAATAGAAAAAGGCTTTGCTTTGCTTTTAGCTTCGGTAGCCTTTTGCATACAGTCCAAATACATGGTCTGGCAATCGTGGCAGCACACTATGGACTATGAAAACCTAAACCCGATTGATGCAACATTTGTAAACTTACAGTAGGAAAAGGAAACATAAATACTCAACCGTACATGACCAAGATTCCCGCCATCAGATGCCAAGGAGAGGGCATCCTCGAAATCGACCTCCTTTTGCGAATTGTACCAGTTCCAGACACTGTAAGACAAGCCAAATTCTGAGCTTAGAGAAGAGTTGATCAACACATGATAAAACGTTCACTAGTGCAGACACTTGAGAACGAGCAAATTAAATGAATACTTATTAGCCGTACACGACAAATAAATTTCTAGTTTTACTGATAACTTCATAGTCCCCAAGCTAAGGGGGGGACAATAATTTAACAATTCTAAGGTTATTACTAGATGTTCAGTTCTCAACACGCAGAACCTGATTGCTTCTTGCGACATCTTATCTCCTCTAATAATTTGCAAGCAAAAAACAACACCAAAGTAGAATGATGCAGTTAAAGGCCAACAAGATCCTTGGTTGAGCTGGGCTGGAAATAGTTCAACTGCCTTTGACCAATGACAAGGAACTGGAAAATATGGCAGAGTCAAATTTACGAGTTGTAAATAATAAATAAGCATCTCTCTAGGTAGAACAGGTCCTTGCGAGTAGCTTGTGATAGCCCCTTTTTCTTTATTGAGATAGTGGCTTCATCCTTTTGGACTCATCTTGTTAACTTCGTCATCTTCAGATATATCGCGATCCCTAAGGCATAGCACAAGACGCACTCGGATTCGCTGAGACGGATCCTCTGAAACTCGCACTTGTGCCTGAACCTTACCTAGATACCTTGAACGGAGGTCGATGTTCTATGGCATGCCCCGCACTTTGACACTAAGAAATTGCTTGACAAACCCAAAAAAATGGATACAACTAACAAGCGGAGAAACACATCCCAGCATAAACCTCGCCCATTTGTAGAACATACCTCCAAACGAATTAGATAGATGCTTAGTGTTAACAAAGACTACGTATCTAGGTGTTTCTTACACCAGAAGCAACCTACCACGAGAGACATTTCTTTTCCTTACAAATTGCATGCATGAAAATGAGCTCAACGATTTGTATACAACTGTAACTCTTTGCAGATTGTCAACTCCAAGTAAGAATCTCAGAGAAAATAACAGATTCTTATAAATGAAAACACAGAGACAACAAACTTGATTCTTGAGCAGCATTCAGACACTTGGTTTTTTCTAACCTTTGCAAACATGATTCACTTGCCAGGTGCAGTGGACTCAGGGTTTAAACGATTGGAAAATCAGTGTTACAAGAACCATCAGCAAGAGTGAGGAAAACAGTAATTCAATATCCTCACTTTAAGCTGTGATTTTTGAAATCCCGCTTACAGACTAACTAGTTTGAGTCTTTATAAGATTTGATGTCCAATAAATAAGTAATTGGGATGAACACATGCTTAACACATATACGTAACAAATGAATGACTTAAAAGATTAAAATTACTGCACGCAACTCTCAAGATAGAACCTTAATGTCTCAATGTGTGTCAAACACCAAAGCTTGAGGTTCCTCTCTCCAAATAAACCAACTTTTGAGATTGAAGTTCCCACATTCATAACCTGCAGAAAGGCAGTATATATGCACGTTAGATCTCTGCATATTGTAAAGCTAATCGCTGATGAAGTAACTCAAAGCCCTTCATTTTTTTTCAACCACATTTGCTCAAGACAGAAAAGGAAACATCAATTGACATAGCATAGCCGCATAGGAGTCTATCAAAAACTGTTATCCCTTGGTTTTGCATTAGTAGTAACAAGCAACTTAATCCAGAAGGAAAATCCCAAGGACCCACAAAATCCGGACACTTATATTATGTGCGGACATTAGTCATGACAAAATTATTATCTAGACAGTTCTACAGCTATAGCAGTATACAACTTTCTAGGCCTTGTATGAGATGAGCCCCTGGTATGTAGCAACGTATCCTTTGCTGTTGCAGAAGAAATATTTTTTCATATCAAATAGTTATAGTAATGAGGAAACAAAGACGCATAATGCTAAGAAAAGTTTCATACTTCCTTTTCACAATCACCATTTGACATCTGAATGAGAAGAAACAATGCTTACCAACAGTTACAGAATCCAAATGATCATCATCATTGATGTCACCTCCAGTGTCAAAGATACAAAGAAGTCCATCAACAGATGCGGAGATAAGTTTATTTTTGTAGCCGGGGACAAATCTGACCTGATAAGGCACCAAGGAATGCTTTAGAACATCCCAGTGGCATTGAAGATGTATGATATGGAACCTTGATTAGCAAAACATGTGAAACCAGGCTCCTTAATGCATGGATGTTGGATGCATAAACATCACCTAGCATTATGAGGCTATGCCACACAGGGCAGGTGCTCGAGCAGACATGAATGCAGGTGTTAGACATGGCAATTTTTGAAAATCATGTGTAGCGACAGGGCTACATGTAAGTATAATTTATATATATTATACATAATTGATAACATGTCAGGAAACCAAAGAAAAAGTACCATTCTTATAAGCTAATTCACTGCTGAGGTAATGATCTGTCAGTATTCATCAAGTGTCTTAGTGTGCATTATCATAATAGGAAAAAAAATTCAAAATATCATAGTGGGATATGGGACAAGTATGGGTGCAGAGTGTCTGAGTGTCTACCACGAATGCTGTACCCTAGTAGAAGTGTCTATGTGATAGTCACGAGGATAATAAGCAAAAATGCATTCAAAGGTTGCAAATTCTCACTGCTGCTTCTATTCAGATGGTGAAAAGATGCTCAGTGTGACTAGCATTTACTGCGGGAGATGAATCTTAGAGTAGGAGAGATGGGTATCACGAGTGCTTGCTTAATAAAAGCAACCACAAATTTGATCAACTTCTGGACATTTCAAGCAGCATATCTATGTGGCACAACTATAGCTCATAATGCACAAATCCCTTTTATCATAGTGTTATCTAATATAAACCAATAAATATAACAATATATCCTGAAGAGCCTATCTATTTTTCCTTGTATTGCTATTTTAACTACCTTGCCACCAAGAAATATTTGGGATTCCCCACACTCTAAAATGCAAAAGACACTAAATCTCCAATTTAAGGCAGACCATACGGTCATGATAAGTAATGTATCGACAAATTATCACAGGTAAAGTGATGGATTACTCAACTCCCCTTACTACTCTCCTCCTTCCCTTTACCACATTGGCATTCACAAATTTCAAAGGTGTCGTATGAATATGAACCTGTGTGCGCATCAATGGATCTGCATAATTGAGCTTGGCATTGCAAGCATAAGCACATAGTCACATCATTTGCACATATATCGAGTAATCATGACTAGAGATGTCACTGATGCATGCATGCCTATAAGAGAAAGAACACCTGATCAAAAGTGAATAGTCATACTCAGAACAGGATTGATAACCCCTAGAGAAAAAGTCCAGTGCAATGACATCTAAACCAAGCAAAGCAGCAAGACAACAAAATCCAACCTGTGTAACATCTTCAACATGTGAATCTTCTAGGCATGCCAAATTCTTCCCTTTCCTCCAATCCCAAAATAGTATCTGATTATGGACAGGATACGCTAGATAAGCTTAGATCCAATTGATGTTGAAATGAAAATCCGCTGTTTTAATTTTAGGGCATCATATCAGCTCACAGCATCACATGGAAACCAGAAGAAATATAACGTTATTCCAGATAAGAAAGGCACAATGACTGACGAGACCTGCTTATACAATTCAAAAATGTATTCAAATCATACAGTTGGAAGCAAAATGTTAACTAGTTGATTTATTTGCAAGTTTTAGATTCAAGAGGACAGTCATATTATGGCATAAAATAGAGCAAAATCATGACCAACAATCCATGCAGTCATTCCCACCTAGTGTTAGAAATTCTTTGTCTAGTTAAACAGAATGGGGAAGAACCTACAGACCCATATTCTCCAGCACAGTGTCCACCTGTCAGCAAACCCTGGCTTTCAGGGAAGGACATGAATTGGCATAGCCTTTTACTGCACATCCACACATATAAAACCCTTATATTTCCATAGTACTCCTCCACCCACCCACCCCCCCCACCCCCCCGACAACGTAACTGCCGGTATCTGCACATGCATGATAGTATTTCGATTTTTTATCAACAGTAATTAGAACGGTGTTTGTCTTGTTGGATAGCATAGACTACATAAATTTCGAAGGTTGATGTTTGTTGATCTGACAAATTTTGGGTCCACTCT
The DNA here is from genome assembly GCA_036023115.1 of Brasenia schreberi. Taxonomy (NCBI): domain Eukaryota; kingdom Viridiplantae; phylum Streptophyta; class Magnoliopsida; order Nymphaeales; family Cabombaceae; genus Brasenia; species Brasenia schreberi. The sequence continues at coordinate 4,540,133 of JAYKKT010000064.1, read as the reverse complement.
GAGACATAGTAGCAGCCAGCATTCAAACGACCAAACCTCATATGAGACAGACTACCTTCTCTTGAAGGTGCTCCTCAGTTTAATCCTAAAAATACAGATCTCAAACTTATCTAATGCATATAAACAACATAATAATTTCCTTTCCTAAATCCTATAAGATATATAACCCAGTAATACAAGACAACGTAAAGCAAGAAAATACCAAATCTTAGACAGAAACAACGCAAGATAGTTATTAATGTCAGCAATCTCTGGGAAGTTGCACCTGTGAATTACAGCCAGCTGCAAGGAGATTCCCACTTGATTGCTCAAAGCTAAAGCTGAATATTTCTTGTGAAGAACCACCACTGAATAGCGAAACCTGAAACCAAACTTTCTAAGGTGTCATTGGCATGCAACAGCAGACAATAATCGGTGAGAGATGAGTCACAAATATTAAACATAAAGAGAAGAATGTTTTTTCATAGCTAATGGCAGCAGTTAGCAGACTCCTGCTTGGAGCTTATCTTTGTATAATTGAAAAGGTCATGATCGTTCCATTAAGAAAAAAGCCATCACATTTACTAGATCCATTCGCTTTTTAATGCTATTGCTGACTACACCAACAGTGATACCAGATGACAAGATGAAACATTAGCATGCATATAGAGATTGACCGCTGTAGCTTTAGACGATTCAAATAAGTAACTCAGAAAGATCAACTTGCAGCTTGTGTTCAGACAAGACATTTCCAGCAGATATTCAAACAAAACATTTGATTGTTTTATGATGTTGATTCATCGTATTCTATTAACTTATTATGCTCAAAGCAAGCAGTAACCTTATGGTTCCTTAAACTTTTTACCTAATCAACTGGAACAGAAATTTTAGACATGCTCTTACTAAATATCGCCTAATTGTATTAAAGCCCATTTCCACAGTTCACTTTTGCTTCACCTTGTGCTTCGCAATTTTCGAAGAAACTGTGACTTCTAAACGGGAGGGTTCCACCTTTTCTCAAGTCTAATCTGACTTTAAAATGTATAGCCTCGATTTTGCAACCCATCCTAAGAGTTTAACCCTTCAAACACGTAATGCCTTATTGGAGAACAAGAAAATCACAAAACAGGTGATTGATTTATCAATCTCCGACCACATACTCGAAACAGGAATGGACTTGAGTGAATCATTTAGGTAATCTGATGCGGGTTTTGTCTTGTTTCCAGATATGGTCAAGACATATTATTCTTACACAGCACAAATAATTCTTATTTTCCTTTTTTTGAGGACCTGAGGTTCCTCATGAAAACTAATGAAACTCATTCATTTTATTGATCTGTTAAACCTTTCATTTTTTAAATGTAGCATACAAAGAGTTCCATATGACTATAGTAACTACAACTTATCGGTGTCGAAATTTTTTTTATGACGGAAGATTTTGTTCTCTTCTTCTAAGAGTTATAGTTAAGTTTTCAGTAAGTATTAGTATTAATAGTCATTAATGAGGCCACTGGAGATGAATGTGGCAATGTGCCCTTAATAAACATCCATCCGTGCATCCATGATTTGTGGTCATTTACTTAAGTCAAATATATTTCATGAGTGCAGCAGCGTCTTTACACAGCAACCATAAATATAGAGAAATAAAATTAGCCCGAGGGTATCAGGAGGTTGAGCCATGTGAACATAACACAGAGAAAATAGATCACCAAGCAGGGAAAGATTCATGGAGTGAAGAACATGTGAAGAGACAGATCCATCATCTCCAACCTGTTTGAAGGTCCTTGTATCCCAAGCTCTCATAGTTCCATCACATGAGCAGGACTGCAAAAGATGTGGTGAAGTTGGAACCGAGAATGAAATCTCGTTGACGGTTTTGGAATGGCCCTTGCATTCTCCAAGATATTGCCCTGTTCCAATTTGATTACATTTGTTGATAATGAGACCGCCATCACGGTAATCTCCTGGCTTACAAGCAAATGAAAATCCACATTATGTACATAGTAACTTAGAAGTTGACAGAAAATGCAACTAGGGTTACGTTAGGAAACAGGGAAAAACCATTTTCAGCCATTTTAAGAGAATTTGAGAAGTAGTGGTAGTAGTCGATACAGTGTCTAAGCACCATCTTTTCATAAGTCTATGCTGAAAAGCATCAGTGCTTCATCAAGTCCTTGTTTAGAAAAGAAAAAACTACCCATTTATGATTAAGATGCCAAAACAAGGGTTCTGGTTGGCATGGATGCACTTACAGAAAACTGATGAACAAAAAGTGCTTCACTACCATCAGCATCCAGCACTATCACCATGCACCACTTCTAAAATGAAAGGAGTTTATTTTAAAATGGTTGGAAACGTTACCCTTTGTTCAGTGTTTCCAAACCGAGACTGACTCTAAGAGAAATATATAACGTTTCGAGAAACAATTTCATGGTGTAAATAGTTGTTGATAATCGAAGGTCGAACCGTCCACGTTGCAATTTGTCAACCTTGTTGTATAGATGTCATACACAAACAATACAACAAGAGTGCCGAATGAACAAGCCAAACCACAAACAAAAGATGGAGTATATATAGAGGTTTTTACACACCAAATTAGAGAAAAAGAGACAACAAAAGAGGGCAGCAAGTAGCTGTTGGAAGCATTGATCCTCAGTGCCTCTAAGAGCAAGTGGTTGCGGGCCCTAGTGGCCCATGCCACCCATACTAAGTGCACGGGCCCTAATGGCCCATACTACCTATTACATTTAACACCTCCCCTCAATCTTATGGTGTATATACCAAAAGTTTGTCCAACAAGAACATAAATCAAATACAACTCAATTCTTGTGTTTGCTTCTAACAAGAATTTCCAAAAAATAATATCAAGTTGCCACAACTTCTTTTGAAAATAGTTCTAGATCATCTTTCCATAATTAAGAAATAAATTCATTTTTCATCATGCATTAAGATCAATGAAGTATTAATACGTACATTCACTCAATTTCTAAAAAACATCAAGACAATTTATAATATATAATCCAGAAGGTAAACCAAAGATGAGTCAAATAAGTTCATGAAGTTGATTTGCTCTAATTCAATAAAGTCATTTGATAGAAAACATTGATATCATCCAAATAAGATTATCTATTATAACAACTAGATTCATAAATCACTACAAACTTGTGATATTGTAAGAGAACCTTGGTATATCAAACAAGCCTTTTAAGATTATGCTCAAAACCCGAGTTTTAAAAACAAACTCAAACCCAAACAAGCTTTTTAAGGCAAAGCTCAAAACCTTAAGTCAAACAAGCTTTTTAAAGCAAAGTTTAAAACCTTCGAGTCAAACAAGCTTTTTAAGGCAAAGCTCAAAACCTTCAAATCGAATAATCCTTTTAAGGTTAAGCTCAAAACCCGAGTTTTAAGGATAAACTAGAACACAAACAAGTTTTTTAAGGCAAAGCTCAAAACCTTCAAGTCAAACGTACAATTCCCAAGGCCCTTAAATATCCTTTAAACTAAAAAGTGATTCTATGGTTCTAAAAGTAAGATAATCAATTAGAATGATTAAAACAAGTCAAAGGAATCAACTTCATGCTTTTCAAAAGGTCTCACAAGTTTTGTTAAAACCATTTTATCAAATACAAGTTAATCAAGATAATTATAAGTCTTTTTCAATATTAATTACTCTCCAACCAAAAGGCCAACAACATGGAATATCTTAATCACAAAGATTTTCAGCAAAAGGCCAACAAACGAAGATCATAATCTCATGAAAAAATAAAGTTATCAAGATCACAAATCTTCAAATAACAATAAGTGCATCTTAAAGTATCAATTAATTTCCAACAAAAGGCCACCAACATGAAGCACCTTAATTACAAAGGTCTTCAACAAAAGGCCAACAACATCGATCTCAATTATACAATAAGATACCCCTTATTGTTTTTCAACAAATACATTTTTGAACTTATCAATAGTCAAGTTTGAAATCGTAACAAATTTTCAAATAACAATAAGTACATCTTCAAATATCAATTAATTTCCAACAAAAGGCCACCAACATAAAGCACATTAATCACAAAGGTCTTCAACAAAAGACCAACAACATAGATCTCAATTATACAAGAAGATACCCCTTATTATTTTCCAACAAATACATTTTCAAACTTATCAATAGTCAAGTTTGAAATTGTTCAAATGTCACAACACATTTTTCTTCTAAACATGCTAACAAACAATTTGATACAATCAATATTGCATATAACCAAGTTGGAAGAAACACACCTCGATGGACTCAAGTCTGAATTCCACACACAACGAAATCTGATCTAACAGCCAAATCTATTCATTTAACTCAACAATGCAAATACTATACAAACATGCAATAATACTAAGTACAATAGAGAAATTTACTGTTTCCATAAGAAGAGAAAGTAGTAAACCACTAAAATGTTCCAATAATCAAACTGAACCCATGTTTCTCGCCAATAAGTTCATCTAAAACACATAACGCTTAATATTGCCAAATCAAGGATAAGAAAAAGTGGTTTCCACAAACGAGATGACAAAAAGACAAACTGATATTATTGGGATATCGCATATCCCTACTATCACCAGAAAAAGGGGCTCGGTTCCTAAAATACTAAAATAACATCATCATTGGATCAGTTTTACTATCCAAAACAAATCAAACCCAATAAATTCTTAAAGCAACCAACATCACAAAAGGTACAAGACCCGCAGAATTCACATGGCAAACCCAGAATAGTAGTCAATATCTTGATAAGTAAATAAGCCAAACAAAATCCACATATAAAGAAGCAACTATTAGCTAAGTACTCAATCTTCATTAAACCAATTTTCAAGGACAAAAAGGCAAAGTTATTCCAACTCCTATCAAGTCACTTAAATGTCAAAACCCAAATAGAACTACAGAAGGGAAACCAACACCCATATATATGCATTGCACATTTATAATCGCAAAATAAATTGTTAGAGAATCGTAAACCATCTCCAAAATAAAAAAACTCAGAAAATGAGAAATTGAGTCAAGATAGATCATCAAGACCCTCAATTCTCACCTTAGAATCATGAAAAACAACACGAAATGGGCAGGTGGGTGCAACCCAAAAACCTTAAAATTGAGCACCAACAAAGATTAACAAAGCAAAAATTTGGCCAACGAAAGACCATCTAAACGAACCTAAGCACTGAATCTAAACATACAAAAGTTTTGCAATTTTGAAATAAAAAGTCATGCTGAGAGGACCCCAAAATTTAAAAAAAAAATACCAAAACCACAGAAACTAAACATACCGTCAAACAAACAGTCGAAACCAACAAAGAACAATTAGCACTTTAGATGTCATGTAAGGTTTCTTAGTAAAACATACAAATGCAACTATCCAAACCATCAAAAGAAAGCAAATTTCTATAAAAACCAATGCAACGAGAAGATGGAATTTGAGAAATGAAACAATGCAATGCGAATGAGCTAATCTATCGTTTTATTAAAAAATCAACAAACTCATTAAGGAAAGGACATGGATCAATAACTAAAAACAATGATACTACATGACTTTTTTTAAAAAAACAAAAATGTCAAACACACTAGCCTAACTCATGTCTTTTCAAGTAATACTATAAGCTTATATCTTAGAGCATCAAAGATGTTTCAACAAAAACAACTAAGTTTTCAAATGTTCTGAACATATCAAGCATGACCAAAAACTTATTTTAGAATCATTCTTTAAAATCACAAGATCAAGTTTAAAAATACAACAAGCATATATACCAAAAACAATAATCATATACTAGCAAGATTAAAGAGAAGACAAAGTTTCTAAGAAATTCCAAAATTTTCATGAAGACAACGTAATCAATTGAGAACTTCATTCTTTTCCTTCAATTTTCAAAACAAACATATTTTCTAAAGTTTCCTTGAACTTCACAATGTCAAAAAACAAGAATCATAGATTTTTTCAAAGTTGGCACGCTTCCTAATGTACTCAAAATCTTTAATACGAGGCTCTGATACCATGTAAATAGTTTTTGATAATTGAAGGTCGAATCATCCAAGTTGCAATTTGTCAACAAAGCGCCAAGATCTCAAAACACCCGAGTATAGATGTCACACACAAACAATACAATAAGAGTGCCGAATGAACAAGTCAAATCACAAACAAAAGCTATGCAAGACAGCATAATTTATTGATATAAAGATGGAGTATATATAGAAGTTTGTAGATAGCAAATTAGAGAAAAAAGAGGCAACAAAAGAGGGGCAGCAAGTGCTGGCAAAGCTTGGCCAACACTAGCTGTTGGATTCCAATGACTACTTGCTGGGTAGGCAACTAGGTGGCTATGGGCCCTAGTGGCCCACGCCACCCATACCAAGTGAACGGGCCCTAATGGCCCGTGCTGCCTATTACATTTAACACATGGGTGGGGCTCACTTTTTCACAATAAGATGTACATTTGGATAACAAACACTTCATTTCTTTAGTAACATGTCCCATTATAAATTTCATGCTATATAATCCAAAATGAATAACCATGTTTGACACTCACAACTAATAGCAAAACCTTGCCATTTGTTTAGCACTCTATTAACTCTGTTTCAATTCCTTTCCTCTTCTCGTGAATATAACAAAGTAAAATAATTGACATATACCTTTTGCCACATTTACCACATGATGACTATAAACAGTAAAACAACATATGTACTCTCTCATCTGGGTTGTATGCAAATTGCTTTAGCATAAATAACAAGACTTCAACTATCCATTCTAAGCATATAGAGAGGAATACCCGGATATGAAAGCAAGGAATTGCCAAGAACTACTAAAAATTGATAAAATTGAAAGTCAAACTTAAAGTTATTTATATATCAACGACATGGTCTTTTATATAGCCAAGAGGCACAAGTGGAAAGTTACTTTTGTTCATTTTCATTTCAAATGCACTAGCCCAAGAAAATTCAACTGACAGTGTTTTAACACTCGACAAAAAACAATGATTCAAGGAAAAGTCAAATGACATAAATGCCCTTTATATAAATCAACTATTACTTTATGTTTGCCTTCTTTGTAAAATTATTATTTCAAGTACAAACTTCGCCATTTTGATTTTATTTATTTATTCTTTGTTTATTATTTCATCTCCACCTATGTAAAGGATCACTCTTGCATGGCCGGTCTCAAGCTTGGATAAAGGAGGGTTTCACTAGGCTTCCGACAGTTAGTGTAAAACTTTGACGTACTCATCTACTATGGATTCTACATGTGAAAACAAAGAATCCATGAAGTTGACCCCATCTAGTATGCAAAAAGGCTTTGTTGTTGTTGTATTCTTTGTTTATTATTTCCTTATTCTTTTAATTTCAATTTATATTAGACAAGGTGGAGGATTAATGGAATATACAACAACTAAGCCTTTTCCTATAATAGACGGGGTCGGCTACATGGATTCTTTGTTTCCACAGATCCCTATCATGTGCTATGTTAGCAGTTAACTCACAATAAACTAGATCATTCTTTATTGAAGAAGATGGTAAGGAGGATTAATGGAATATGTTTTAATTAAATTAAAAAAATATTTTTCATGAAAATGGACATGGTGTCCATTAACTTGGTGCAAATGTTGGTACAAACATTAAAAACCAAGTGAGGTTACATATGTGACCCTTGAGAAAATGTCAGTGTTATGATGGTCAATGCTCTTTCTCTCTCCGTTAATTAAAGTTACTTCTAAAAGAAACGTTATGGGAATGATGACAAAGGGAAGTAATAATTGCTTGTTATAGAAAGATATTTATGTCCTTGAGTTTCTGAAATGGTGTTTTCTATGAGCATCTAAGTACACTATCCGTTGGATTTTCTAAGGCTGATGCATTTGAATATTAAAAGGCACATAGTGCGATTTCACTTGTGCCTCTTAGTGGTGCGTGTGAGGCTCATCGAAGTTCTATATAAGCACCATGGCTTTGATGTATAAATGCCTTTGACTCTTAATTTCTGTCATATTTTAATTCTTTTTGGCAATTCCTTACTTTTGTATCCATGTATTCCTTCCTTATTTAAGCAAATGTTCAAAGGCTTGTCATAATTGCTAATGCAATTTGCATTCAACCTATAACAATCTCATGAAAGATAGGGCACAAATGTTGCTTTTAGGAAAGCGTTTTCTCAACTTTAGGGATGGCAATGTTCGTTTGAATCATGGGACCTAACCCAATTCCACCTAAATGGGCTGGGGATAGATTGTGTTCGAGTTTGGGTATGGAGAATACCCAAAGACCGTTTACCATGTATGAGGCAAGCTGGGACAAGAAGTACCCCACCAAAACTATATAAATGTATAGAAATGATATATAAAATAAGTATACATATTACATGCATGTGTATGTATGTATCCACACATTTGTGCACACATATCTGTGGAAGAGTAAGTATCCAAAGGCTTGTCTATATAAATCACCCTTGATGAGCGATCGGGGTTAGTGCTAACAAGGCACCATCCTTGGCACATGGGAGCCCTGCCATGTGCAAAGGATAGTGCCTTGTTGGCACCATCCCACATCGCCTATTAAGTGAGAATGGATGGTCATGATTAGTGAGTACCTACGATAAGAGGATCCTAGCATTCCTAATATTGATATACAAATATATGTGTGTTTTCTAATATACATTGAAATTTCAAATTTTATACCACATAACCTTATTTTTTAAATTATTTTGGATTCTATTTTTAATTTTAATATAAAATACTTTTAATTTTAAGAAGCTTATTAAGATTGGAGTTGGGATTCAAAGGCCTACATTGGTCTTGGATGTTTTGGACGAGAATGTGCATGGCTAAAGCTAATGGTGCACTTGGTTTCCGTCACCTTCGGAGCTCACCAAACAAGGATGGCGTTTTATTGCCCACCCTGAATCCTTCGCATCTCAGTTTTTCAAGGCCAAATATTTCCCCCATTGCGATTTTCTCAATGAAAAGGAAGGGTCGGCATGTAGCTTCATTTGGGGCAGCATAATGCAAGCACAATCCTTGGCTTAACGACCCACTAAATTTCCATCTACCCCAGCCACCAGATACAAACCTCACCCACTTGAAGGTGAAGGACCTATTCAGTATTCATTAGGCATTCACTAGCATGGGACATCTCCAAAGTCACACATGTTGCTAAGATCCTCAGCAATCCTCTGCGCTGGATCCCTACCAACAACCAGAGCATATGGCACTAGAATTCACAGGGCATCTACACTGTCCGATCAGGTTACAAGAAATTTTTGGAGCTGTTCACCAACATTGCCGACCATAACATTGAAGGCCAATGGCAGGAACTATGGAACATCAAAGCCCCAGCTAAAATCGTGAACTTCGCCTGGTACTCTGGACGCAATCTCCTATCCACCCATGCTAGAGAAATGAACACCCACCAAACTGCCCCCGGTGCGATGGCATTGAAGACATCAATCATGCACTACTACAATGTCCAAAACTGGTGTCTCTCTTGCCTCGGCCTTACGCAAAACTGCTTGGCAGCAATCATTAGCGACCATAGAGTCATGTTTATCTTTATCTTGGGACTCACAAGTTGGTTCACTGGTTCGATGGGGCCTAAGATAGAGGACGCTCACTCCCTTCGTGAGACACTTCACTAGCTTAATGGGACATATTGGCACCACATTGACATAGAATCAGACTGTCAGGAAGTCACTCGAAAAATCCCTTCGGCCAGCCCAATTTGTCCAAAATCGGGTCCGTCATGGAGGAAGTGAAAGCTATTAGCGTTGACTTACCAGACATCTCCTTCCAATGGGTCAGTAGAGAGGCCAATAAGGCTGCTCACATGCTTGCACGAGTATCCTTCCAATACGCTGATCTCTACACCTAAGTCTCGCCACCATCTCACATCAATGCTGTGCAGCTCCAGGAACAACAAATCATCGCCTTCTTCCACTCTGGTAACCGGGTGCAGCTTACTAGCTACCCCTCTAAATCCTTCATCGTTGTAATTTCTTTGCTATTTGCTACCTCAAAAAAAGAGGATTGGAGTTGGGATTCTGGGCGCCCCATAGACACGTTGTTATCCACGGGGTAAAAGGCTCAAACTTGTCCCCACCCCATTGAGTACCAGGCCTAGTACGGGACACAAAATTGAGGTTCGAGTATTGGGGGCCCGTCCTCTACCCGCCCGGCCCTTGCAATCTCTAATGGCGTATTCCATCAATTTTTCAACAACCTAAGAAAAAGCAATCCTACTCAACAAGAGAAGAAGATGAAACTGTAGAAACGATACCAACTGCCTTATTGGCCAACCTCTCCATAAAAGCTTCTTGTCATTCTAAGCAAATAATCTTGAAAATAAATAGTAGTGTACAGGTTAGCATCTCCATACGAAACAAAAATTTTGAGTAGGACCATCACGCAAAGGACCATCACGCAATGTAGCTCCAAATAAATCCATTAAAATTTTGTACGGTGCAGTCAGTCACACTACCCGCGAGCATCGGAGTGACTACATAGAAAAACAAACAAAAACATGCCTATAGAAAAGCGTTTCTATTGACCACCAGCTTGAAAACTCCACCGAAGCTATAAAAATCAATACGAAACAAAAAAACGCAGAGAATTTGAATTATATCAGAACAGAAAACCGCAAAAGAAAGAGAGCATTAGAGATCATACCTTGAATCAGTTTGGAAGACGTAATCTGATGAAACTAGCCGCTGACCTCCAATGGAAGACTCTATTTCTGTGTTGACGATGAGCCGGATGGTCGTCTATTGGTTTCAGCAGCGATGCGTGGAATGGTGTTGGAGCTGTACAAGGTTTCTAAATAGCGGCTTCTTCAAGGATATCGGTTGTTTCTTTGCGTATTTCTCTCTATAGTGGCTACTCCTGATCTCCTGGCTTGCCTGCTGGTTTTTTCTTTTTTGAGCAGTTCGAATCCGAACGGTTACCGTGAAATCCGGTAACCGTTCGGCGGTTATTGATGTCCTCTATCCGGTAACCCCCTCTGGTAACGGACTGGATGGTCGGTCCAGCCGTTACCAGATAAGGTTGCCGAGAATGGCCATACTATCTATAACATCTCCCACTTAGTCATTCAAGCTAAGTGTATCGACATACAAGTTTTCCTCCCACTTTTCCAAGGTTTTTCCTAGTTATGTCGTTTCTTGATTACTATTGCAATCAGAACCTATTGTGTGGTGATTTTCCTCTACAACATTTTATCTGTCGTATGGTTATTTACCTATACAACACCAGTCATCCGTTGTGTAATTATTACCTTACACAACAATCAAACATATCTCAAACCCATATTAGTAACATGTTTTTAGAAAAGTTTCTCGGATATGCCTTTTGTTAAGGGGTTTGCCAACATATCTTCTGTTAGCATGTATGAGATGGATATTTCCTTTCTCATAACCATATCATGAACATAGTGGTATTTTACCATTATATGCTTGCTTTTGGAGCAATCAGCTCCACTCTTGATAAGAGTAATTGCTATATTGTTATCACAATAGATAACTATTGACTCGTCTGTTATTTTCAACTTCAATTCTCGTATGAAGTGGCTTATCCAAACAACACTCGTTGCAGCCATACAACAAGCTACATACTCAGCTTCCTGTGTATGCAATGCTACACAATCCTGTTTCTTACATGCCCAAGAAACAACAACACCTCCAAATAAAAATATTTGTCATGAGGTTGATTTGTTGTCATCTTTGCTCCTAACAAAGTCAGCGTCTGAGTATCCTACCACTTTTAGTTCATCTGCTTGAAAACACAGTTTCAAGTCTTTTATTCCTTTTAAATATCTTAAAATCCTTTTTATAGCTACCCAGTGCTGTCAATCAAGATTACTTTGATATTTACTTATAAGACCAACAACAAAGCTGATAGCAGGTCTTCTACACAACATAACATACATCAAGCTACCAACAACTTTTGCATAAAAAACATTAGGCTTATCGTTTCCTTCACCGAGACAATCAGCCTTACTTAATTTAACCCCTTTTGCAACAGGTCTATCTGCAGACTTACATTCACCCATTTTAAACTTCTTGAAGATATAATCAATATATCTCTCCTCACTCAGGCATAAGAGTCTAGATTCACTATCTTTTGAGATCTTTATTCCTAGGATATAGGATGCTTCCCCCATATCCTTCATTTCGAACTTGGAATTCAACCATTACTTGGTTTTGACAATCATCTCGTTGTCGTTTCCAGTCAACAATATGTCATCTACATATAATAACAAGATGACAACGTGGCTCCCATTGTCCCAGACATATACACAGTGATCAAGTTTGTTAGCCACAAGCCCAAGTTCTATAATGGCATTTTGAAAAGTCAAAAATCATTGGCGAGGTGATAAAACTGATATCCTTTTGAACCTTTTGGTCCTTATGATAAAACTGAAATCCTTTTGAACCTTTTGGATATCCAATAAATATACATCTCAAGGACCTATTGTCTAGCTTATCTCTAAATTGATGAAGGATCTTTACATGTGCAATAGATCCTCACCTCCTGAGATGACCTAGGTTGGGTTTTCTTCCAAACCATATCTCATATGGTGTAGTGAATACAGTCTTACATGGTACTTTATTGAGTATGTAAATTGTTATACTTACTGCTTCTCCCCAAAATACCCTTGGAAGAAAAGCATCGATTAACATTGACCTTGTCATATTCAGCAAGGTTCTATTATATCTTTCAGTTACACCATTTTGCTGAGGTGTTCTCGGCATTGTATTATGTTTTGTAATACCAAAGTATTTGTAAAATTCCAAGAATTCTGCTGAGGTATATTCACCTCCTCTATCTGATCTTAAGACTTTGATCGAATGTCCTAATTGATTTTCTACTTCTTGCTTATATTCTTTAAAAGCATCAAGTGTCACAGATTTATGTGTCAAAAGATATAGATACATATATCTAGAATAATCATCGATAAAGGTTATAAAATAACCCTTTTCTCGATGTGTCTTTACTCTAAAAAGTCTACATAAATCTGTGTGAATAATTTCCAACAGGGTTGTTGCCCTTATTGTTTCATTAGGAAAAACTTTCCTCATCATTTTTCCTTGTATACAACAAGCTTCACACTTGTTGAAAGTATTTTCCTCAAATCTAGGCAATAAGTCAAAGTTAGATAATTTCCTCAACTTTTCTATACTTATATGCCCTAGGCATTTATGCAACATATTCACATCAATAGTAAAGACACTCTCAATATAAGCAGAAGATGTACTATTTTCATTATCACAAAGTTTGAATAGTTCTTGTTTTATATCAAATTCCCCAGAGAATAACATTCTCCCATGCTTTCCCACAGTAACCTTGTTAGGAATAAACCTAACCACAAAACTTTTCTTTACTAAAGCAGGGACTGAGACCAGATTGCGCCTTATAGATGGCACAATTAACACATCGGTTAACAATTGGTTTGCCTTCTACATGTATCCTGAAGGACCCAATACCCAGAACATCTAAGAAAGTATTATTTCCCATATAAACTCGATGTTCCCTAGGTTTGTATTCCTTCAGATCCATTGCCCCTTCCTTGGTGTTTGAGATGTGCCATGTAACTCCTAAGTCTATCCATCAGCCTGTCACAGGGCGATCAAAATATAAGCATTCTAAAATCATGCAGATTATGTCCTACTTCTCTGACTGTCTGCGTTGTGGGTTGTTTTCTCTACTTTTCTTGTTTCGGCAATCCCTTTTATAGTGTCTCATCTTTGTATAGTTAAAACACTTAACCCGAGAAGCAGTTTCTTATGATTTCTTATAATTTTGACGGCCTTTCTTTTTATTCTTTCCAAACTTCTTATTTGGTTTTTTCTTGTGGTTGGTTTTGGAGCTAGATGTTGTCTCATCATTTACTATTAGCATTTTTTTTTTCTTGTTTTTGAGCATGTGTTCTTTCTCTATTGCTAGTTTTAGGGGCAACTCCGAAAGGTTAATCTCAGGCCCTAATCTTAGGACAGTGGTGACCATGTTCCAAGACGAGGGTAGATCAGTATTGTTCATATCTGCATCGGTTGAGGGATGATTGATTTTGCTACGGCTAAGTCTAGCCATTACCAGTATGTGGTTTACATGCTTAACTAAATTGTCTCCTTCCTTCATTTTGAATGAGTTATACTTTTGTAGTAACAACTGCACATGTAATTTTGTAGTTGTATCATATTTAGTTATTATTAAGTCAAATACCTCTTTAACGGTCTCATGTTTTTCAAAGACCTTGATCAAGTCATCCTCTATATAAGTCAACAAGATCGTCCTTGCTATGGTATCATCTTTTAGAAATGTTTTATACATTTCTAATTGTTGCTCATTCGTGTGTGAGAGTGGCGGACGGATAGTTTCTTTTAATACGTACTCAACACCTTCAAGTTTTAGAGCCAGAGGGATTCTTCTCTTCCATGTTTAGAAGTTGAGACCATTCAACTTTTAAGTTTTTGCCAACTCAAACACACATATCCTACAACTCATTTTTATGTGTTTGGCGATAATAACAATTAAGCGGTCTAAAAAGGAAACAAACACAAAACCAAGAGTATACATAGCAGGAATCATGTTAGTATGATGCATAATACCAAACAAGTATGCTAATGATAATTTCATAAGCTCTTTGGGACAAATTCGAATTTTTCCCGAAGAGTTTCTGCCTTTGTACCCCTTAAATAATATCAAGGGCAAATTTGTAATTTTATCTATTTGTCCCCTTCTTGTAATCGAGGAAAAACGCGTAAAATTATTCTTTGGTATTTCTGTAAAATTCGTAACTGATTAGGGCTAAAATCATAATTTTAACCCTCAGGCCGAATCTGTAATTTTTTTCAAAAGTACAGGGGTAAATCTGTCTTTTGACCAGATGGTAGAACTAAAATTATCTAAACTGGGAAGGGCAGAAAGGTAAAGTGATAGCCCGATATTTCATAATTTTTCCAAACAGCCAAAGGGTAAAATGAACTTTTTAGTCTTTTATCCGAAAATATATGGACAGTTTTGTAATTTTACTGGATAAAAAAATAGTAAATAGCTAAAACCGACTGGGGCAAAACGAACTTTTTTGTCCGTTACCTAAGGCGGTTTCGAAAAACCTCTGATTTCTTGCCCGCGGTTTTCTGAAAAAATGTGTGTGTTTTTTAATATAAAGGGAAGAGAGAGAGTGTTACACGTGAAAAAAAAAGAAGAGGGAGTGAGAGAGAGAAAAAAGGAGAACAGAGAGAGGGGGAGGGGGAGGGCTACCTTTTCCGATTTCAGTCGGGCCATTGGTGTCTTCTTTGGCCTGCTGGCTACCTTTTTAGTTCAGTCAGGCGTCGGTCGGTGTTCTCTGGCCTGTTTCAGCCTTTAGGGTTCTGTCGGCCGTCGTCTTTGCCTCAGATGTGGCTTTGTCAAGCGGTCGCCGATTGACTCTGTCGGTCTTCGCCTTGCTGCCGAATTTTACCTCTCTTATTTTTTTTCCTCTGTCTCGTTGTCCCCTTCTCTTTTCTCTTTTTTTTTTGTTCCCTCTTTTTTTTCTTATCTTCTCTTTCTCTTTTTGCAAGGTTTTTTAAGCCCTCATACTAGTGATGAAACTAGTCGCTAACCTCCATTGGAAGACTCGGTTTCTATGTTGACGATGATAGGATGGTCGTCTCTTGGTTTCAGCCGCAAATGCGTGAAATGGTGTTGGAACTATACAAGGTTTCCTCACAACGGCTTCTCCAAGGAGATCGGTTATTTCTTTGCGAATTTTTCTTTGTATTTTTCGTGTCATTCCTATGCCTGCTTCTGATCTCCTCGCTTGTCTGCTGGGTTTCCCTTTTCTGAGCAGCCCGA
This sequence comes from Brasenia schreberi, assembly GCA_036023115.1. Taxonomy (NCBI): domain Eukaryota; kingdom Viridiplantae; phylum Streptophyta; class Magnoliopsida; order Nymphaeales; family Cabombaceae; genus Brasenia; species Brasenia schreberi. The sequence goes on along the minus strand of JAYKKT010000064.1, from coordinate 4,524,314 downwards.
ATCCGGACGGGCGATTACTGATGGCCTCTATCTGGTAACCCTTTCTGGTAACGGACTGGATGGTCAGTCCAGCCGTTACCAAATAAAGTTGCCGAGAATGGCCACCCTATCTGTAACATAATCACCTCCAAAACTCGTTTGGATGGTGTTCCTGATACCAAGCTTCTTCCCCCACATCCATGTCTTCGACCTCTCCGTCCATTGCTCTCTCTCTCTCTCTCTCTCTCTCTCTCTCTCTCGGGAAAAGCCGATGAAGCCTTTCGCGTTGGTACGCGCCGTTCTTGGGGCTTGAAAATTTTCATACCTTGAAAACCGAACCGAACTGATAAACCGAGGTTTATAAAACTGTAAATCGAATCGAAATAGAAAATTCGGTTCGGTTTGATTGTTTGGTTATATCCTAATAATGCTCACCGCTACTTGCATCAGTCCTTGACTTGGGTTGTCAACAGTTTGAATTAGGCTTCCTGCGATCCATACCCTAGGGTTATGGTTTTGTTTCAAAAAGGATGATTCAATTAGAAATTTGGGTCAGACCTGGAATGTGTAATATATATAATATTTTGCAAATCCAAAACACCTCGAGAACGTACATAGTTTGTACCAGGTTTTTGCATGGTTTTTTCTTTATTTTGGATGAAGATTGAGCTCAATGGTGACTTCAACAGACCCACTTAGTTCGGGAAGAGCTTGGTTTTGGTTTGGTTTAGTTGATTATGGTGGTTCTGGGTTGAGGTTCAGGTCCACAACAGTGTTCAAGTTCTTGTTTATCATCGTGCTCTATTTGGTTGTCATATCAGCGTTCGATTCAAAAGGATAAGATCTTGTTTTATCATTTGATTAAGTGTTGATTTTGTGATTCTTATGGGTGCTCCATCTAGCCAACCCCGTGGCAATAGGATCATGCTTTCACTCTCGGGAAAAGCAGCATCAAATAGCCTCCTCCTTTCTCTTCCCTTTTTATTTTGAGACCAGAGTCTGTTGTGTACACAAGGCACACAACATCAGATAAGAGGATAAAGACAAAGGATAAAAACACTTTGCATCTTCTAGAGTTAAAAGCCTTGGACCAAGGCCCTGAGCATTCAGCGAGTTTGTGCTCTAATGTTGAAACCATTTTTCATGGTTCAGTTAAATCTACTTGACTAAAAGTTTCAAGGTACCAATGCGGGTTTACCTGATCAATAATATGATAAAAGCTTTATATTTCTCCCACTTTTGAAAATGATTATAACGATCATGGGTTTAGTTGCAAAAGAATTTCTACGCTAAAACTACCAAATGCATTAGCTAGTTCAAAATTTTGATGTTTTCTTCTTCTGGAAAAAGTAATATTTTCTAGCCCTGATCCTAACAATTGTGCATGTGTCGGCATGCGCATGCATGAGTGTGTGTGACTGTGTGTGTGTGAGAGAGAGAGAGAGAGAGTGGGAAGAGACTACTGTTTATGTAGGCATCTTTGGCAATCCAATCTGACTTTACCTGGCGAAGGAGCTTAGAATTGGAAAATAAATGACAGTGAGGCACGAGAATTGGGCGCATCTCAAATGTATTGTACATACATGCACACAAAAAAAACAAAAAGCATTATCCACTTGCTGCGTTCAACTTTGACTTCAAATCTTGAATTATTCTTTAGTGTAAGGTCCTCCAATCAAATATTGTAACAAGCTTTTCACAGAGTCAAGAATTGAACTTGAGGTTCCTCATCCCCTGTCACGGAACCGTGACGCCCAGGTGCATTTCCTGTTAGTTTAAATGTACATCCGGACAGGGGAGAATGTAAACCAACGGCGGTTGCAGCTGCTATGTGAACTGCAAGAGTCTATGTGCAACAGCACGAAGTTTCAAATCGTTACAGGACAAAAAAAGGCTTCAATTCAAGAAATTCATAGCATCAACCTTAATAGCAGCATAGCATTTTCTTGGATCAATTAATTAAGGAAAATACGCAAGTGTACACCCACTTAATCGGGCCAAATTGGAACAGAAATTTGAACGCAACATGCCATTTGCTGAAAGACAAACAACCGAGGGCAACAGTATAAACTGTGTATAATAACAACAATCTGAACTGTAACTCAGATAAAACAAAGGGAAGCAACAGCGAGGCTATCAGCAGATGAATATTTTTTCTTCCGTCGCAACATTGTCCAGGTTAAGGTAGTTGACATCGACCACCAACTCTCCGAAGTCATCTGTGGACAAATGGATCCTTAATCAGTGGCTACTGCTCCAATTGTTTCAAGTTATTCAAAGGCATTCTCGAGACATAGGCTCAAGACTAGGAATTCAAACCAACTCATTTGGTTGCCAAGTGGACACAACAATGTGATCCAATTTATGTCCGACTCATGAGGTAGGCAAGGAAAAGGAGAAAGTCACATGTAAGATGAATAAAGACCACCATTTGGACCTTTAATTATCTAACTGGTTACTGGCATTGGCTACAGAAACATGTGTCGTTTTTCTTTTCTTTTTCTTTGAAGATCAGAAATATGTTTCTTTGAAATTAAATGAAGCATGCGTTTTCCCATTTTGGAGTTTGTGAATGCTCTACTTCAACCAAGTAAATCACCAAGCCTTGAGAAGTGTGCAACATACACAGACACACCGGGCGCCATCTGAAGTTTTTGCTAAGCAAGTACTCGAAGATCGGAAAGGTTCATCCATTCCAAGACGAAACCAATCTGAAAGAACGTGCAGAATTGGAAGATGTGGAAAACATTCTCAACATCTGCCTCACATAGGACACATTTGGTAGCTGATGTGGAACCCCAAACTGAAAGTTATCATCAGTGGAAACCCTCTAAGCTAGCCTTGACGCAAAACATCGCACCAACACTGAAAGAGAATGCCCTATAGGAGGAGGATACAGGAAACAGATCCGAGAACCAACATTCCACCTTAGCAAATCAGTTTCCTTGATTGGTAGATTAGAGACTTGACAAGAGCCAATTGCTGACTCACAGAAGTCATTCTGCAACGTATGAAAAACTTTCATTGTCCATATGGACATCATACATGGTCCAGAAAACCAATTACCATGGATAATGGCAAAAGCAGCACAACGTGAACAAATCAATTGATCTTGCACAGGTGGAGGTGCAGCCGTTGAGTTTTAACAGATTTTTAGTACATCATGGTTGAAATTGGATCTTTTTAAATGCCCTAGTGAAATATGATGGTCTAGCACAGTGCCCAAAAGGACGGCACAAGAAACCAAAACCCATACCTTCATAAATTGTCCTAACGTAATCCACATACTCAGATACAAGTTCCTTGTAAACAATGCCTCCAGGGTGAGCATCAAGGACCACCAGGACACCTATACATAGAGAAGAGAGGTAGTCATATTCCAAACATATATGAAGTGATGAAAAAAAAGACAAGATTTAAAAATGTACGGACCCCAGGTCATTTAAAAACAAATGACACAGGACAACTGACCCGTGATGGACAAACCAAGAATACCCTTACTATAACAATATAGTATACATGCTTATTGGTTGCAAAATGTGCAAATTGCATCATTTAAATTGGATTAACAGAAACTAGAAGAGAAGCAACAGAACAATAGAGCTAACAAAACAATAGGGATAACAATGGGAAGAATCAGCAAATCAGAGAGCCACAGAATATCATATAATGCACTGAAAGGATTCTCTCTAAGCTAAACACACGCACACAATGCACGTTTCTAAGTTCTTTTTCATAATCTGCTTGGAAATATTTCACACAGACAAAAAAATATAGCCTAATCTCTCTATATGGAAGGAGATCCAGATGCAGTCATCTGCAGTCCTGCAGACCTACCTGGGGCAATCCAAGAGGATTTGCTTTTGCCAGGCAACGGCGCCAGCCAAAGAATGTTCCTGAAGTTCATTGAATCATCATATATCACATTGGATCCTGGAACAGAGGCAAAAAAAGTTAGTGAATGGAAAGATGGACTGAAGAAAAAAGCATGTCTATTTTTTACCTGTTTGGCAATATCCCATATGATAAGGGAACATTTTCTTCTCATATGCAGGGTATTCTCTAGCATGGAACCTGGAAAAGTCGCCAAAATTAAGGAAATCAAAGACGGAACACTACTATTAAGAAACTATGTTGTAAGTGCAACATCTATAACTACTAAATGTAACAATCTTCAGCATGGCAGCAAATTAAACGGAGTCATGAAAGAGGAGATATATATTTCTTTAGTAAACAGAATGTGATGCTATCCAATTACAGAAGCAGGAGAAACGGTGTAACGTAATTAAAAGGGAAAAGAACATAAGTTGTAAAACTTACAATATACCAAGTCTTCCAGAATTAGTCGCAAGAAAAAGATGTCCATGGAACAAGTCATATCGACTCAATGAGACATTAAAGTCAATCAATTGACTGCGGGCAATGATTGTTTCAAACAAAAATGCAATATACAGGTTCAGTTCCTGTTCATGGTACCCAAGATGCAAAATTAGTTCTATGAATTTAAAGACAAGATTTTGGTGATTGTGGGACAAAAGGATCAGTGTAACGGGGTCAATCATTCAACAGACCTTGTTTATGAACCGCCTTCCATAAGTAGTCCTAGTAAGCTGGCATCTATCTTCCTTGCATCCTTCAACATCAGGAACCTATTACTAAAGGAGAAGTTGAGTGATCAAAAGGCATATTCTATGAAACCTGAACTGGGAAGAGCAGTACTTTAGTCAATACCAGTTGTGTAAACACTAGCAGGGTTGATAATCATGATAGAAATAACTAGCAGAATTGTACTTCAAGTTTTCAACCACGTTCAAATCTCAAGCCAGAAAAGGTTGTTATGGCCACAACTAAATGCATTATTGGAACATTAAGAAACAAAGTCATGGTACATTTACTAGTTCCCGATGCTTTATATTTATGTACACCACACAAATATGTGTGCGTATTTGTTTATGCATTGGTATTGACCTCTTTGTGGCCAGCAAACTATTACACGTATTCTTGGTATTTTCCAAAGAAAATTGCAGAAAAAGGAAAAGAACGATTGTAAAGGCTCCCTGGTGGATTAGTTCACGAAGCAACTTTTGGAAGCACCCAAACGAATATTTTTCAATAGAAAAATCTAACAAAACAAATGAAAGCTTTCACAGCAACTATTAGAGAGACGTATCTCCACTACCAACTTCCTTGAAAAGGCAAATGCGAGGAAAGCAAACCCCATTCATTCACGGCTTGCAGCTAATTAAACCATGAAAATCGCAAAATGGGTGGCTTGGTGCTGCTCTGGTTTCGAAGTTCGCACTCATGAATAGAAACGCCGACTTCCCAAGATCCAAAAGCATATAATTAAACCATCGTTCATGTTCGAAAAATCAAAGAGAACTCACCGGATGCACGGTAGGGTCCAAGCACCTCTGGATCGCAGCTGGGTCCCCACCGGAATCAACGGCGAGACGTGCGAGCTCCATCACGGGCGACGGCGGCCACCGGACGAGCTCATCGACGTCCTTCTCCTTTGACCGGGGATCTTCGTCGCTCGTCCTTCTTCTGCGAGGGTAAATCCCATCGTTTTGGGAGCCTTGTGCGATACGATTGTTTCCAGGAACGGGTCCAAGAAACCTAAGGCAGGATCTAAGCTCTCGGGCGATCTCTGCGTCGACTCTTGAGGCCTCTTCTTTGCTGCCCAAAAGAGAGATAAGATCGGACGCTATGGGCGAAGGATCAAGACGCTTCGGCGATGCGCGGGAGAAGAAGAGGGCACCGACCCGGTTGCGATTGTTAGGGGAATGGGGAGCGACGAAAGAGGAGGGAACGACAAGAAGCGATTGAGAGAGCGAGAAAGAGAGTGAGATCGCGAATGCAACTCTCAACGAGAATAGAGGGAACGAGGATCTCATCCTTTCAGCATCTGCTTCAGCAAGCCACTCGTTAAGTTTTCCATTGAATTCTTAGAAAGTTGAGAATCCTCCTATCGAATTCAAGAAAAGTGGAACTCATCGGGATTACAGTCCACGGATTTCCAAGCCCGCCAGTTCCCGTGTGTTCTTGCTGGGGTGCCCAAAGAACCGATAATTTCGATTGAACCGATTAGAGCGATCCAATCTAAGGGTTTCGTTTTTGTTTCTTTGTGTTTGGGGGTAAATACAACACATACATTATATATATATCATCCTTACACATGTTTATTCATGGATCTCTTCTCTTTTGGGAGTATGTAAAATATTACTCATTCAACCGAAAGCAAAGTAAAAAGAATGCAAGAGTATAAATGTGTAAGATGTACTTAAGAAACAATTTCTCTCTCTCTCTCTCTCTCTCTCTCTCTCTCTCTCTCTCTCTCTCTCTCTCTCTCTATATATATATATATATATATATATATATATATATATATATATATATATATATATATATATATATATATATATATATATATATATATATATATATATTGGAAGAAGAAAAAACTCTCATCAACTATCAAGAATCAAGTATAGATGCATACATATATGCAATATATATAAAGAGAGGGAGGATAGTTCTAAATGCATAATATATTTAAGTACATATTTCTGCATAAACATCGGATTTACATGATTAACAGTAGAGATTTGAAATGAAAAAGTAATATTTTACTTTTATAAGTTTTATCTAATGCATCATGGTGCATCAAATATTTCTTGTTTCATCACCAAAAGTTGTCACATAACCTATATATCATACTAAATACATAATATTTTTATATGCATAAACATCTATACTATTCGATATTTAAGATCAATGGTAGAGATGTGATTGTACTTTGTATTATACAAAATAATCTAAATCTCTATTGATCTCAAAGTTGGAACGATAAAAAAATTATACACATAAAGGCATCATGCATTGCATTGAGCATTACATCTCTCTCTCTATCTCTCTATCTATCTGTCTGTCTATCTATCTATCTATCTATCTATCTATCGATATATATATATATATATATACTCACACTTTATTAAGGTGGCAGTGAAGACATTCAAGTAAAATTTGCTGTCTATTTGAAGTGTCAATGCTCAAAAGTGCGACGATAGTGGAACATTCTACGTCACAACTTATCCTACAACTAGTTGGGTTCGTCTGTCGAAGTGAACATGGAATAGTGTCATTTATAAGCACATCAGCTTAATGAAACATGGTTCAAATTAGACCAAACCCAAACCGATGGTGTGAATTGGTTCAGTTCTAAGGTTTATAATGAGTTGTGTTGGTTGCCCTAAACTGAGAATCTTTGATTTTGGTCAACCAACCCCACATTTTCATCTAGCTTATGGGACGACGAGAATATCAATAATGTTTTTAGTGTTCACGGTATTTTCCTCGTCTATGATGCCAATAACCTGACAAAACTATAGAGCATAAAAAGATGGGCAGATGAGGTTCTTATTGAAGACATAAAAGATTATTATAAAATGGTATCCATGTTGGTAAAAGCATAGATTTTGCAGCCTTAAATGTGAAAGGCAAAAGTATACGCCATTTTTGTAGAACGTTAGGTTGTACTTGTTCTTTAAAATTCCAAAGATTAGGTGAGGCACACCCTCACCTCCCCTTATTGTAGATCCATTACTCAGTTCACATACGGCAAATAGTATAGCCAGATGAATATGCATGTTTCGTCTAGCCATAATTCTGCAGTGGATGTTTCCAGCAATTTCTAAAGCACAACGTGGTGTTTGATTACGAGCCCGGGCCCATAGAACTGTTACTATAAGCTCAGTTCCAATGTTCCACCCTCACGGATGGGCCATTGATCGGCCTCGTAACCCCATAAAAAAGTCATGGACCCTGTTTTTTACTGCATGCTGAGAGCCGTGTTTGATTATACGAACAAATTGGGCCTACAATTTCAGTTCACTTTCAACACTTCTCGTAATCAAAATACCCAAAAGGACAATTTCAGGCACATGGGATTAGCACAGTGGGAGAGGGTCTCGACTGCTACACAGGCAGTCAGAAAAGGTTCAACTCCCATGGTCGTCATTCTCTTACAGAAGCCAGCCAACAGACAGCATAGGCCCCATCAATAGCAACCTGAGGGTTTTACATTGATAGCGATGCAACCAAGCCCTAAGTGCGGGTGCAGTACCATATATAACAAATAAAAGAAAAGGCAACAGACACAATTGCAGAGAAGTTGAAATGATTTCCTCCCCACTTATGCCTGTAACAGTACCAGCAATGACGCCAATAGTACATGCAAATAGGAAGCTATGAACATTTATGACCAACGAGCAGCCTTTTATGTTTAGAATAGAGCAAGAAATTATTAACACAAGCCAAGATATTGGTTTATTTAATCCATCTGATATTCACAGAGGATAAAACATGATTTGTTCATGTTGCAAAAACAATTGCAAGAGCCAAATAAACAACTTGGACTTGGAACTCTACTCCATCAACAAAAATAGAGGGAAAAAGAAAAAGAAATGCCTTCAACTGGGCTTTTGAATGGATATAGTCCACAAGAGATCTGAATCAGATCGTACTGTGATCTTCTCTTCTCGAACAATGTTTGATGTGCTTAATACACCACCAAACCTCATTTCTGACTCGGCTGAAACAAACCAAACAACAACAACAACAACTAAGCCTTTTCCCATACTAGACCGGGTCGGCTGAAACAAACCAAAGACAAAATAAATCACCAATCGTGTACATGTGAAGAGAAAAAACATGCTGTCAATGGAACAAGGTGAATAAACAAGCATGAAGCAAGTCCATGCACAGATGTGCAATGTTTGTGCCTGCGTTGGCATCAGTAGCTTTTTACATCTCTTTGGGAGTTTCTTTTTGTTACAATACTCAAGACCAATAATAAAATTCTATGTAGCTGACCCCACTTAGTGTGGGAGAGGGATTCCTTTTGGTTGGAAAGACCACCTTTGGGCAGTTTCGTACTTGAATCACAAGGAATAGAACTCCCAAGTCTAGGGCCCTCGTCCCCACATCTCATGCTTAGCTTTGGCTTATTCAGTGTGACCCTGGCCACTTGTATGATGGCCAAAGGAACCCTCCTACTATACCAAAAGGCCCCAGTAATATCGCTCAGTAGTTATTAGTTTAACCAGTCAGAAGTAATGCATGAGATCAACCAACTGACCAACCATAAGCTATAGCTTTAGTCAATCCTCATGGATGATATCTGAAGGCAGTATAATGTGATTTCTGTCAGGACTTCCAACCCTTGGACCCTCACAAAGCCACAAAATCTGGGGGACTTTGACATTTCAGAAACTCCAATTATATTAAAAGGTGGTCATACTTTGGTAATCATGTAATGAAATAGATCATCAAAAAAAACCTGCAGGGAAGAAGAAGATGTACTTACTGAGGTCCCATTTTAGGCCAGTGGTTGTGGTTCTTGCAGACGGGATGCCAATTGGAAAGAGGCCACAGTGTGGGCCTTCAAAAGAAGACTGTATATATATGGTGTGTCTTTGGAAGAAGATATACTAAGCTATCATCAGAAAGAAGAGTTATGCAGGTGTCAGAAAATCTAAGAAGAATATTGATGTTTCCAATCTCATGGTCAAATCTACCATCGAGAGCTCCAGCAACGAGAATGCTCAACTGCAGTTGCACGAAGAGAGCAAAGTCAGGAAACGAAGAAAAATGCATGTGTCACATGTGTGTGTGTGTGTTGGGGGGGGTAGGGGATGGGGCTTTGGGACCTTTTTATCCTACCAAGCTGTGGCTTCAGGGTATACCTGGCTGCTAAGGAACTCTGTTGCTGCAGTAAACAGATGTGGAATTGGAAACTTAAAGTGCCCAATAAACTTAGGTTCTTCATCTGGTTAGTATGTTATATGCTCTTCCAATCAATCGGTTCTGATTTACATGGGGAATGGCACCCAATGATTCATGTGTGAGATGTGGGGCTGCAGAATTGTTTCTACACTGCTTGTGTGATTGTCCAGTTGCAAGGCAGTTGTGGAGAAAACTTGGATTTAATCATGTACATGATGATCAGCTCATTGGATCAAATCCTTTGCACAGCGTAACACTACCTGGCTTTTTGGAGCAGCGATCTGGATATGGAGATGGCAGATTAATTCCATACTAGATGATCAAAAATGGTTTCAGTATTGGTTGTTGACCGAATCTTAAATGATTATATCAGTTGGCAACAGATATGGGGATTGGGAGGGAACACGCACGAGCCAAGAAGATTCAACTAGTGGCAGCCACCTCTTCCAGGTCAAGTGAAGATCAATGCTGATGACAGCTTGGACTGCGGATGCCATCGAGCAGGTATGGGTGGGCTGATATGATTGGAAGAGGCATTTGGATAGCAGGATTCTCTGGGAGGATGGAATATACAGACCTGTTGGAGATTGAATTAACGGCTACATATAAAGGGCCGTGTTTTGTGTGGGAGAGGGCTTTAGGAATATTTGGTGGGAAACAGATTCACTGGAGGCAGTGAATTTGATTACTGCTGATAATTTTGCAACTCTTCATAAACTTGCAGACACTATAGGAAGTATTAGATATTTCTTTAAGAGAACATGGAATGCACAGATTTCACACATAGCGCCATACAAAGCTGCTGATGTTTTGGCTAGGATAAGTGTACAGATGGACATTGAATTTTTGGTATGGATAGCTCCTTAGTGAGTTAAGGTCTTTACTAAGGGAGGAAGTCAGAGGTGTGTCTCATCTCTGAGTTTCGTACAGAACTTTTGTACAGTGAATTGTGTATAAAGTTGTTTTGTCCGTTCAATGAAAAATAAAAGAGTGGGGTGACTTTCATAACTAGCCAAAGGTTATAAGTAGCACTTACATTGGACTGCTCAAGGTCAGGGATGACATTTCTGATAAACGATACACATTTGTGCAGATCCGTAGTATCTTGATCGTGTGATTCATGATTCATCAACTACTTCTGTCCCCTGTCATACACACAAAGCCAGTTAAGATCTTCAGACAAAAGATTTTATGTGCAAAAAGAATTGGTAGAAAAGCTGCTAACAAATATAATTTGGTCCTTCATGCTTCATTTGGGCATTTAATGCGATTCTTTTTTTTTTATGGTTTCTCAAAGAACATTTCTCACAACAACATAAACAGTTTACTTTGGAACTCTCAAAAACAGTTTCTCATTTGATGAAGAAATAACAAAAAAGAAACACGTCAAAGAAACAGGATGAAGTACCAATTCGGTGTAAAAGCTCTGCATTTCTGTCCTAATCGAGTCCATATCACCCTTTATCACATCTGGCTTGTATCTGACAACACCAAAAGACAAAAGGAATAGTTGATTGTCAACTGCAGCTGCCAAAATAAGCAAGGAAATTACAGCATAAAATAACCTTCTCGAGATTACAATAACCAAGATAATCACGAGTCTCCATCCTGACTGGGAGAAGAAAATGGTGCTTCAACAAAATGAATGACATGTAGATTGAAGGAAATAAGTGAATAACTTCAGCATTCAGCAAATTTTCCAAAATTGTGATTGCAATAGTGAGGCTCCACTGACTGGTTCCATAAAAGGAAAATCACAAATGTCGCAAAGAAAGGGAAAGAAAGTAAAGATGAAGAATCAGATTACACAAAAAGATTATAATGGAGTTTCTATAAAGAAGCAGATTCGTCCATATGGCTAGGAGCCTTAAGGAGAACTGAGGAAACCTGAAATATGAACAGAATCTCTTTTGTGGAAATAGGAAAGAGGCTGTGAAGAGATGCTTCTGAAATATGGCAACGATAGAATAGTTGGGACGAATCTTTTCCAGTTACTGAAGTTCATTTAAGAGGTTCTAAAGGCTTATCCTGATATCTTGAAACAACATTGACATGGGAGAAGGTGGAAGCTGTCCAAATTCATTTCAGTTACTCTGACATAATTTGTGACCATAATATTGAGTTAAGAATATGTTTTATGAGTATATCATATGTTTGACATTGATATGAACTAAGTCACACAGACACCTCTAGGAGGTGGAGTGTCAACCCCAACATGAGTGCGACACCAACACCGACACCGACACCGTGTCGGTGCGGCATGAATATGAATATATATATATAGGTAATTTACGGTTCTACCGTCTATGGTGTGTTTATCCTCGAGAATCCGATTGAGAAAGGAGGGATCTGCGAAGACGACGAAACCGAAGCCTCTTAGTCGACTCGTGACCTTATCTCCCATGATGATCACCTGATTTACCTCACCATAGTTTCCAAAATGCTCCTTCAGCTTGTCTTCCGTCATCTCCCATGAAACTCTGCCGATAAACAGAGGAAAATATCTCAACATGGACCTTCTTCACTTCCTTTTGTGTAGATATTTCACGCTTCTAAATCCGGCACCGACTTTGAAGTTTGGATCTTTTTGGATAAATGAGTCCGGATATGTGAAGATTGATTTGTGTATTATGATGAAATTAGTAGTTGTTTACCATTTATGTGTTTTGCTTTAATATAAAGTTGTGTACTTGTTATTGTCATATACTTATGTTAATTGATGTCTCACTTGTTCTAGCTGAATATTATATACAATATATAATATTATATACCCTAACCGTGTTGCCACACCCAAAATTTTTGAAATTTGCCGCATCCTGCACCCGTGTGACATAGGATATGAACTCATAAAAAGCATAAGCTAAGTGAAGTGATATTGAGCAAACTTCTTTACCAAAAAAAAAGCAAAAGAAACTACATTTGATATATGTTATACTATCACAGATAATTTATGTGCACAAGACATACATGTGGATACATTTGAAAACTAGGAGAAGGAACTTTTGTTATTCATAGTCCATGCATAATGTACTCAATAATCGTTCTGTTGGCCCAAAATGAGACAGACGGGATGGTTTAAATCAAGAGGCATGGCTGTTCTCAAACACCTCCCCTTGAATTGGCAAATAAAGAACTTTGAATTCTCACAATAGGAACCAATTTAATCTTATGACTTAAGAATCGGGTCAGAGGTTCCTAATAGCCATTAGATTCTAGAGGAAATCTGAAAACTAGACCAGTAGAATGTGAAAGTCAGCAAATTGATAATAAATGAGATCATCAAATTTTAATTTGTTTGGATGGACTGCTTGATAAATTTCAGATCTTAAACTCTTCACTTTTTGTATTGCATCTATAACTTAAAGTACGCAAGATCTTGATGCAGTTAGATGCTTTACATGGTGCTCTTTTTCATGTATGATATCTTTGTCTTACTTTTTAGTTAGAGGCGTTGCTTACTAAAGAGGGTGTTTATGTCTCCTCCATTCTTAGAACCATAGTGTACTTCATAATTCAGGACAGGAGAGGAGTTTTAGAACTTTTATCCTGACACATCCATCCCTTGAGGTAGGACAGGGAAGCTAGGTGGGACCCATGCCATGTAGCACAGTGAATGGTGTGCCTGGAGCATCCAGAAAGCATAAGTGAAGTTCCCCTTTCCTTTTAAGTTCAAAAGTTTTTCGAAATGCATATCGTCATCATTACAACTCTTACAATACAATGCTAATCTTTAACAGCTATGAACATAACGGTTGCATAGAAATAATTTGTTCCTTTACCTTGAGCGAACATCCATAGGATCCTCATCAGACAAGAGTCTGGGCATCTCGTCGTAGACACGATTCGCACCTCCATCCGCACAGACTCGCAATTGTGCTGCTCTACAACCCCAGTGCTCCCCGTGTTATACAAAGCTCAAAGTTCAACTTAACATAAGCAAATAAAGAATAGTCCCATTTTAACTGGGTGGCTAGGAAATCAGTTCTCCTGATCAGGAAGTAAACCCCGGTTTCAAGGAACAGCGGTTCCAGATTTAAAATTCTGTGACCAAGAATCAGAAACGAATGGTAAAAGGAAAAACATGAATTATTGAATCCTGATCCCATCAAACACTACAAGTCCCCGACTCCCAAGAAGAAAAACGATCTGATGAAGCAAAATAAGTAACACCAACAACCACGAATCCAAAGGAAACTGGAAAAAATCCACGAGAAACGAAAGAGTGCGGGTCTTTACCGTGTTTCCAGAGGAGAGGGGTGAATACGGGAAGTTGGTGATTGAGAACAACGAGGGCAAAGCTCCGGCTTGGGTTTTCCTCGGGTAGAGAAGGAAGCAGGAAGATGGAGGCGGGCTTCGTCACCGTTCCCATCTACTCTCTCTCTCTTTCTCTCTCTCTCTCTCTCTCTCTCTCTCTCTCTCTCTGCAACTATCGAGTCTAGTTGAGACTATCAAAAGAATAACGGCCGCGACATTTTTCCTGTGGAAGTCAGAATCTTTGTTGGTAGTCCTCGCATTTGCCTTCATCTTACAGATTCTTCACGGAAACATCAGAGTTGGACCGGTTAAATAATTTGTTATCTGCTGCCCTGCATCATGGATGGTGCCAAACTTGCCCTCCTTGAATTCGATGCCATTGAAAATTAATAAAATTATTATTTATATTTTGTGCGCGTATCACCATTCAAATGCCGTGCCATTGCTTGCTATTAAAATGCATTTCTTTTCTTAAAAAGATAAAATATTGGATCCAACATTTTAGACGTGTTTTTGGTTTTTTGGTTTACAGTTTTACTAACCGATACGGTTTTCAATAACTAATGAAAACCGATTAAACCGAATAACTAATGAGCTGTTATGGGTAGAAGGTCTCTCTTCCCAATAACAGTTCTTAATTTCTTACACTAAAATATGGTGATGCCTACTGTAACTGGTGATATAATTATATAAATAAGGTGAGAAGTGATTATTTTGTTCGATAAAAGATTTTTATGGTTATATGTATATATATATATATATATATATATGTATGTATTCAAAGGCAAGTGTATCTGGACAGAACCCTACCACCCTTTATATTCCTACGCATTATTTAAGAAGATAGGTACCAATGAAGAGGATCAGGTGCGTAAGATTTTCTCTTCCTAATTTTACTAATTTCGCATGTGTATGACTACAAAATTATATTACATGTACAGCTTTTTTAATCTCAAAACTATAAAAGAGTAAAAGATAAATGACATGCTAGTCCTTAGATTAATTCGTCAACAACTTTTATATATTAATTCCATGCTAGTCCTTACAAAATTATTATTGAGATGAACAATTGATGCGATAAAATATCTTGTAAATTTAAAAAATATATAGTTAAACTGTTAATTCAACTCGAAGTTGTTTTGTTCATGCCAATCAATGAATACAAATTAGAGAATAAAGATTTTTTAGTATACACAAGTTTGGAGAATCCTAAGAGAGACATAAATCACTTATCTCACAATACTATTTAATGAAATATGGACAAACCAAAAGATCCCTGAGGAATTGAGAGCAAGTACACTTATACCCATACATAAGAATAAGGGAGACATTCAGAATTGTGTGAATTATTGGGATATCAAGTTAATGAGTCATACTATAAAATTATGGGAAAGAATTATAGAACGTACGTTAAGAGAACTATCGAGTACAACAAAAACCCAATTTAGATTCATGCCAGACATATCTACTGTTTAAGCTATTCACCTTTTGAGACGTCTTATAAAATATTTTAGAAAAAAAAAGAAAGACCTCCATGTGATATTATTGATTTAGAAAAAGCTTACGACATATTACAAAAGAATGTTCTTTGGAGAACCTTTGCAAAAAAGGTATCCCATTGATATACATAAACCTTATAAGAGATATATACACGGTGCAAAACCATGTGTGAGGACTCATGAAGTAATGACAGATTTATTTGAAGTTAATATTGGATTACATCAAAGATAAACTTTAAGTCTATACTTATTTATAATGTTGATTAATGAGTTAACAAAACTTATTCAAGATGAAGTACCTTTGTGCATGTTATTTGCACATGACATTGTGTCAAGAGAGGAGTCTAAGGAAAAAGTTATTAGAAAATTGGAACTATAGAAAAACATTAAAAAGTAAAGGCTTTTGACCTAGTAAAACAAAGATAAAATATATGGAACGTAAGTTTGATAATTTGGTTACTTCAAAGGACATAGAAATTAAAATTGGTGTATATTGCTTCTTCAAAAGGGAAATACCTAGTGTCAATTTTTCATAGTGACGAAAGAATTGATGGAGATGTTACGCATAAAATTAATGTAGGTTGGTTAAAATGAAGAAGAGCATCAGATTTTCTTTGCGAGAAAAAGATACTATTAAAGTTAAAAGATAAATATTATAAAATAGTTAGAGTTACTATGTTTTATAGTTATAAGTGTTGGGTAGTTAATCATCAACATTTACAAAAGAAGTCTTTGATAGAAATAAAGATGTTGAGATGGATGAGTAGTCATAAAAGGAAAACCATATATATAATAAGGTTATTAGAAACAAATTAGGAGTGACATCGATAGAGGATAAAATGAGAGAATATTGTTTAAGATGATTTTGATATATAAAAAGAAGATTAAAAGAAGCACCTTTAAGAAGGTACAAAAAACTAGATTTTAAAAGGTAGAATATGAGTAAAAAAGTGTTAAAAATAAATAATAAAAAATGATCTACTTTATGTTGAGTTAATTGCTAACATGACACATGATTGAGCTTTGTAGAAATAAAGAATCTAAGTAGGGGAAAAGGCTTAGTTGTTTGAGTACAAATAA
This sequence comes from Brasenia schreberi, assembly GCA_036023115.1. Lineage (NCBI taxonomy): Eukaryota > Viridiplantae > Streptophyta > Magnoliopsida > Nymphaeales > Cabombaceae > Brasenia > Brasenia schreberi. Next base: position 4,507,716 of record JAYKKT010000064.1, on the reverse strand, counting down.
GGTTTAAGAATTAATCACTATATATATATATATATTATTATGATGCAGCAATGTGGTGGGGCATAATGGGTATATTAAATAGTCCAAGCGTGGGTCTGACTAAGTCGTAATAAGAACGGGGCTTTCTTAGACAAGCTGTAATTAAAAGAAACAGGAGGAAAAACGATTCTCTTTCATGGTTGGTTCTTGTAACAAGAGTGATCCTACTGGAAACGCCTTTCAAAGGCGTCCCACCGAACCCTAACCCGTAATCTTCCCCTGCAACCACAGCCAGGAAGAAGAAGAAGAGGAAAGTTCAGATGGGGAAGGAGAGGGAGAGGGAGAGGGAGAGGCGGAGGCTTCTCGAAGAAGGTGTTTTCTTGGCGTATCAACGGCGGGAGGGCGAGGAGTTGGACAATGAAGGGCTAGAGGAGGACTATCTCGATGAGAGGATGCAGTTACACGGCGAATTGGGCGCCTTACTGCAGGAGCTTGCGCGCCTTCAGTTCCGTATGGCGTCTCTTCTCGAGAAGATCGGATCACTCCCGCTCGATGTCATCCGCAGCATGCGTGAAGAGGTCGTTCAGGTCACCGATCAGCTTCGCGGGCTCAACCGATTGAATGATGCATGATCATCTAATCCGTCCGATCTGATGGCGGATCGATGGGTGTGAAGGTGCGTCTTTTCGGAGGCGTTGATCGTCGGATTTGGGTGCAAAAGTATTCGATTCCGACAATCTTTTCTTCTTTTCCCGTGTGGTGCATCTGAAACGGAAACCATATAAGGATGAAGACAATGTAATATGATAGCACTTGATATATTTGTCGTTATCGTTGTTTCCGTGATGCTTGTTTGTTGGAATCATTTGAATAAAGTGCAATTATTCACTGAGAAATTTGTGGTGAAATCTTAGTCAGTCAAAAACTATGGTGTTGAGTAATGAAAATAAAAGAGTTTGATCGCGCGTTCATGCATGCACACCCCTCCTCGGCCGGGAGATGGTGAGTTGATTGCGAGCGATTCCGATGGCAAAAATATCACTCCCTCCAGATCCTGGAGCGCCAGAGAAATGGGCAGCTTCGTGGGGTATTGGGTTTTTGGAAGGGTGCAAAGGGACGGAGGGAAAAGAGGAGATCGTTGTGCTTTCTTTTCTTCGGTTCGGCGTAGGTGAGCGACAATCGGTCCCTTTTGCTTAAAAGATTGATGCTCAGGCGAGGAAAGTAAAGGAGGTAGGTGAAGATGCAGGGGCCTGCCTGAATCCGAGTTGTGGGGCGACTTCGACGAGTTGGTGGAGGAATGGGTGGCCGCCACAATCGGGCGGCATCTCAATCTGTTTGATACTTATGAGTATGTAGTCCCTTCACGTCGATCTTTAGTTTACAGTTTCTTCCTTTCTTCTGGTTGTGTTTGTGATGTTGGTATTGGTATCAACTGGCGTTGGTTATCTGTTTATGAGAAACAAGAGTTTTTCATACACAAAGTTCTTTCTTTTTCCCGTGTGGTTCTGTTGAAAATTTTGATTTTGTATGATTATGGCAGTGTTTCTAGTTGACGAATGTGATTTGGAGATGTTTGCTAGTGCTTCATACCAATACAATATGTCATTTACACGGATGGTTGCTCATTTGGATGTTCGGTGGTTGTTAGATTAATCTTAAGAGTATGGACACCATATTTGTGTTGAGTAGCAGCGGGCTTTTTTTATATTGCAGATCGTGTATAATTCAAAACTCATTTTGTAGAGTAGATTGCAAGGAATTCTGGCACCTTTTCTATTATTCTGGCACATTGCATTCCCCGAAAGGAAAGTTTTAAATACGGTCAATTTTTAAGAGTGATGGAAGAATTGATGGAGATGTTACACATAGAATTAATGCTGGTTGGTTAAAATGGAGAGGAGCATCAGGTATTCTTTGTGATAAGAAGATACCATTAAAATTAGAAGGTAAATATTATAGAGCAGCAATTAGGCCTGCCATGTTTTATGGTTCAGTGTTGGGCAGTTAATCATGAAGATGTTGAGATAGATGAGTGGTCATACAAGAAAAGACCGTATACATAATGAGGTTATTAGAAACAAATTAGGAGTGGCACCAATAGAGGATAAAATGAGAGAACATCGTTTAAGATGGTTTGGACATATAGAAAGAAGATCAAAAGAAGAACCCCTAAGAAGGTTAAAGAAACTAAATTTGTAAAGTATTAAAAGAGGTAGAGGACGACCACAAAAGTGTTGGAAAGAAACAATAAAGAATGATCTAGCTTATTGGGAGTTAACTGCTAATATGGCACACGATAGGGATCTGTGGAAACAAAGAATCCATGTAGCCGACCCCGTCTAGTATGGGAAAAGGCTTAGTTGTTGTTGTTGTTGTATTTCTTGGTCCCTTCTTGCCTGACTGATTGAGACGTAGTTGCTGGGATTATCCTGTTTGTCAATGCTTGTGTTGCTCGTGTCATATGCAACCTAAGGACCTCCTGACTACAGTAAACTACTGCAACAAATCAAAACCCTCGTGTTATATGCAACCTAAGGACCTCATGTTATAAGCCTTTGATTGTTGCATGTGTTCTTCAAATAGCATGATCTTGACATAATATTATGACTGATGACAATTGATGCATCTTCATGCCGTGGTAGCATAATGATGGGAATTTTTTGGGGACGTATGCAGAAAAGAACCTTGTACATTCTAAATTATGGTTTATAAATTTCAATGCAACGGTGCCATGGAGAACACTTGTAACGTGTTTTTAGTTTTTTTATTTATGGGTTTGGTATGTTCGGTCAGTGTTTCTACGGTTTAGAATCAAAAGGCCATGGTCAGGTGAATGAACTTGATATCTTCAAAATTTTGTAAAATACAAGAACTTTTTTCTTAGCCGACCCCGTCTAGTATGGGAAAAGGCTTAGTTGTTGTTGTTGTACAAGAACTTTTTCCTAACAAAGATGCCTTGATGTTGCAGAAAAAGTATGAGAAGTGATGCCAGCAGAGAAAATAATGTTCAGTTACCAAAATAATGCTCAGTGATTCCGATCTTCTAGAAGCAATTTTTTCCTTACCAAAAAAAGGAAGTAATTGCCAGGGCCAGTCTACGCATGTTGAGGTCCTGTATCCGCTTGAATCAGACGAGATCCTGTGATTCCTAATGTTTAGATAAAGCCAATTTGAAATAGATTCAAGGATGTTGAAGAGGCCTTGGGGCATTTACCATGGGAAGGATGAATTTTGTTGGCAGTCTCGATTTGATCTTTGGTCAAGTCATATTGATAATAAACTAAAAGTTCCCATGAGATTTGGTTTGTCGTAGTTATGGTGAAGGAAACTCCGCCCATGTAAGGGATCACCCTTGCATTGCCGGTCCCAAGCCCGGATAAAGGAGGAGGGTTGTGTTAGGCTTCCGACAGCCAGCGTAAAACTTCGTCGGATTTCTACAACATGGATTACAAAAATTATGAGCATTGCTTTGGGGCGTCCCCGCCTAGCGACGTGCTGCAGAGCTCGAATGCAGAAAGAAGTAAGCAAGGGCCACTACATTTTCGCCCGAATGTAGTGAATCAATTGCAGAGAGGGTTCCCACATCATGGACGGGTGTGGGTAAAGAAGTTAGTCCCGCTACATTGCCGCCCGAATGTAGTGAAAAATTTTCAGAGAGGGTCTCCGCATTTTGATTATGGACGGATGCGGGGGGTAAGGAAGCTAGTCCTAGATAATAAGATTCGTATTGGTTCTTGGAATATCGGAACATTATCGGGTAAGCTAATGGAGGTGGTAGATACTATGATTCGGAGAAAGATTCATATTCTATGTTTACAAGAGACAAAATGGGTTGGAGAAAAAGCAAAGGAGATAGAGGATACAGGTTTTAAATTATGGTACTCAGGTAAAGAAAAGGCCCGAAACGGAGTTGGTATTATCATAAATAAAGATTTAAAGGAGAGTGTAGTAGACATACAACGATATGGTGACCGAATCATGACATTGAAATTAGTGTTAGGAGTAGAGGTTTTGAATATAGTTTGTGCTTACGCACCCCAAGTAGGACTAGAAGATAGTATAAAGACAGTTTTTTGGGAAGAGTTAGATAAGGTGTTTCAAAAGATTCCACAAAGGGAGATAATTTGTTTAGGAGGAGATTTAAATGGACATGTCGGTAAAGAGGCATTAGGATATCAAGGGATTCATGGAAACTTTGGTTATAGGGATATAAACGAGGAAGGTAGGGAGATTTTAAATTTTGCTATGTCATTTGATCTCTTTATAGTCAATACAATCTTCAAAAAACGAGATGAACATTTAATTACTTATAAGAGTGGCTTATCACAAACACAAATTGATTACTTTATTTGTAGAAAAAAAGATAGAGCGTGTTGTAAAGATTATAAGGTAATTCCAGGAGAAAGCTTAACCACCCAACATCGACTTTTAGTTATGGATTTACAAATAAAAAAATGGACAAAGAAGAAAAGAGTGCATCGAGCTATTCGGACTAAATGGTGGAACCTCAAAAGCGAGAAAGAAGATATATTTAAACAGAAAGTCCTTCAAGGAGATGTTTGGAATTATGTTGGCACACCCTGTGATATGTGGAACAATATGGCTATACATATTAGGAAAGTGGCGAAAGATGTGTTAGGGGTATCTAAGGGAGGTGTACCGGCACAAAAAGAAGCTTGGTGGTAGAGTGAAGTAGTACAAAATAAAATCAAGGCAAAGAGGGCATGTTACAAATTACATTATGCTAAGAAAACTAGTGAAACTTTAGAAGCTTATAAGAAAGCAAAGAAGGAAGCAAAAAAGGCCGTTAGTGAAGCAAAAGCTAAGATTTAGGAGGACTTATATAAAAAACTCAACTCAAAAGAGGGTGAAAGAGATATTTTTAGGATAGCTAGGGCTAGAGATAAGAAAACTAAAGATCTTAATTATGTTAGATGCATAAAAGACGAGGATGAAAAAATTCTAGTGGCAAATGATGATATAAGAAATAGATGGAAAAACTATTTTTATAATCTTTTTAATGAAAATAAGGATGTTAGTTTTAGTTTAGGAGATTTAGCCAAGTCAGAAAAGTATATAAACCACAATTTCTATCGACGTATTCAAAAGAATGAAGTCAAAGAGGCTCTTAAACATATGGAGAGTGGTAAATCGGTAGGACCAGATAATATTCCTATAGAAGTTTGGAAAATACTAGGAGAAATAGGAATCACTTGGCTCACAAGACTATTTAATGAAATATGGAAAAACCAAAAGATGTCCGAGGAATGGAGAGCAAGTACACTTATACCTGTATATAAGAACAAGGGAGACATTCAAAATTGTTCAAATTATCGAGGTATCAAGTTAATGAGTCATACTATGAAATTATGGGAAAGAATTATTGAACGTAGGTTAAGACAAGTATCAAGTACAACAGAGAACCAATTTGGATTTATGCCAGGTAGATCTACTATTGAAGCGATCCACCTTTTGAGACGTCTTATGGAACATTTTAGAGCAAAAAAGAAAGACCTTTACATGATATTTATTGATCTAGAAAAAGCTTATGATAGGGTACCGAGGGAGGTTCTTTGGAGAACTTTGGAAAAAAGAGGTATCCCGTTGACATATATTAACCTTATAAGAGACATGTATGATGATGCAAAAACATGTGTGAGGACTCATGAAGGAACGACAGACTTCTTTGAAGTTAATATTGGGTTACATCAAGGATCAACTTTAAGTCCATACTTATTTATAATGGTGATGGATGAGTTAACAAAACATATTCAAGATGAAGTACCTTGGTGTATGTTATTTGCAGATGACATTGTATTAGTGGAGGAGTCTAAGGAAAAAGTTAATAGAAAATTGGAACTATGGAGAGAAACATTAGAAAACAAAGGCCTCCGACTTAGTAGAACAAAGACAGAATATATGGAATGTAAGTTTGATCATTTGGCTACTTCAGAGGACATAGAAATTAAAATTGGCACACATTGCATTCCCCAAAAGGAAAGTTTTAAATACCTAGGGTCAATTTTTCAAAGTGATGGAAGAGTTGATGGAGATGTTACACATAGAATTAATGCTGGTTGGTTAAAATGGAGAGGAGCATCAGGTATTCTTTGTGATAAGAAGATACCATTAAAATTAAAAGGTAAATATTATAGAGCAGCAGTTAGGCCTGCCATGTTTTATGGTTCTGAGTGTTGGGCAGTTAATCATCAACATGTACAAAAGATGTCTGTAACAGAAATGAAGATGTTGAGATGGATGAGTGGTCATACAAGAAAAGACCGTATACATAATGAGGTTATTAGAAACAAATTAGGAGTGGCACCAATAGAGGATAAAATGAGAGAACATCGTCTAAGATGGTTTGGACATATAGAAAGAAGATCAAAAGAAGAACCTGTAAGAAGGTTAGAAAAACTAAATTTGGAAAGTATTAAAAGAGGTAGAGGACGACCACAAAAGTGTTGGAAAGAAACAATAAAGAATGATCTAGCTTATTGGGAGTTAACTGCTAACATGGCACACGATAGAGATCTGTGGAAACAAAGAATCCATGTAGTCGACCCCGTCTAGTATGGGAAAAGGCTTAGTTGTTGTTGTTGTTGTTGTTGTTGTAGTTATGGTGAAGGAGTTCCAGATCAGGTTAACTTATGCGGTAAAAAAACTTTGTGTGGATAGTTGATACTATAATTTAGATTGTACCTACCATTCAGCTTTTGGATTGTTCCTATTGTTCTACTGCTATGCTTCCAACCTCTGTATCATTCCAGGAATAACTAAAGAAAAAAGAGAAGTATTCAGAGTCCTTTGTAGCCCTTTTTATTTGGTAACTTCTTTTGTTCTTCCATTATGTATAATTGGAACATTTGGCCTTTTTAAAGGTTTTGTCATCCTGAATGGGGCACAACATGCAATATTCTGAAGTTTTCTTTCCTCGTAGATTCACTAGCAGCTTGTTCATGTCCCTTAGTTATTTTAGTTGAATGCACGATCAAACATGAAAATAACAAGATGAATGAAATACCAATGTCTTTTCCATTCTCTGCTGTTACACATCTGTTTTTGATGGAAAAATTAGAAAAGACCAGCCTAAATTTCATTGATTGCAATGACTGTAGGGTATCATACGGGAAATCCATTTTCTGTTACATGTTTCATGCCAATGAAACTGGATGGGGATATTGCAACTCGTGTGGCAAGGCAAGTTTTACCTGTCTTCCTCTCCTCATTAGGGGTGCATTTTAGCTTCTGGTCTTCTATGCGTGTACATGATTTATTGGTTTTGCTTTTCTGGTACTTGTTTATTTTGGTGCCCTAATTGTATCTTAGCTGCAGGTTGGATATGTCTAATTTGTCACTGATGCTATCAGTTCTTTTTGGTTAACCATAATGAGCTACTTATGCTTTTTTCCTTTTTAATATGTTATTGACTGCAAGAGTTGGTAATGATATTTTCAGGGGGCAGATCAATGGGCTTAATGTGATAGTTGCTCGAAGTGGTGAAGTTGCCAGTAGATGCACTTCTTCCTCCTGGGACATGTTCAGAAAATTCATGGGATTCTAAAAGGTTAGTGGGTGGATTATTTAGCCTTCGATTGCGATGCTCCTTGTTCAATGTACTGAACCATGGTGAGACAGGAGGCTGTGGATGCAGATGAATGCCACATAACAAACATTTACTTGAACCCAAAAACTGTAGTTGACGAAACATTTGAAAAACGGTAATAGCTATACATTTAATTCTCTTTTGCACATCTGTTAGATACTTTTTCTCATCATTAATAAATGTTCAGAAGTTAGTCCCGCTACATTGCCGCCCGAATGTAGTGAAAAATTTTCAGAGAGGGTCTCCGCATTTTGATTATGGATGGATGCGGGGGGTAAGGAAGCTAGTCCTAGATAATAAGATTCGTATTGGTTCTTGGAATATCGGAACATTATCGGGTAAGCTAATGGAGGTGGTAGATACTATGATTCGGAGAAAGATTCATATTCTATGTTTACAAGAGACAAAATGGGTTGGAGAAAAAGCAAAGGAGATAGAGGATACAGGTTTTAAATTATGGTACTCAGGTAAAGAAAAGGCCCGAAACGGAGTTGGTATTATCATAAATAAAGATTTAAAGGAGAGTGTAGTAGACATACAATGATATGGTGACCGAATCATGACATTGAAATTAGTGTTAGGAGTAGAGGTTTTGAATATAGTTTGTGCTTACGCACCCCAAGTAGGACTAGAAGATAGTATAAAGACAGTTTTTTGGGAAGAGTTAGATAAGGTGTTTCAAAAGATTCCACAAAGGGAGATGATTTGTTTAGGAGGAGATTTAAATGGACATGTCGGTAAAGAGGCATTAGGATATCAAGGGATTCATGGAAACTTTGGTTATGGGGATATAAACGAGGAAGGTAGGGAGATTTTAAATTTTGCTATGTCATTTGATCTCTTTATAGTCAATACAATCTTCAAAAACCGAGATGAACATTTAATTACTTATAAGAGTGGCTTATCACAAACACAAATTGATTACTTTATTTGTAGAAAAAAAGATAGAGCGTGTTGTAAAGATTGTAAGGTAATTCCAGGAGAAAGCTTAACCACCCAACATCGACTTTTAGTTATGGATTTACAAATAAAAAAATGGACAAAGAAGAAAAGAGTGCATCGAGCTATTCGGACTAAATGGTGGAACCTCAAAAGCGAGAAAAGAAGATATATTTAAACAGAAAGTCCTTCAAGGAGATGTTTGGAATTATGTTGGCACACCCTGTGATATGTGGAACAATATGGCTATACATATTAGGAAAGTGGCGAAAGATGTGTTAGGGGTATCTAAGGGAGGTGTACCGGCACAAAAAGAAGCTTGGTGGTAGAGTGAAGTAGTACAAAACAAAATCAAGGCAAAGAGGGCATGTTACAAATTACATTATGCTAAGAAAACTAGTGAAACTTTAGAAGCTTATAAGAAAGCAAAGAAGGAAGCAAAAAAGGCCGTTAGTGAAGCAAAAGCTAAGATTTGGGAGGACTTATATAAAAAACTCAACTCAAAAGAGGGTGAAAGAGACATTTTTAGGATAGCTAGGGCTAGAGATAAGAAAACTAAAGATCTTAATTATGTTAGATGCATAAAAGACGAGGATGAAAAAATTCTAGTGGCAAATGATGATATAAGAAATAGATGGAAAAACTATTTTTATAATCTTTTTAATGAAAATAAAGATGTTAGTATTAGTTTAGGAGATTTAGCCAAGTCAGAAAAGTATATAAACCACAATTTCTACCGACGTATTCAAAAGAATGAAGTCAAAGAGGCTCTTAAACATATGAAGAGTGGTAAATCGGTAGGACCAGATAATATTCCTATAGAAGTTTGGAAAATACTAGGAGAAATAGGAATCACTTGGCTCACAAGACTATTTAATGAAATATGGAAAAACCAAAAGATGCTCGAGGAATGGAGAGCAAGTACACTTATACCCATATATAAAAACAAGGGAGACATTCAAAATTGTGCGAATTATCAAGGTATCAAGTTAATGAGTCATACTATGAAATTATGGGAAAGAATTATTGAACGTAGGTTAAGACAAGTATCAAGTACAACAGAGAACCAATTTGGATTTATGCCTGGTAGATCTACTATTGAAGCGATTCACCTTTTGAGACGTCTTATGGAACATTTTAGAGCAAAAAAAAAAGACCTTCACATGATATTTATTGATCTAGAAAAAGCTTATGATAGGGTACCGAGGGAGGTTCTTTGGAGAACTTTAAAAAAAAGAGGTATCCCATTGACATATATTAACCTTATAAGAGACATGTATGATGGTGCAAAAACATGTGTGAGGACTCATGAAGGAACGACAGACTTCTTTGAAGTTAATATTGGGTTACATCAAGGATCAACTTTAAGTCCATACTTATTTATAATGGTGATGGATGAGTTAACAAAACATATTCAAGATGAAGTACCTTGGTGTATGTTATTTGCAGATGACATTGTATTAGTGGAGGAGTCTAAGGAAAAAGTTAATAGAAAATTGGAACTATGGAGAGAAACATTAGAAAACAAAGGCCTCCGACTTAGTAGAACAAAGACAGAATATATGGAATGTAAGTTTGATCATTTGGCTACTTCAGAGGACATAGAAAGTAAAATTGGCACACATTGCATTCCCCAAAAGGAAAGTTTTAAATACCTAGGGTCAATTTTTCAAAGTGATGGAAGAATTGATGGAGATGTTACACATAGAATTAATGCTGGTTGGTTAAAATGGAGAGGAGCATCAGGTATTCTTTGTGACAAGAAGATACCATTAAAATTAAAAGGTAAATATTATAGAGCAGCAGTTAGGCCTGCCATGTTTTATGGTTCTGAGTGTTGGGCAGTTAATCATCAACATGTACAAAAGATGTCTGTGACAGAAATGAAGATGTTGAGATGGATGAGTGGTCATACAAGAAAAGACCGTATACATAATGAGGTTATTAGAAACAAATTAGGAGTGGCACCAATAGAGGATAAAATGAGAGAATATCGTTTAAGATGGTTTGGACATATAGAAAGAAGATCAAAAGAAGAACCTGTAAGAAGGTTAGAAAACCTAAATTTGGAAAGTATTAAAAGAGGTAGAGGACGACCACAAAAGTGTTGGAAAGAAACAATAAAGAATGATCTAGCTTATTGGGAGTTAACTGCTAACATGGCACACGATAGAGATCTGTGGAAACAAAGAATCCATGTAGCCGACCCCGTCTAGTATGGGAAAAGGCTTAGTTGTTGTTGTTGTTATTAATAAATGTTCAGAAAGAATAGTTGACACTTCTTTTAATATTTTTTCTATATGCCCAAACCATCTTAAACGATATTCTCATTTTATCCTCCATTGGTGCTACTTCCAATTTGTTTTTAATAACCTCATTATGTATACAGTCTTTCCTTGTATGACCACTCATCAATCTTAACATCTTTATTTCTGCCATTGACATCTTTTATACATGTTGATGATTAACTGCCCAACACTTAACTGCCCAACACTCAGAATCATAAAAATGACAGGTCTAATTATTGCTCTGTAATATTTACCTTTTAACTTTAATGATATCTTCTTGACACAAAAAATACCTGATGCTCCTCTCAATTTTAACCAACCTCCATTAATTCTATGCGGAACATCTCTATCAATTCTTCCATCACTCTGAAAAATTGATCCTAGGTATTTAAAACTTTTCTTTTGGGGGATTAATGTGTGTCCTCTGAAGTAACCAAATAATCAAAATTAAATTCCATATATTGTCTTTTTTCTTCTAAGTCAGAAGCCTTTACTTTCTAATGTTTCTCTATAGTTTCAATTTTCTATTAACTTTTTTCTTGGACTCCTCCACTAACACAATGTCATCTGCAAATAATATACACAAAGGTACTTCATCTTGAATATATTTTGTTAACTCATCAATCACCATTATAAATAAGCATGGACTTAAAGTTGATCCTTGATGTAACCCAATATTAACTTCAAAGAAGTCTTGGGAATTGCAATAGCACATGAAATTAACTGATGACTATAAGATTGAAGCCAATGCAATCACATATGTTTATTGAATAATTCTGTAAGGTTAGGACTATGAGATCGAAACAACTAACATAATTTTATCTTGCTTATGACTAGGAAACCAATGACTGCTTCGTTAAGACTCTAATTTTCCTTTGTCACAATACTTATTTTTGGTCATATTTGTTGCATTTTATGTTCAACTGCAATGTGAAGATTCTTGTTCTGCACCTGGAGAAATCATCTCAGAATCATTTCAATATCTTCTCAGGTTGAAGAGAGGTACTAATTGCTTCGTGACAGTTAATGTGAGAAAATGTAGGCTAATATGTATCAAGTTTTATGTATAAAATTATTATTGTTTTCCTTTCATACAGGTGTCTAGGAAATTATGCTGTTGCCACTAGTGTATAATGCACTCTTGTATTTTCGTAAAGAACAAGAAGATCTGCATTGCAGATAGAATGTAGTATAATGCACTCTTGTATTTTCGTAAAGAACAAGAAGATCTGCATTGCAGATAGAATGTAGCAGAAAATGTCTACTATTATTTGTTTTTGCACCCAAAAATAAAATGGATGGGGTATTGAAGCTGGGTTTAGCATAAAGATGGCTACTGTTAGTAATAAGTGGTTAAGGTATTGCAGAATTTGTCAGGTAGACAACTGTTACCGATACTAACTTAGTCTGGGGATATTTTATGGTTATGTATCTAAAAGATGACATGCTTAATCTGAGAGCTGTTTCTTACCTAAGAATACATTAGATTAAGGAAAAAATGTTTGCATATAGTATGGAATAGATATTTTAAGAAGATCGAACAAAAAGAGCAACAATCTGAGTCTTGAAGGTTATTTCGTCCTTGGTGTGGTTGCAGATTAGCCTGTACACAACATAGACTAGTAACTACAGAAATATCATCCAGACGGCCATACCAGTTTGCGCAAGACAACATGGGATTTTAATGAAGGAGTGGTTCGCAGGCAGCACCATGAGTATCTGAAATCAGGTGGAAGACAATGGATTCATTGGATTTTAGTGGTATACGGGTTATCTTTGTTTTCTAATCTTTTCCAGCATAGTCATCAGTTATAATAGTTGATGTTTGTAGCGGATTTGTAGAGTGGGTCAGGATGGAGGTTTTGAATCCACCTATATCGACCTTGGATGAAGGCAGTGTAAACCCTGACTGGCAAACTGGCTAGGCTGGTTGTTCGGACAATCAACTTGGGTTCTTGTTGGGTAGGGATTCTCTTGTAAAATAGCAGTAGTACACGAGAGGGAGAATAGGAAAGGAGGGAATGATGTAAAATGGAGGGCTGCCCAATGGAGGGCCACCCTTCCCCTCTCTCTCCCTCTCTCTTCTATTACATAAAACCCTTAACAGAATACAAGCTGGATCAATCCTTATATAGTGGATTGGTCAATATGAAAAAGATCAAAATACCCTTAGTATTATGGGCAATTACAGTATACCAAAATATCAAAAATTACGTAACTAACACATCATCAATCACATCAGATTCTTCAACACCCCTCAAGTTGAGAATGAAATACTTTGAACTCGAAACTTGCCGAAAAACTAGTTCTTCCTTCGCACCACTTGTAGTAATGATCTCTCTAAGGCTTCTTGAAATCAACTTATATAAATTAAGAACACATTTGGGTAGCGCACAACCCTTTTATGGGTATCAGTTTCTCTCTCTCTTCCTTCTTCTCTATGAAGTGATTGGGCAATAACACTTCAGAAGTCATGTACTCCTACTCTTGAGAAAGCTGATTTTTATGGTAGGAGGTATTATTCGTACCATACACACTTTTATTGATTTTTCTTTTATCCCTTCATATGGCGGTTGTTGCCGGTGTGTTGGTTAGGTGTCCTCTCTACCATATACTTCTATTAGATTTTTATGTGCCCCTTTACATAGTGATTGTAGCCAATTTTTCAGCTTTCTTGGTTATCTATTTTAGTAATTCAAAGTCTTAATCTTCATGTTTCTTGGTGATACTGTCACATTTTATACCAACAAATTCATATTGCCTCTTCACGTAGTTTGTCAAGCAAATGTGTTGATAAACCATTTTTCTGCACTCTATCTTCTCCTTCTTAATTCAATTATGCTTTTAACTGCTCCACCTCTACACATTTTTCCTTTGCAATAAAAAAACTCCTATTATCCAGCTTGACCATCTCCATGAACATTGTTTCCAATTCTTCAACCCTCTTTGCTATTCATTTTTTCAGCTTAGCAGCCTTGTTAGCTGCACACTTTCAACAACTCTTAGCTCCATCATGGTAATGATCCGACTTCACTCTCACGACAATCATAGTAACAAGATGTCTGCCAACATACAATAACATCCGCAAAATGATCAGCAACCTTCTGCCTTCTAACATGATTGACGAATACGACTGCTCCCTTGGCATAACACGCAACAACTGCTATCCATTGCACTTGTTGGCCGACATCAACGCTGGTGGCACCTGTTCCAATCAAGATTTTCTGCAGAATCCAGTACTCCACATTTTGCATACATATCAACCAATGACATCCTAAGAACAAAAATTATTGGGTATCTATTTCTATCAATATAAACATGGAGCCATCTACCCACATCCACATACCTAATATCGTTACCTCATTTGGAGTGAAAGTCTCTAGTTGCATCTTGTGAAAGAAGTCAACTTCTTCGTTGTATCGTCCTCTTTGGATAAAACCGCAAATCATTGTATTCCAAGACACTACTTTTGTGTGCATTTCATCAAACAGTTGGCATACTGATTCAATGTCACCTCATTTATTCACATACCCTGATATGAAAATGAGCGTGACGCTCGGGCATTTCAATAAGACATACAAGCACGTCCCGAAACCTTTTCGGACTAAAAACACCTAAACAAGTCATACATCTCCTCTCTTTAGCCAACCAAAAAACAAGGACACAAATTACGCTAATCTTCACAACTACAAAACTTGGGAGAAAATCTCTAGTTCACTTCGCGGCAGCACTGTGCTTCGCCTTGGTATGGTTGTCCAGCCTGCTCTGTCCCGAATAATCTGATGCATGTCTTGCATGTCACAACTAATATTCACAACTGCAAAACTTGGGAGAAAATCTCTTGTTCACTTCACGGCAGCACTGTGCTTCGCCTTGGTATGGCTGTCCAGACCCTGCTCTATCCTGAATGATGTGCTGCTGGTCTTGCATGTCACTTGTCCCTACTTCTTTGCTTCAGAGTTTGGGGTCTCTTCACCTTATTGCAACAGGTGTCTTCCCTGCTGGTTACCTTTTTTTTCTTAAAGACTTCGTTCGCCCTCCTGCCTTTTCCTCCCGCTAGCTGATCTGATATCAGCATCCACATCGAGCGAAGCCGCGGCCTCCGCCTCAATCTCCGATTTGAGCCTAGCAAGGCCAAAATCTTAAATTTTCGGCATGAAATGCAGGTTCAAGAGGATGTTATTCGGCTTGATATTGCCATGAATACTCGGAGGATCGCACACTCTGATACCATATTGTAAAATAGCAGTAGTACATGAGAGGGAGAAGCTGAAAGGAGGGAATGATGTAAAATGGAGGGCAACCCTCCAATGGAGGGCCGCTCTCCCTCTCTCTTCTATTACGTAAAACCCTTAACATAATACAAGCTGGACCAATGTTTATAGAGTGAAGTAGTCAATATGGAAAAGATCAAAATGCCCTTAGTACTATGGACAATTACAATAATACCAAAATATCAAAAATTACATAACTAACACAAATCAGCAATCACATCATACATATTCGAGTTATGTTCGGTGCATGATTCATTACTAGATCCATTGCTTAATTAAACATAGCTAGTCCCATCCTCGTGTCCGTGTGATATGTCGCGCTTTCTTATTGCACTGCTTCCATGTAAACCCAATATTCTCTATCCTTAATGGATCCAACCTATGTTCTCAAGTAGACTACCTTAGATGTGATTAAGGTTTTTCAGCTGTTTTGGGGCCGTTTGGTGTCTGATTTGAACTTGGTTTTGAAGCACTATGCTAGGCTCATAGCTTAATCAATGCTCTATAATGTTATTAGGTTTTATTACTATTTAATGTTTAGATTGAGGAGTCTTTGTTAGGAAACGATGGATCCTTGGGTCTTCATTAAGATCCGCTTAAGGTATTTTGATGGTTTTGGAGATAATGGGGCTTCAAATTGGGCGTGGCTTGAATTTTTAGCCTTGTAATTAAGAAAACAATATCCTAATATAATTTTATGCTTGTCTAGAGATTAAATGAGATGACCAGGAGATATTATATGCGGTTTGTAGCTTCTGGTAGTTAACTGGATATGCTGTTCTTAGTCAAAGTATGCTAGGGGTTGTTTTGTTTGGTTGAATGAGAATGATTTATGAATGTGACTGGTTAATGCTTTCATAAATGTTGAGTTATTTATGATATTTGTTGAGAATTACTTTGCAATATGCATATTTTTATGAGTCGTGATTGTATGTAATGTTGAATGTGTGGGTGCATTAATTTAGAATGATAAGATGAATGTGATTTGATATGTGAATATTAATGATGAGAAATTTTTGTATATCGTTTTGATATTTGCGAATGTGTTATGTACTTGATTCAAGTAAAAAATTAAAAGGATTGAGAACTTAATTGTGTGAAGATATTGACAATTTGTACGTTTGTACATGGAGTCTCTAGATATTCGGTTCTTGGTGGTAACTGTTTAGACGTTTAGCCCAAGGAAGTGAAGGGTGAACTCCCAAGCATCCTAGCCCGTGTATGTTGAAGGCTTGTGTAGCCTTGGTTTTATTAAGGTATAAGCCATACTTATTGAAACTAAGTAAAATGTGTGCGAATGTGTATGCGGATGAATGGATTCGCATGCACGGGTTTTTAAGTGTATGATCTTTATTGAATTTGATAAATGTGGTTATGCATTGATATTCTAAATATACATGCTTCTTCTAGTATATGATCCTATTGAGAGTGTATATGTATCTTGTAGGCACGTGTTGGTGTGTAGAGCCTAGTGCAATCAATGTTAAGAAGACGAGTGTAGCACACCCATTAAAGGTTTAGAAAAGGTTGTACTAACTTGTATTTAGCGTGTTGGTCCGTAATTATAATTGTGTAGCATGTAAACATTGAAAATATAAATTTGATTTGTGAGACTTAATGAGGATAGTTTGGAAAATACTGTTTAGACTTGTGCTACAGGGTCGGTCAAATAGGGTTCACTAAGGCGGGTCCTGTGGCCCGGGGTGTGACAAAATTCCATTGTTTAGTTTAGAGCTCAATTGAACCGGTTGTAAATGCTGTGGCTGCAGTTGCATTTGTCGACATTGTGGGTATTTTCTTGTTCTTCTGGAGTCGTGAATGTTCATTTCTGCACTTTATTGTTTCTCTAGCGCATAATAGGAAAGCTGTGTGTGCGTGTTGTATAATTTATGATTTTGGTTTGGTTCGACTGATCAAGCCTCTTGATTTAGGCCTTTTCCTTTTGAATATTCCATTTTTATTTTGCTATTGGATGTGGATAAGCCCAATACTTGATGATACACTTTTAGAAGTTATGGTGATGTTGTAAATATCATGTTGGACCTTGTACTGGTGTGCTTGTATATCTATACTGTATGATGGCGGGTGATTTTTTATATTATTTTCTTTGAAAATAAAAAAAGGAAAAAACTAAAGAAATCATAAAAACTGTGAAGAAACCAGTTCAACATCAAAACAAATCGAATGATACCAAAGAAGCTCACTTCGAGGGGTTCTAAACTAGCACTGGGCCTTGATTTAGAAAAGAAACACTATTTTTATGACACCAAGCGCAACGTCCCGTGTTAGCATGTTGACTCTCCTTCGAGCTTGCCAGTGGATAGTTATTTGCAGCAGCATGGCCTCACCAGCTTGGTTAGTGATCAATAAACCAACTCAAGTATGTGTGTTTTGTCGAGTGCAGAAGGCAGCAGCAAGCCAGACGCCTAACCATTTTATGACAGAGGAAGAAGACGATTCTGCTGCTGGAGAAGCATATCTTCTCGTGGGTTAAATGGCAAAGCGTGCTGCTGCTTGAAGGTATATAAAAGGGATAGTTAAAATCACGATCTTAAAACGTGAAATCTTATGATATTTACGCGATTTTCAGGATGCTGACGAGTTGACCTGTGATAAAATCGGTGATTGCGTAGAAGCTCAACTGATTTGATGCTGATGTTGGAGTAATTCATACAAGTTTATATTGGCGAGTTAACTTTGGGACAAAATCAAATGAGCCTACTCCTCTGCCGATGCTATCTCGTTGAAAGGTATGTATCACTATTCCTTCCAGCATTACTTAGTAATTCTTAATGTATTTCTTCTCTGGTCTGGATTGCCTTAAATTGTTATATTCTTTCCCTGGCGGCTTTTGGCTAGTTCAAAAGAGTGAACTTACTTTCAGTCAGTCTGTAAAATAAGAACATGTTGTAGCTTTAAACTAGATTCAGTTTTATGAGAAGTGCTCATGTTTAAGGACTTGTTTAACCACTAGCTGTTGTGTGTCACGGTTGATGCCACAAGCAGTGAACTATTCATGGTGCTGCCTCGCTCGAAACCCGATGGAACCCCAAAAGGAAATCCCTATGGTCAATTTCTTCTTTTTAATTGAAAATTTATATCAACAGCCTCGCCTGGAATTTACCCGACTAAACTTCGCATCACCCGGGTAAATTTTCTAGGTCTGCCACTGGATGCAACATCATTGAATCTCATGCTCAGAGATGGTGGCATACATCGGATGTGGCGGTGTACAAATGCTGTTTGTGGTGTTTTTGCTGACATACCAAATGCATGGAAGAAGTCCAAAAACCTTCTTTTGGTATGACAATGTGTGCTGTATTCTGCTTAGTGTTTTTGTTACTTGTGGTTGGTCGAGACTAAAGCTCAGGAGGAAATAGGTCTGAGCCATTGTTACCTTAAATTGTATCAGATTTTCCTGTGAAAGCTAATTGTAAGTAGAACTGGAAAGTTGAGAGAGTAAATTTGTTCATGTTCAATTGAAAGTAATGGATGATTCATATGCAAATGTGTACTTTACAAGTTGGTAAAAAGAAGCGACGTTGTACTTTTTTTTAAAAGTTCACATCATTCATTTCTTTTGATTCACTGTCAAGAATT
Organism: Brasenia schreberi; assembly: GCA_036023115.1. Classification (NCBI taxonomy): domain Eukaryota; kingdom Viridiplantae; phylum Streptophyta; class Magnoliopsida; order Nymphaeales; family Cabombaceae; genus Brasenia; species Brasenia schreberi. The sequence continues at coordinate 4,489,030 of JAYKKT010000064.1, read as the reverse complement.
TTATATATATATATATATATATATATATATATATATTGTGTAGATCCAATCCATTATTTATGATGTTCACTCGTGTTTAATCATTATTTTTCGATGATAAGAATGTAATAAGAAAGTCAAATACTCATATAATTTTATTTATAATGTTCACTCGTGTTCAATCATATCTTAAAAGTTACGGTTGAGACCAATTTTCATATATATAACTTGTGGGAATGGGCTTCTTATAATTACATGAGATAGATCACATGATCATCTTGCCGGAATTTCACCCCCAACTGAACTTGTCATCAACCATAAAAAAATCTAAGTTCGTGATTGTCGACAACCTAAAGAAATCTGAAGAAAATCAAAGTCAGGGTATGAGTTAGTAGTATATACGATGAAAGTTGGCTTTCCTTTAGTTGATCAACTAACAACAACTAATCTGTTTAGAAATAAATGCATTTCAAATATAAAATATGCAAATGGCCGCCATGTTCGAATTTCTAAAGGCATGCAATGAAGGACGATATTCTCGAGGTTGGCAATCACTTGTGCAGGTACGCCGAAGTTTGTGGGTATGTAGAAAATCTTCCAGTTTGTGGCCAATAACCTAATACGTATAGATTAAACGTTATGCTAGAGAAAATCTCAAAGTGGGACAAGCCATGCAACATAGAATTGTACTGGAACTGAAAATGCCAGGGTCGGACCTGATTCTGTTTTGGTTCTGGTTCCAGTTTCTGTGGAACTAGAATTGTGCTGGAACCGGCAGTTTGGAACAGTCAGTTTCATAATTTTTAAATAAATTTTTTATCATATATTTTCTGTTCCAAATGGTTTAGGACCGAAACTGGTCTCATCCTGGTTCGGTTCTGGTTTCTGGTTCTAGGCAAACCAGAATCCGCCATGTCAACAATAGGTTATATACTTTGTGATAATTTTCAGACACCCGACCCGGCTCAATATAGATCCATAAGGTACACGGTCAAGCGTAGGTCGGTTTGCATAAATGTATTTTATTATGGTTGAGAACTTTGGATTTGAACCTCTGAGTATTAGTACCAAAACCCATTCTCAGATCTTTTAACAGGATATGAGATTATGATTTTTTGGATTCTTATTAATTTAAAATACGTTCATATTATTGAATAATCAACAAGTATGCTAACCCCTAATTCCCAAAATAATTAAGTTTTATTATATGAGAAGTTAGACCAACATGGGAACTTGGGAAGACCAAGGTCTTTGCACGAAGCAATAGCTCGATTGGATAGGGGGTCGACTCATTAATTGATGGTCATGAATTCGATACCAGGGGAGTGCATATTGACTTATGATTCACTGAGAGTTTGCACATTTTCTTAGTAAAGGATACACAACTTCAATATGTAATTCATCAAAAAAGAATTGTCTAAGCATAAGGCTCTCTTTACTGTTAAACTGATAAGGGCACTGTTAACCGTGCTTTACATTAAGTGACAGTTCAACACAACGATCAGCGGCTCACCCGGATAAGGGCTCCAGACTCGAATCACAAGTTGAAGGTCATGAGTTCAATACCCAGGGCATGAATCTACTTCTGTCTCCAAATGTACCAGAAAAAAGAAATCGTAATAACAATAACCAATAAAAAAGTATTCACACTAACCATGGGTGTTCATGGTTCGGCTTGATTTGATTCTAACCTTAATTTTGAATTAAATCACTAGTCTCGATTCTCAATTTTTAGAAAACCGAACCAAATTGTGCTATGGCCACAACTGAACCAAACGGAACTGTTTGGTTCAGTTATGAATCACATTTCTAGTTATTTAAGGATTTTGTTAAATACTTTGTATTATGTCACAAAGTTATTTGGATATGGCCCATATTTTATATGTATATGAGGTTATAAACTTATATATATGTCAAGATTTATATCCATTTAAGTATATAAACTTCATATATATATATATATATATATTCACATTTTATATGTAATACAGTTATATGTAGAACTTTATATATATATACATATGTATATATATATATATGTATATATATATGTATATATATAGTATATAAACTTCATATATATATATATTCACATTTTATATGTAATACAGTTATATGTAAACTTATAAAGCTTTATATCTAAATGTATATGAACTTTATATATATATATATATATATATATATATATATATATATATATATATATATATATATATATATATATAATGGTTTGGTTGGCTTTGGTTCTCATAGCTCAATTACAACATAGGAATCATACCGTCATCCTTTTTTCATGCTAGAACCAAACTGAACTAAACTGTCAGACATCTAAAACAAAACGAAATCGTCGGTTTAGTTCGGTTCTTGCAGTTTCATGAACACCCTTAAAACCGACATAGTTATACATTTCTATGAAATATATGTTAAAGCTGTTAAAATTGTGCTTAAATAACGTGTCTCCACCAGATAGCTTGAAAATGAGGCATGGGAGACAAGTTCATGCCGACTGAGTTAGTACGAAATGGGGAAAGAAATGAAGACGATCAGGTTCTCATGTCCCAAGCATTTTCATTAGACTCAGAAGCACAAGCTCACCTTGCATGGTTCTCTTGTGACCTAAATGTTGACATTTCCAACTACAGCAATCATTCACGGGGTGCGTGTGATTTCAAAGAAAGTAGAGATGATAATTCAGTAACATTTAGGTCTAATTGTGTTCTATAATATTTAGCTTTTACCTTTAATGGTATCTTCACCGACATTAATTTTATGCATAACATTGCCATCAAATTTTTCATCACTTTGAAAAATTGACCCTAGGTATTTAAAACTTTTTTTTATGGGAGATGCAATATATGTCAATCTTAATTTCTATCTCCTCTCAAGTACCCAAATGATCAAACTTACGTTTCATATATTCTGTCTTTATTCTACTAAGTCGGAAGCCTTTACTTTCTAAGGTTTCTCTTCGTAATTCCAATTTCCTATTAACTATTTCTTTAGACTCATCTACTAACACAATATCATTTACAAATAACATACACTAAAGTTTCATCTTAAATATGTTTTCTTAACTCATCAGTGATCAATATAAATAAATATGAACTTAAAGTTGATCCCAGATGTAATACAATATTAACTTCAAAGGAGTATGTCGTATCTTCACGAGTACTCACAAATGTTTTCGCACCATCATACATGTATTTTATAAGGTTTATGTATGTAACGGTAAATTGTATGTTAGCTTTTTGCTTTTAAGTAGAAACACTCTTTGAGGGAAGTGTCCCGAATACCCATGTTGCACGATGGGCTTGTGCACTCATTTATGCTATCAATAAAGACGTTATGTTTTGAAAATAGTTTTCATGTGTTAAGTTCCTTATTCTTCAATGTTTGATGAGTTAAGGGGTGTGAGTAAAACGGATTCACTTGCTCTTATACCAATTTTGTCACGATCAAGCCAACGAGTTGGACAGTGATCGACACTTGGCCTCGGGGCCAAGCAAGTCTTAGGGGATTTCACCTAAGTGTTGCAGTCGACCACCATCAACCCAATATGGAACGTGAGACTCCCTCCTTTGAGTATTAAGCTTGCCGAAAATGTTGACAACACACACCCAAACGGTAAAAGCAAGAGGCAAAGATATCAAGTGCACAAAAACTTAAAGGTAATGTGAGTTCTTTTATAGCAGACATGAGTTCACATGGTACCAAATAACTTTATTTTTCAAGGTTCTCCAAAGAACATCTCTTAACTCCTTATCATAAGTGCTTTCTAGATCAATAAAATCATGTGAATGCCCTTCTTTTTTGCTATACAATATTTTATAAGACGCATAAGACGCCTTAATAGGTGAATCGTTTCAATAGTAGATTTGTCGGATATGAATCCAAATCGATTCTCTGTTGTACTCGATACTTGTCTTAACTTACGTTCGATAATTCTTTCTCATAATTTAATAATATAAATCATTAACTTGATACTTCAATAATTCACATACATATTCATGCTCTAATCGTTTGAGATGTCTAATAAAGAATTATCGAACATAGGTTAAGACAAGTATCAAGTACAACAGAGAACCAATTTGGATTATGTCAGGCAGATCTACTATTGAAGCGATTCACCTTTTGAGACGTCTTATGGAACATTTTAGAGCAAAAAAGAAAGACATTCACATGATATTTATTGATGTAGAAAAAGCTTATGATAGGGTATCGAGGGAGGTTCTTTGGAGAACTTTGGAAAAAAGAAGTATCCCATTGACATATATTAACCTTATAAGAGACATGTATGATGGTGCAAAAACATGTGTGAGGACTCATGAAGGAACGACAGACTTCTTTGAAGTTAATATTGGGTTACATCAAGGATCAACTTTAAGTCCATACTTATTTATAATGGTGATGGATGAGTTAACAAAACATATTCAAGATGAAGTACCTTGGTGTATGTTATTTGCATATGACATTGTATTAGTAGAGGAGTCTAAGAAAAAAGTTAATAGAAAATTGGAACTATGGAGAGAAACATTAGAAAGCAATGGCCTCTGACTTAGTAGAACAAAGACATAATATATGGAATGTAAGTTTGATCTTGTGGTTACTTCAGAGGATATGAAAATTAAAATTGGCACATATTGCATTCCCCAAAAGGAAGGTTTTAAACACCTAGGGTCAATTTTTCAGAGTCATGGAAGAATTCATGGAGATGTTACACATAGAATCAATGCTGGTTGGTTAAAATGGAGAGGAACATTAGGTATTTTTTGTGATAAGAAGATACCATTAAAATTAAAAGGTAAATATTATAGAGCAACAATTAAACCTGCCATGTTTTATGGTTCTGAGTGTTGGTCAGTTAATCATCAACATGTACAAAAAATGTAAGTGACAGAAATGAAGATGTTGAGATGGATGAGTGGTCATACAAGAAAAGACCGTATACATAATGAGGCTATTAGAAACAAATTAGGAGTGGCACCGATAGAGGATAAAATGAGAGAACATAAGAACCTGTAAGAAGGTTAGAAAAACTAAATTTGTAAAGTATTAAAAGAGGTAGAGGACTACCACAAAAGTGTTGGAAAGAAACAATAAAGAATGATCTAGCTTATTGGGAGTTAACTGCTAACATGACACACGATAGGGATATGTGGAAACAAAGAATCCATGTAGCCGACCCCGTCTAGTGTGGGAAAAGGCTTAGTTGTTGTTGTTATTGTTGTTGTATTCATGCTCTAATCTTCTTAAAATCTCAACTTTTAAATAATGAAGATCAAAGATTGAGATTTTTAAGTTAAAAAGAAAATAATAACAGGTGCATTTATTGTACCTACAAAAAGTATCAAGATATTTTCTTAAATATAAATTTAATCGTATATATATATATATATCTATATCTATATATGTATGAAAACATGATCATTCTCATTTATGGCATATTTGCTCATGTATATTCATTGTACATTCATGGTCTCAAATAAATAATGATAATACATAAACAAGCATTAGCATATCGAGAATTTTTTTGAGATGAAGTGTACTTATATTTCACTTGTGGCATACTTGTTCACAAAATATTTATGTTTTTCTTTATGCAAATCAAAGATTTTTTTTAGATTTTGGGTGAAATCTGCCTATAAGGGTCAATCATGAGTATGATCCAATCACTTTATATATATATATATATATATATATATATATATATATATATATATATATATATATATAAAAGAGAGAGGGATTGAAAAGGGCTGGCTTTCCATGATAATTGAAAATTATGACTTTTGTAAAGGAAACAAGTTTCCTAGTAGATTTCTTCGTCATTTAGGCGTGCAGTTAAAGAAAGGAAAAGCTGCTTCTTCACATGCATGCATCACTAATTATTGCCATGTACCTCAAATTGTACAAACAGGTTTCGACAGCAACATTGTGTAGCTCAACTCTCTCTCTCTCTCTCTCTCTTAAATTTGAGTTTAGAGGACAGTAGTAGGCCATCCTCAATACACAGTCATGATCCCATCGTTTGTTTTCTACCCTACAATTGTGAAAAGCAAAGGATCATTGCATGTGATTCTCTAATAATAATCAATCAGTACAAGCAAGCTCGACTCAAGTTGCCAAGAAAATGATAGACTCGAAGTCAGTCGACCTAGTCACAAGCTCAAGTTACGTTCGAACAATTTAAGCTCAGCATTTCTCAACTGGCTTGTGAATATATATATATATATATATATATATATATATATATATATATATATATATATATATATATAGAGAGAGAGAGAGAGAGAGAGAGAGAGAGAGAGAGAGAGAGAGCACATAAGCTTAAACAATCTCAAAATTCTATACAATTGAAATTTAAATTAAAAGGCAAAATATTTGGGTTTGTACATTAAATACACTCAAGTGTCGAATTGTTCAATTTTTAAGAATATTAGGTCATGAATGAATGTGCAAAAAATATTTTTTGTGCATTAAATACACTCAACTGTCGAATTGTTTAATTTTTAAGAATATTAGATTATCAATGAATGTGCGCATGAACTATTCTCTCATTCTCTATATAGAGAGAGCTTTAGATCAAACAAAAAGAAGCCAGAACAAAATATAACAATGGAGCATTGGCCTCAAATAAAAAGAAGCCAAGACATTGGAATCTATACACTACCCGCATTTTATACACCTCAAATAACCACGGACTTTTTCAAGTAAAAAGGACAAAAAACAATCTCAAGTACGGAATGAACCATAGAGTCCCAAAAGGGTCTGACCTGCTACCGAGCCGGAGGAGACTCGGAAGCTACGACGACGTTAATCACGTGGTCTCCGGCAGGTCGTGCGGCGGCGGCGCCGGAGGGGGAAAGGAGCGAACTCCGGCAGGTGGGACAGGACGAGTGGGACGCGAGCCACGTGTCGATGCACCGTACGTGGAAGCCATGGTTGCACTTCGGGAGCACGCGAACCCTCTCCCCGTCGGCGAACTCGCCCAAGCAGATGGGGCATTCCGTCGACGGAATTCTCCCCCCGGACGAGTACTCCGTCACCGGGATCGCCCGGAGAGCCTTCTTCTTGAGCCCCATCTCCGCATTCCCCCAGCCGGATTGCGCTGCCGGCCGGCGACCCCCGCAATGGAATGCGCACCGGACGATCGAATTGAGCCCGAGTGCGCACACGAGCGCGCAGAGCAGCGCCCCGAGGATGATAACCATGTTGGTGTCGAAGCTCGCACCGCTCGCGTACGGAGCCCTCGGCTGTCTGCTCCCGTCCGTCGGATGCCCCGGCTCGAGCAACGCCCGCCGTCCGATTCCCATCCCTCGTCGATCGCCGGTGATTCTGCGATGTGAATATTACTGGGTTTTGTGAGATAGAAAATGGGTAGCGATTGGATCGGCGAGCTTTATGGAAATCGATATGTTTTTCGAAGTTATACTTCTTCTGGTTCTTCCTTGTCTATGATTCCTTTGGGGAGTCTATCTTTAACTGTAGTTGCTAGGGGATTCGTAGGAGATGGGGCGTCGGAAAGGCATCTCTTTTGCGTCATATGATCGACGAGATGGATTTGAAAAATGGAAATGAGAATAGGGAGAGCAAGTATTGGGGCAGAGAAAGGGTAGTAGGTCCCCATTCTATGAACGGGGTCTCAATTCCTTTTCTAATTGATTCTAGATTATAAGAGAAAATAAATAAAAGAAAGTATTGTCTTTTTTTGAATTCATGAACTGATTGTCATTTTTCATCTCATATGTTTCAATTTGGATACATTATAGGTACATTAAGTTTCATAGCGAGCTCAAACCTTTGTTTGAGCCTTTCTCTTTTTCTCGATGAATCCGTGGCGTTTTTGGTCTCATCACATCACGAGGATAAGGACAGGGATGAGATGGGACTTTGATCCCCGTCTTGTCCCATGAACATCCCTACTAAAACCGCATAAGGTGGTCCCCGGTTCTGGATTCGGTTTTAGTTTATTCTCTTCCCGGTTGGGGTTTGAATAAAACGGCCAGATCAGTTCGAAACCCGGCCACGTCTAGGTCAGGGTTCATGGTTCTGAGTAAACGAGAAGGCACACTTTCAAACTGCCGGTTCGAGACTCGTACAAGATGCATACCCTGGTATCGAACTCCTGACCTCGTGGAGTGCGATTGAGCTACGCCTCTCTGGGGCCGCAACTTCAATATAAATTTCTTTCTTTTCTGAGGGTCACCGCCTTCGCCGGGCGATCCTCCCTCTTGGTCTCCTCCTTGAATACCATGGTGAAATAAGTGTGCGGGCGACCCTCACATCCCTCACGGATGCAAACATCATGATGCACCACCGGCGATCCCAATCCGAAGCCTCCCTCCGGCTCGGCCCCGGTGACATCGCCGCCTTTCCCCCGGGGACAGCCTTCTCCGCCGCTCCCTCTAACGCAGCCGTCGCGAGAACGTGGGAGGAGGCAGAGGAGGAAGAAGAAGATGGAGACGATCTCTTCTGCACGTTCATGGACATAGAGAAGCTCGGATCGTCCACTACCAGCAACGATTCGAAGTCGGGGGATGGCAAGAAGGCGCTGGAGATCTCGTCCAAGGATTGCCGGAATGTGGACGGCCCGGTTCCGCCGGCGGCGAGGAATCCGCGGCACCGGCATAGCAATTCCGTAGATGGGTCGGCGTGCATGAAATCGGGTGGGTTGTTCGGGGAAATGACGGATGTGAAGAAGGCAATGTCGGCCGAGAAGCTCGCCGAGCTCGCGGCCTTCGATCCGAAGCGAGCCAAGAGGTAAGGTTTCTTGATCTTCCATTTTCTCTTCGTTTTTTCTTCTGAATTGAACAATCCGTTTCGAATTTGTTGTTTTTTGAAATGGGTGTTCGACTCTGCCGTCTGATCGGCGATATGTTGGACATTTTATGTTGTGGAGCTGTTGATTCGTTAATGACGTTGATAGTCAAGTGGTTTCTTCTTATTTTTCTCTTTTTCACTCTTTTTTCCTTCTTGGTTTGTTGGGTGATGTATGTTAATCAACTTTGCTGGTTGAATTTTAAAGTTTGAAAGATCTGAAGAAGGAAAAGAAACCTGCTTGATGGGATGGTCTTTCGCAAACTTTTGATGTAGGTCCAAGTTTTGGATTTATGTTGGCGGTTGGTTGTAGTGTCATTATCTAAAACGAGATGTAGCTGTTTAACCGAAGGATGATGTTGGTGATGATGATTGTAAGGTGTGGTTCTTTAATTGTTCTTTTGTGATTAATGTTTCAACCTTTGTGGTTTCTTGCACTGTACGTAGTAGGAAAAGATAGTACATGGTCGTGTATTGAATTAAACCGCTAGCTAAAACTTGCAAAGTAGCTTAGGTCATAGTAGCTTTCGGATTACAGTGATAGGAATCGTCAAAAAATATTCTGTCATGGTTTGGTTGCCTGATTCTTTGAGGTAACATAGTCAGAACGGTGGTCACATAAAAAAAGTAACAAATGGTTTGAATCCGATAATCTAGTCAGAGTGAGGAATGAAAATAGTTAAGCATCTGATAAATTCTATGACTGGTATAGCCACAATAGTTGAGGATGACCTCATGCATGAGATCCCAGTTACCAAAGAGCGTAGGAACATCAAAATGGAAAGGAGTCTAAGTTCCACTATAGAGCGATTTGGTTTCCATGTTCAGATTGCAATAGAAAAGAGGTTAGGGAGGAAACTTTGGGGAACTTTGTGTCAGACGAGTAATTGTATTTGGTTAGAGAAATTAAAAAGTCAAAAGGAATAAGGAAATGTTTGTGGAGCATGAGGGATGCATCAGAAATTCCCAACAGCAATACTGCATGCAAGAGCACATATCAGGTGATTTGTAGTGTCACATGTGGAAGGACACTCCAAGGAAGCAGCTGCTGCACAGCCTCCTTAATGGAGAATAAATTTGAACCTCCTATATGTGAAAAGATTCAGCATGGAGTTGAATGTAGGTGCTGAAATTGAGGTCCCAGGAAAGAGATCTCCTGTTTCCATTGCCATGGGGTCTGCAGAAAGGTTTCCGACATCATGCTTTTCTGAGGAAAATCTATGGTTTTGTGAAAGCAAATACATCTGTGTTGCTGGTATCCTTACAATGTTCTGGTAAAGTTATTCTTTAATGTCCAAATAGATCCAGTTTTGTTTGTAAGACATACGGATGAAAGAACCAATTTCTTTTCCGATTCAAAATAATTGTCCAGAACGTTATACCTGTCCAGACAAGTAGCTATGTCTACATATGTGTAAAAGTGAAATAGATTACAGCTTTCATGGTTATGCAACATTAGCTGATTGTGCTTCTTCTGCTTATGGGCAAACAGAGTCCATCACAAGAAACCATTCTTTTGATCTACTAAAATTTAGTTTCTCTTAAAATTTTAATTCTGGGTTTCTTCTCATGTTCCTAGGATTCTGGCTAATCGTCAGTCTGCTGCTCGCTCGAAAGAAAGAAAGGCTCGATATATGTTGGAACTGGAGCGCAAGGTGCAAAACCTTCAGACAGAAGCTACTACTCTTTCAGCTCAACTCACCCTATTCCAGGTTAGCTGTAACTTATGGTTAGTTTTTGAAACTTAATTCAGAATATCCACTTACCTATCTTGGGGAGATTAGTTTAAATCTTTCCTAGATCAATTCTTACTTTTTGCCAGTAGAAAGAAATTTCTTTTGGAAAGAGTAAGTTTTTATAAGCTTTTAAGACTGAAGGTTTACTGAATTCTTTATGCTGCTCAATTAATGACATGCTGCACTTCAGTTTCAAATCACTCGAAGCATAGATTTCTTTGGTGTCATTATTTCACTCGTGAATACAGAAAAATGAATAATACAGCCACTATAAGCTGTTCCCTTCTGGATTAGGAGTACTGGATTTAATACATGATGATGGAACCTTTGCAAGCTACTGTGGGTATTTGCGCATTTACATTTAGAACAAGTAGTGCCATTATGAGGTGGTTTGTGAGTTGGATGATCTGTTGCACCACGTTAACCACACCTCCATTTCCAACACTAGTGGTCAGCTGTAGGGTGCAACATGAGGACTTTGAAAAATGTCACCCCATAAAGTACTACTCTCAACCCATGCTTAACTTCTGTAATCTGATAGGGTCAGTGCACCAGTGCTGGAAAGATTGCCAAGGTAAAAGATCAAACAAGTTCCGTCCTGCCAAGTATCCAACACAATCTTCCTCCATTATTTGGCATGATACTATCTATGCAAGGGAAAGCCCTCAATATAGGTGGAGTTAGGTGATTTGCTGCATATCCAGACCCTTTATACAACGTCAAACATAGTGTCTATTTGTCGGCGAACATCTTGGTGCATGTTTGCTGGCTAGCTGCGAGAAGTAGTTTATATCTGCAGCTCCACTGCAAATTCAAACCATGTGATTCCTACGTTGTATTTGTTTGTTAGTATGCCAAGCATGAATCTAGCAAAATAGATAATTTAACATGCCGCTGACTTCAGAATTACGATGATTGAAAGTCAATATTGTGGTGGAGCTGTACGATGTCTTAGCTTTGGAGTTTAAATTAAGCCATTTTGAAACTAGGTGGTTATTGAGTTCAATATATAGCTGTGTATGTTCCCAAACCTTCGCATCCCAGGGAAAATTTGTCAGTAAAGCATGAATATCTTGGTTATGGAAAGTAGTTAGTTTATGTAACCGCAGCTTTATGTAACATTAAGCAATGCGTCTCTTTTTTGTCCCAAGGGAAAATCATGGCTTCACTTTTGGAACTCTTTATTTTGTTAAATTATCTTTCCATTTTTAGAACATATTGAAGATATAATAGCTTTATTATTGGACAGCGAGACACAAATGGGTTGACTGCCGAGAATGCAGAACTTGAGCTTCGGTTGCAGGCAATGGAACAGCAAGCTCAGTTACGTGATGGTATGTTCAGTTTCACTTTTAGATTTCCTTATTGCAGAGGCCGTGGCTTTTGGCTTCATTTTCTTGTTCCAGGAAAGACCCATGCTATTTTAGTGCAGCGTCATTGTCATTGAACGGATTCAGTGAACAAAATAGAATGGGGAACCTTATTTCTGTTGGTTTATCACAAGATTTGTCAAACAACCTGATTTTTATATCAGAAACGCATGAAACTCAAGATTCCTTCATTATGAAAAGACTGGATATCAGTGATTTGAATTCACAGCCAAGCTACCATCTCTGTGATGGAAAAAATTCTTTATCAAGCTGTTTAAACTTTAGTTTTTGTCAGGTAAATGTCTGCATTAGGACAGAAAAAATGCTCCAAGTACTGTGTCGGGTTCTTCCATATGCTGATCTTCAACCAATCATTTGTGAAGTTTGTCAACATCACAGATCTTTGTTTTGAATTTGAACTCCTCAAAAGGTTATAAAGGAGATTTTGCTTTGAACTTATTTTAGCCCTTGTCAACACAGGATGAAGGCGAAGAATCTATGTAGCCAAGCCCACACTAGAAAGGGTTGGCTTTGTTCTTGGTCTAATCTTGTCTGAGACAATGTGCTATTACATGCCGGTCTTCATATGCTTACTTGAATAATTCCAATCATCTGCTTACATTTGCAGCCCTAAATAACGCCCTCAGGGAGGAAGTTCAAATGCTGAAGATTGCCACTGGCGAAATAGTACCGAACCCTGCTGAGGGATTTAACTTGGGGGGACAGCATATGCCCATGAATCGAGCTTCCTTTCCAGGCGGACCTCAAGCAACTCGCCACAACATACTTCAACCGCAGTTTCATCCATCACAGTTGGCCATTAACAACCAAATGCTTGCACATGCGCATGTGCTTTCTGAAAATATCCAGCAGGAATCCATCGGACGGATGCAGGGTCTTGATATTAGTAGAGGTGGGCATGTTAAGTCGGAAGGCTCTTCGATATCTGCTAGTGAAAGCAGTACTACTTTTTGAAGTGGTTCCTGAAAGTCGGTTGGTAAATTGTTGTGTGCATAGCTCATGCCCATTATCTTTTCACCTCATGAGCTTTATTTGTTTCATTCATCATTCATTTGCGTAATGCTGCAGCTATTTCTTCTGCTGTCATTTGTTGGTAGGCTGTTTGTGGCCTGAATTATGTGCTAATCTGTTGTTTCATGTTTATCCGCCTTTTTGTATTCATTTATCTGATAACTTAAAAGATAGGATGCCGGACTCTAATGAACTATTTCAAATCGGATCTCTCTCTCTCTCAAGTGTTTTATGCTGTGTGAATGGTAAGAATAAGCTTTGTGGACGAGTTTCATCTCCAAATACATACTAGTTTTGGTGCCTGTGAGTATGTCTGTTTTATGTGGCTTGCAACTGGGGATGCTTTTGGGGTAAAAGATGGGTTTTACTTAATGTTGGACCAGCATGCTTGTTAGTTTTTAATTCGATGGCAGATCCAGCTTGGTTCAACTCATGACAAGCTTATTTGTGATGCAAATGACTGGAAGATGAGCTGATGCCTTAAATAGGATGAACATGGACAAGCTTATTCGTGTTGGGCTCGGGTCATATCAACTCATTTAGGGAAACATGTAGAACGTTTAATGTACATACAAACCATGTTAACTAACAAATTGGGCGAGTGTAGTGTAACTGAATAATCACATGTTGCAATTTTACAAGCAAAATGGATAAAAATTAGATGCAGACTTAATATCTAATAAAGAAATTACCTTTTTCCGCCCCTAATATTTTGTTTGGAAATGTTGCAGTTTTAACGAATAGCTCATGTTCAGCTCAACTCAAATGGAATAAAGAGCCGAACATGAATGAGACCATAAGAGTTGACGAACCTCTGTTTGGTTCTTTTACCAGCCAGAGTTTATTGAAGCAGGAGTTTTTTTTTTTATTTTGGAAAATGTATTTATTTGCTATTTGTTTTTTGAAATTCAACCAAGTGTCCTGGTATATTATTGGCTTTCAAGCTTCACTTTGGGCTTCAAGCATGCTTCATCCCTTGAAGTTGACACCCACTAACCATTTATGGTGGTTGTTGGGTTGCCCGCTACCTGTTTGTGGTTTTCCCTGAAGGAGCGAACAAAGCTCCCCGAGGCAACGGGCAGCTACCATCTATGGGGAAGGATGGTGGAGCTCCGCCATCAGAACTCCACACTCGGTCGCAGGTGGTGGCGGAGGATATTTAGTTCTCCGATCAAATCGCAAGGGGAAATGCTTGCAGTCCGAGTGGTAGAATATCAAAACAATCTCTTCATTCCAAGAGAAACCTACGAGAGGTGGATGGAACCTTGGAAATGGACCTTACCAGCAGATTTTGCCGTACCGTCACAAAATGATAGGAGTTAGAGTTCATCTTTGAGAACCTTCGATAACTATGGTAAAACATTTTTAACATCAAATTCATTGCCTAGAAGAATGGATTATTATTCCTTATTAAGGTTCAATACTAGGAGGATGTGAAGATCACTTTGAGGAAATGGGGATGGAAGTTAGCCGAAAGAACCTTGGTGGCGAACCGCTGGAAACCGGGAAATGGAGGGGAAGCTAGAAGTGACGTCCACACTGCCGGTTTGGATCCGTCTACCTGATCTGAACCCTGGCGAGAGGATTTCTTCATTGGTGTTGCGACTTACCTTGGTGGGAATTCCTAGCCATTGACGACGTCAAAAAGAACCAAACCGTCCGACCTTCGCAGACTTGCATTGAAATTCTAAGAAATTTAGAACTCAACACGACCGTGAGAGTGGCACACGATCACAAGAAGAAAAGAATGGAGGAAAAGAGTTGTAGCAACGGAATCAAAGGTATCGAACTCCTTCGACGCCTTACAGGCTATGGATGAGGAGACCCCGATGCTCCAGCCGGAGTCGTGCAATATGGAGAATGAGATCCCTCCGTGCTTCCATTTCTCAAAGAAGGGTCTTCCAATAGAAGTAGATCGCAAAGAAGCTAGTAGGAAGATGCTTGCGGTGGACAATGCTCTTGCTCTTGTACCGAGTAATTCATGTATAGACCTCAAGGAAGCACCATCTTCCTCAGATGAGGACATTCGAGAAGGTAAGAAGGCTAAATCATGTTGTTTTTATAGACCATGAACTCTATCACGGTTGATCTCTGCCAAACTCGAAAACCATGCGCACAAAGCATCACTGACTCGATCTCGATCCGTGATAACGTAGCTCAATCGTCGGTCAAACATGAAGCACACACCAGCCGAACTCATCTCCTTCGCCACTATTCTCTCAAATCAATAAAAAGAAGAGAAAATCTCAATTGTAAATTATGGTATGATCATCTTCGTTGTAGGGACGTGCATCCTTATATGTACTAGGGCCAAAATTTAGAAAAGAACTCCTGATGGTAACATGATGACATGACATTAATGAAACCCTTGTCGCGAACACAAAAATGTGACAGAAAAGACACTAATGACCAATCTAAATCCAAATCTATATTCACTATTCAACGGACTCGAAACCAAATCAAATTTAAATTAAGTATAATGCTTTCATGTTTGAATTCAAGCTACATCTGATACGAACTCAATCACATTATATGTATTTTTTCTCGTATTTTTCAAAATTTTTGGCTTATTCAGCAAACTGCCTGCACACCCAGTTTGTACAGTGGAACCTGCCACCCGCGTAATCCTTAACCAGACACAAGGCGGAGAGAGAGAGAGATCTTTCTTTTCTTACTTTTTGCATATAAGTAACAGTTTTCTTATGCAATGGAAATAATAGTTCGTGGCTTATAAGTTTTCATTCCCTTTTATGTAAAACTAAGTGGGATCAACTGCAATGATTCTTTAGTCTTTAATGTGATAAATCATATTATTTTAACGTATAACTCCCAACAAGCAAGATCATATTTTGTTTAGAAAGACCTAAAAACATTTAATGGAAGGAGACAATAACGCAGAACTAATCGTTGGTTCTGCTCTGAAACCACACCTTAAAAGTAGCAGAGAGCAAGCAAGCTTTTAAGACCGAGAACAACTGGCCTTCTGTGTGCGCAGGGCACAAATGGACGGATCCCACTATAATAATTGTAGTGGGGCTACCCATTTATGCGAGTGTGCATCATTGCCCATTGTACACAAGCTTTTGCCACTTTATATATATATATATAAAGAGATAAGAGTTTTTGGAAGTGATAAGGGATTCACCTCTTCCTAAATTTGAAAGACTCTTGGGGTTATTATTGTGCATAAAAAATACAAGTATTCAGTGTTTGTTATAGTTGTCAAGTGTTTCTAGGGGAAAAATACGTTTGTCATGGTTAAGCATTTTTAATACTTAACATATGACAGTGAGTACAAACAGAAAGATATAGAAACAGGAAAAGCATAGTATAACAATATAATGTAAAACTTAGTAAAAATTGAAATATACAAATTTTGACATAATATAACTTCAACAACAATCTTAACATCTCAAATAAGAAAATTACAGTACATAATGGTCTCAATTTCATAGCATATAGTTTCAACATCAAAATATAACACTCTTGTCAAAGAAACATCAAAACATAGTACTTTTGGGTTTCAAAATGAAGTTGACTCATACTGGTATTTGACATCACAAAAGTTCTAACAACTCATACTACATGCATATCTGTAAACATTTAGATAGATTCAAAATCCATTTTTTTTTCATGTACCCAAGTATTGGTACGTGTACCAATACCAAGTAAGTACTCGATATGGGTACTCTGCCGTAACTGAAGTACCCAAGTACTAGCACGGAGAAATATTAGGTTTGATTTGATTGAGGATTGTTGAGATTTTTTTTTTCTGGTACAGTGGGGAGTCTGAAGCCTTATGCATGCCTCGGGTATTGAACTCATGACCTTCAATGAGTGAACAGACGAGCTAACACCTTGTGCTCTAAATGGTGTTAGTATCAAATCATAGTGGATCAGAGTTAAAAGAGAAACAACACCCAGAGCGTCTTTCAAATGGGTACTGGCATATACCTATACACTGCTCCAACCCGAACCTTGATGGGGTGGGTATGGGTTCGTGTCTAATGGGTACTGGCATGGTTATGGGGTTATGTGTATGTATATATGGAGACACTGGTATATGTTAATATATTTAAGTATTAGTAAAACCAAACAAATTCACTATCTATCTTTTTTGACGAATGATTGAGTTTGAATCTATAAAGTAAAAAGTATATGTATACTTTTTGCAGGTACACTTTGTTCGTATAGGTATTTTTATTTTTTAAATTTCAATTCTTAACCACCTATCATCATCAAAGATTGATGATCGAAACTTGTTTGGATTTGTTAGTACTTAAATGTTTTAGCATATATCAGTCTTTTCATATATGTATGTATGTTGGTTATGGGTCAGGGCAAGATCTAGGTTGCATTCGGGTTGAGGCATCTTATCCCCATATCCGAACCCTATTCTCACCAGCTCAGGGTTGCATGGGCTGGGTCAATATTGCCATTCCTACGGTTCATCTGCTATGCTACATTGGTAGAGAAGAAGGGCTTTACATAATATCATCCTTTTCATTGCACTAAAAGCCTTACATAAAAGAGCTTGCAATGAATCTACAAACCACACTAAATTACTGATACAAACTTTCACTGTGCTTCTTATACGCCCAGGGCAACATGCTAAAAGAATATCATATACACACACCCTCATATACTAATCTAGAAATATAAATATATATACCCACACAATATTATACTTAGTAGCTGTATACCCACAGCAATCTTATACTAAGGCCAAGCGGGTGCATGAAAATCACCTCAGCTTTCATGGCCCCGAGCACTAAAATCCTTGCTTGCCACTCAATTTTTCTACCAAATACAAAAGAATTATTATTTGGGTTTGCTTGTCCTTGTGATTAGAATTGGCCACCTTGGAAGGTCTGGCCGAACTGCCAATTGCCCGGCACGACGTTGTAGCTGGTCACGGTCCGGCCGTCGCTGGTTGTCACTTGGAAAGAGAGGGATTGGCCATTGAGATATGAATTGCTCTGCCAGTTCTGGCCCCAGTTCCTTGACATGGGCTGCCATCCGGTTCTAGATCCCTTGATAGACACTGCATGCACATCTCCTGCACCTCCCACGTTGGTGATGAGAACCAGATTGAAGTAAGAGTGGCCGTTGATTGTGAACCTTATTCCACCTTTCTTCACACATGGGACCCTGTGTTCAGGAACCAGTCAAAAGTTTACATTAGAATTATAGGCCGTCTTGTAATTAAGTATCAAATCTCGTATCGGAGACCCAACAATATGCTACGGTACGATACATATTGCAACTAAAATACATATTAAAAAATCCCAAAAATAATTGACTCTGAGGAGGTTGTTTGAAACATGTTCAAATAAAGCAGGAGGGTAATCATAATTTTGAAAAGATGTAGGGAGTGTCTTGTGAATAGCTTAGCTTATCATTATTTGTAAAATTTCGAATTATTATGCAGATAATGAGTCAATTGAGATGATGCCAATTCTTTACCTCCTGAATGCAATTGGGACGATTCCAGCTCTGTACTGAGCAATCTGCAGGAAAGCAGGCTCAGCCAGGTCAAAGTGCTGCAATGGGGGGTTGCACCACCCACCATTGTTATTCGGCAAGGCGAAGTTCGGCGGGCAGAAGTTCGTCGCCGTCACGGTGATGGTGCCGGGCAAACACCACCTGGGATCGTCGTTGCACTTCATCTCATAGCATGACCCGCAGCTGAGTCCATCATTGAACAAGGCAGTGCTCAATGCAGCAGTCAGTGTGCCATAGCCCTGGCTGTACAGGTTTCCATACCCACATGCCCCTCCTGCTCCAAACAGACGTTTACACATTAAAATCTCCAATAAATGCCTATATATATATATATAGGCTCAAAATGAGGCCATCGCGAAACGGCATTTTTGGCAGACTCACCCATAGTCCCAGAAGCATCACCACCACCATAGAAAGTTGCGTGGCCGCCTTGCCATCCGTAGTCGCCATTGGAGCCCGAAGGATAAAAGAAGAGCAAACTCAAGAAGAAGATGAAGAGTGAGGAACTAAGAGAAGTCATTGCAGGCTAACTGTAGAGATAAGAGGAAAGAAACAAATGGACGGATCGATGGCAGATTTTCGGGTTGTTGGACGTCACCCGATAGGGAGAGATGAAACAAACTTGCGAGATTGAATTCGAACACGAATTCGAAATCGATCGCCGGAGAACTTGAAGATCTTCACCAGTTTGGTTGGGGTTTGAGTTGGGCTGAGGATGGTGAGGGCCTATTTATACATCAGAAAAGGGAGAGAGAATTGATGACACGAATTATTTTAGTACAAAGAGACAAAAGGCTAGGGACTCTCAAAGTTTCTGTAGGCCAATTAAGACTTATTGAAGTTAATGTAGAAGAGGAGGAGGCAGATGCAAATGCTCGCCGAAGATGTCACGGGACCCACTGCACATGCGTTCTCCGTTGGCTGAGAACCATTTTGCACCAAATGGTCCCCATAACGCATACATGAAAATCTTCCGCAAACGTCACGAAAGATTTTCCAGAAGAGGCCATCTACCCGAAAAATACAACTCTACTTACATTTTAGCGCATATATATATATATATAAAGAATAGTAAATGCATAATATCTTTTAGGGTTTAATCTTGCATAAACATCTCTGTCATTAAATTGACATGATCGACAATAAACATTTGAATTAAATGTATCATTATAAAGGTTGCATTTTCACCATATACATTAAATACTTTTTATTTTATTATCTCAACCATTAACACCGAACTATAAAAACATGTTTATGCAAGATTATGCATCAAAAAGATATAATTACCCTCCCCTCTCTCTCTCTCTATATATATATACACACTACTACTTTTGGATCTCAACCGTTGGACTAAGACCAACCGATGATCTGAATATATGACAAAAAGCAAAAAGTTCTTTATATTTTAAAAGTAAAAACTCAGGTAAATTGTTTCTTCTGCGAACCTAGTGATCGAGCAAGGTCCAATAGTCAGAAATCCAAGAGTAATTACTCCTCCTGGAGTACCCTAGCAATATACATATATATATATATATATTTTGTAGGAAATGTTTTCTTTTCTTTTTTTATTTGATAGGGGGAGCTTAGGGCTGGTACATGAGCTGAGCTGCTTGTGGTGGTTTGGCTCGGTTAAGCTCGTGCTGTTCTTGCTCATCTTTGGTTCGTCATGTAAATGAGTCGAAAACAAGTTAGCCCATTAAGCTGTAGGAGCTGAGCGGAACTTACTTTTGGCTTGGCTTATTTTAGCTCGTCTAGTTAAGTATATATAACTTTTACGTACGTGTATGACAGAAACTATTTTAACCAATTAGCTAAATGCTCAAAGTCTTGTGTTCTATAAGAAATATATACGTACAAAAGTTTCACGTAATTCACACTAAAATTCAGATTATCTAAATTTACATGTTACAAGTTGCTCGTCTAAACCTTCTCACATGTTACAAGTTGCTCGTCTAAACCTTCTTCGTTGGTACGAACCAGAAGCTGAAGCCAGATGCACACCCCAGGTGTCGAACTCAAGACTTTCAACTTGTGGGTCGAGCCCCTAGCCATGTGAGCCGTATAATTCATTGTGCTGTCATCTCTCTTTGTATTATCCTTTGCCGAGCAGCCCCTGCTCAAAACCTTCAAGGCTGGGGCTAATAGATCACCATTGTACATTGGCCCCGTATAAATAGATAGGAAACTTGGAGCCAAAAATCATGCTGTATGGACTTTGTATTATACATGACCAGTTCCGAACCGGCTCGACGGTTTCAACCAGATCAGGAACAGATTAGGTGAAATTGGATCCAAGAATGGGTACTACGCTGTTCAGTTCCAGTTCCACCTTCTATAGAACCAGCCTTGGGCCGGTTCGGTTCCGATCACTGTTTAATCGCCTACTTAATGTTGTTGGTCAATATGAACGTAAAGCATGGCGAGCAATATATACAATTGTCAATTTGAAAGTAAGGATCCTTTTGACTAATGCCATTGACGTTCTTCTCGTTGATCAAGTACGCCCCCTAATTGGTGCCCTTAATTAAGGCTCATGTTAAGGGTGAAAGTTCCCTTTAGTCTGCTTATGGCTTTTGATTAATTAGGCCAGTCAAGACGTGGAAGAAGAAGCTTACCACCCGATAATTTTGTTTAACCCGACGGTGCATGACCCACTAATGTAACTCTATCGGAACTCGGCTTGGTCTTGTCGAGCTCAAGCTGAGCTTGAGTGAAGCTTCACAAACGAACGAGTCGAGCTTGAGCTCACTACCAAGCTTAAGTAGCATGTGAGCCTAATCAAGATCTCTCTCTCTCTCTCACACCTGAACCCGAAACGCCCGAACCGTCGACCCGAGCTGCTTGGACGTGACCCGAGTGGGTGCAAGAGATTAACGCTTTGCCACGCGGTGATGATGTGGACGTAAGAGTGACGTGTCGGAACCCAGTTTGCTAGGAGGAAGGGAAAAGGCGGGACAAAATATGAGCCAAACGACCGAATAGTCTTGCTGCAGGAATAGACTGAGATACCCAATTATTCCGCAGAATTTACGATCTGGCCACTGAACCCACTTGGGTGTGGCGGCTCGGTCACACCGGGCTAAAACCTGATTTTGCTTTTTCTGTTATGAGCCAAGTGCTACTACGATACAAGATATGAGGTCAATTGGATGTACTGTCTAGATCTTGTCTAGAACCTGACCCTAGTTGGGCCTATCTCTAAGTTAGTGGTATGAGTCCAAGTATTGGCTCGAACCTGTTTGGTCTATGCATGAATCATACAAGGTGATTCTCAAAGGAACACTGACTCGATAGCCGTCCTTACTCTGTTTTGAGACCGATCAACTTTATTGAACCTAATATCACGCCCCAATATTGGAATCACCCAACAACTTGGAACTCGTGACCACCACTAGGATGCGCACAACTTAATAAGTCTTTCACTAAGGATACAATGATTCAACAGAAGCTTAAGACAAATGAGTGGGAGGGTCGATTGGAGTAAGCAAGAAAACTTGAGAGTAAATAAGAAAAAAATGTGACTGTATTGATAGTAATAAAGGTGCATGGCCCACGACATGCTTATAACTCAAATGCAGAACTCATGCTAAGTACAAAAGCAAAGGGGGTGCCTTCATGTCTAAGGCAATGCCCCATCCTATGCACTAGAAGTTGTCAAAGTGTTCCCACTTAAAAGGCTGGTTACACAACCATAATAAAGTTCGCGGTTGAAGGGTCACACTAACAGTTAGTGTGGTTCTTCAAAGCTTGCACCCGAACTTTTAGAACCTTATAGCAAAGAAAACCCTGACACAATGCACTAGGTTCTGCTACCACCTTTTGGGGCTCAAGTCCAACGTCGTCATTCTGTGAAAGGTTAATGTCATTTCTTTCTAGTTTACGCTAGAAAGGGTCATTAATTCATTTTTGTAAGGGTGTCCCAACAGGTAAAGGGAAAAAGACGGTGAATAAAACGAACTTGTTTATATGTAATACAATGTGCCAAGCTTTGGATGAATAAATAAATAGATACGATTATACGATCACCACTAAGAAGGGAGTGTCTCCACTTATATATGTTTAAAGGCCATATGGTGAATATATTTCGGTCTTAATGTATTAAAATTTGGTATAAACTCATTGTTCCGGCCACCGACTCCAAAGAGAAGACTCTAGGAGTTGAACTCCCCACCACCATCAAGGGCGTCGGAGCACCCTGCCGATTGAGCTAACATTCCGGGTGCAGCCAACCCTATACTTTGAAAGAAGTAGAAATTCATTATTTATTTTTGATGGTTGGTGGACACCAAACTTTAGTAAGTAGGGTGCGCATGGCCTACCATGTGCATGCTGCACATACGGTGGCCTTGCTTTGCGGTCCTTAATTCATGCAATGTATTTGGTGCGTCTGCTTCTTCCCATGACTCCCACACTGTCCACACATGCATATGCTCACGATGGCTGTCTACATGATTTTGACGCCAATGGATAACACGACACTGACATGCTATCATCTTATCATCTCCCCAACTTGGCCGTTTGTACCCATTTTGATTTATTTTTAAGATTTGGAAGCTTTTGTGTTGGTGTGGTAATTCTAAGTAAGTCTTGAAACCTGAGACAAAGATGACCCGTTTATGTATAACAGTATGTGTTCGTGTTTATACGATGAGAGTTTCGGCCATGCTTCGCTTGACACGACACGAACATAACCTCAAACACGAAATCTTCGAGTAATTCGAAAGTGATAGGATTCCTTGTGCACCTAAAGTTACACACGAGTCGAGCAGTGTTTGGGTTGACCCATTTTTAGCGCAACGTCAACAAAAGCACGATGGAAGTAGGTGCCTATCCGAAGTGATGCAAGGAAAACAAAAGGGTTATCTTTTGGAGTGACCTGTTTTAGCACAAACACGATAACCCGAAACCCAGCATTTGTTACACCTACTTTTCTGCTTCATGGTCTTACTAGTTATCCAAGTGGTAGATATCGGTGTCCTTCTCCATTGTCACCTTGAGAGAGAGAGAGAGGGAGGGAGAGAGAGATTCATCAACCTCAGGAGAGCGACCGAAGAGACAAGCATGTGCAGTTTGCAGTGTGGATGCTGTTGGGGAAGGAGCCATAGTGAGACAAGTGGGTGCATGGTTGGCCTCCAAAACAAAAGCCACTGAGGGTCCTAATGCTGGATCATGATGTGCCCTCTAGAGGATAGAATCCATAATCATTTAATGAGGCCAATCAGGTTGGCCTCTTAGTGTTTCATTATCCAATATGAAGACTACTTCTCTCTCTCTCTCTCTCTCTCTCTCTCTCTCTCTCTCTCTCTCTCTCTCTCTCTCTCTCTCTCTCTCTCTCTCTCTCTCTCTCTCTCTCTGTGTGTGTGTGTGTGTGCGCGCGCGTGCACGAAAGAGAGAGGCCTTGGCTGAAAAATATTTAAATTTTTTTATTTCTTGTGTCGCCCATTGTTTGTAGTAAGTGAAACAATGAGAGATATGACATATGCAAAAGGGAATCAAGGTGCACATACCCAAGGCGAATTGTACCTTGGGCCACAGGATCTACCTCATCTTCAATACTGAGAGCAACAGGAATCCTTCAATGGGCTACTTCACGAAGATACCACCATCTCTTCTTTCTTTTTCTTTTTTTTCTTATGAAAAGACAAGCTAAAACCTAATATACACAAGCACCCCCTGGGATTAGAACTCCCCACCAGCATAAGGGTGTTAGAGCACCCTGTCACCTGGAATGACACTTTGGATAAGATACCACCATCTCTATGGCTTTTAAAGTCATTCTATTTTGA
Source organism: Brasenia schreberi (assembly GCA_036023115.1). Lineage (NCBI taxonomy): Eukaryota > Viridiplantae > Streptophyta > Magnoliopsida > Nymphaeales > Cabombaceae > Brasenia > Brasenia schreberi. Next base: position 4,464,802 of record JAYKKT010000064.1, on the reverse strand, counting down.
GAGATTTGAAAAATCACTTTTTCGTTGATATATATATGAGTGATTGGATCATTTCCATTCTAATGTTGCCTACCATAAATCTTGACTATTATTTTTTTTAAAGCATGAGTGTAAAATATTGTCTTTCATATTTTTTCAAAAACTTTTAATTTTTTTAAAATTATACTCAATGCCACAAAAAGAAACAATTGATGAATATATCGGAAATAGACAAAATCTGATTTTCCACACACGCACACACACACACACATACATACATACATACATATATATATATCATGGAAACCAAATGGCAAAAGAAAACATTAACATGAGAGATGCAAGCAGATGTGGTAGCCACTTCTTTCAAAACAAAATGCATTGAGCCCAGCCGAAACGTTTTGTACACATTTGAGGTTTCTGTTTCATTTCGAAACGCGAGAGTTTTCGTGCATCATAGGGAGTACGGTGTGGATTGAAGATCATTAATGAGTTGAAGAGTCATTCCAATTAGTGAAAGCTCCCAAAGAAAAGAAAATGATCAAGTGTCAAGGATGATCATGATTTCCCTTGAAGCAAGCTGTTTAGATATCAGTAATTGGAAAAACCCATTAAACTATAATAAGATGTAATATGTACGTGAGTCAATCATCGTCGTGTAATACTAGTTTACTTGATCATGACTGTGGGTCTTTAAAGAACCGATTAAGCTGATCCAAACAAGTGGTCTGATTTGGGTTCGAAAGGAAACAAAATTGTAGTGTGCTTCATGGTTTAAAGGTTGAAGCTATATGTGTGTGTATGTTTATATATATATACACACATGCACACACATATATATGTGTGTGTCCTTCAGCATAGCATAGATAATCTATCTAATTAACCATGAACTGTAACACCTCATAGAAGGCAAGGGCTGAAAGAACCAAGAAGAAAACATAAAATTACTTACAAAATGCACAAATACATATGCTGATACAAAAATGTATAAGTTTGCTTCACTAAATTCTCATGTGGTTTATTGTTTGTTATGACATTTAACCTGAAACTGAATCGATTATATTGGTTTGATCCGAAGTTCAACCTGAAACTGAACCAAACCATACCAAAAACACCGCCAATCACGACCACGAAGTACAAACCGAAAATGTTGATACATTGCGATCAGGTTTGAAGCTGGGAATAAGGAGTAAAATACATGTGACTGATAATCAGTATCCTGTACAACTACTAATGGATTTCATGTTTTTAACCAAACCAGGTTAAGCAAGATCCAGGTTCGAGCCAATCCTAGTAAGAAGATACGTCAAGTCTTTTTTCTTGGCTCCAATTTTAAAATCTCACTTTTATTCCACCAAAAATTCAATTGGAACAAGAGTAGAATCTAACGGGGCAGTTGATTGAACTGGAATAAGACCCAGAACGGGACCGGCTTGATTCCGATTTTGGTTTGGGGTGGAACTGAAACCACCAGCCCTAGTTTACCCGGAACTAGCCAGGTCTAGTTGATGGCAACTGATCAGCAGTGAGGCCGTAGATAATTTTCCAAATCACCATAACTGATTCTAGAATTGCAAGTAAATTTGTGTTTGGGTCGTGTCCGTGAAGTGTCACTTTGGGTTCATGCCAAATTCAGGTGAAACGAAGAACAACCTGTTTCTTTTTCTGTTTTTGAGTCACTTTGGTTGGGGCGCAAGATGGACTTTTCTGGGCCGCGTTTGTACCAACGATTATTTGACGTCGAAAACAGGCGAATCCGAGCACAACCCAAACCTTAACGGGACGGGTTCACTTTTCTCGAGCATGTAACAGAACGAGTACGGCCTATATATGTAAGGGTATCTTAGCTGCATAATGCCTTTTAATACATAATTTTGTACAAAAATATTTTTAATGTTTAATTGTTGAGATCAACTATGAAAATTCGAATTACTTTACATTTAATGCATTAAATAAAAATACAAAGGTACAATGACACATGTGATTCATATATATATATATAAGAAAATTGGATTATGCACAAATATAACTCTCCATTCACACACATTGCTTTGGGGTGACATGAGTAAACCTTCAAAATTTGTAAAGAGCTTTAGAAAAGCACGAGAATACTTTTATTATGCTCATGCTATCCAAAAGCAATGGGTGAGCAAATATGGTAATAATAATAATAATAATAGCATCTACCTCTTTGTGGAAGAAGCTGGAAATAAATGTATACTAAAACTTCCAAGGAAAGATCGAATACCTTTTGTCAACTATTTCATTCCAATACCCACATGTTTCGTTTGCAAGGAAATTATCCTTTTCCAGTTTCCTTGCCATCAGTCCACTTAGATATCAAGTTGAGACTGCAAGAGAAAGAGATACTAGGAAAGGATGCAGCCAGAATATCTATCACTGTGTGTTGTATTATGGGACACCTTCAGAATAAGTTTCTTTGCAATCATATTTCAAACTGTGGCTTGCGGGCAAGGCCACTACCACGACCGCCTTACGCCCCTGAACTTTAAACTCTTTCTAGGCCTCAAATAGACACTTCGAACGTTTTAGGCCCCAAATTTACAAATTTCACTTTAGGACTTGACTTGTATTGTGCTACTCAAGTCTGCATGAGTTATGGAATACAAACAAATAAAGAATATAACCAAAGGGCAAAACTCCGCACACAAAAGAAACACAAATCATGATAAAACCTTCCTATGAATTTCATAGGCCAAGCAGCATTTGGTGCAGAAGCTGCTTGAGCAAAGCTAGTACATAGCAGAAGGGGAGTTTTGCATGATTCAGTATGCTGCTTGTACTAGATCTATGTCATGGTTGCAGTGCAGACTTCAGCTGTTTCCTTCTGCTGTGAGAAGTTTACCGGAAAGCTTATACTTGGTAGTTTTGCAGGAAAGAAAAAATAGATAAATCCTAGGCCATTTTAATAGAAAACAATAACGTTTTCATTTACCTTTGTTTTTTATTGATAATACTTTAGATTTAAAGAGTGGATGGTAAATAATCAGTAAGTTCCTCTTGTTTATCACAATCAAAAGCGCATAACGTAATATTTAAAATAGCAGAATGTTAATTGTTCTTTTTATATTTCTTCAATAAAAACCAATTAATTCATCATTTTTAAAACTTTGAAAGAAAAGAAGAAATGACCTGAAAGAATATACAGTTTTGCTGAACATTGTTACTAAATCCACAACTTTTCCACAATACTCTTGTTTACCCAGCACCCACCACTCTCTCCTCTCTCTTTCTCTCCACGAATTAATGGGAGTCTGCTTACCATCTCTCTCTCTCATCCCGAACCGGCCACTAAAACCAGTCACCCCTTTCTCCCTCTCTCTTCGTCCTCGGCAACCGCTGGTCGTGTCTCTCCCCACTCTCTCTGTTCTTTTGTACCGTTAGAGCCTGTTATAGCTCTCCTCTCTTCCTCTTTTTTCTTAAAAAAGAAAAAAGAAAAAAAGATGGTGTATCTCTTTTGCATAGAAAACACATCGCACCATGGGTGTGTCTCCTATGCAAGAGAGACACACGTCTCGCACATCTCCTTTATATAAGAGGCGCATACCTCACGCGTGCATTTTGTATAAGAGATGAGCGTAAGACTCGTCTCCTTGAGCGTGAGACGTAGAGAGGTATGCCTTTGGTAACACTATACGAAAAGGACAAGTTAATAACAAAAAATCAACAAGGGATTACTCGAAAACATTAACAGGCAGTAGAATATCTCTATGAGATCACAAGTTGAATACTTTTACAGTTCCTGTTAGTGTTGCAAAAGCTAGCTGCATGTGGGTTCATGTAAAAAGAACAGCTAATGATAATAATAACAATCATCACAATAGAAAGGTGGAAAATTAAGTCATCATATAATCTGTTATTTACTTTGCTTCCAATTAGTAAGGGACAGGTTTCAACTATTTGAAAATAGCAACCTACAAGATCAAGCCCCTTATACATGATAGGTACAGATACACATCTTTCACCCCCAACCTTCTGTTGAAACACTTTTTCTACTTTGTTTGAAGATTATACTTTGTGACTTCATTCTTTGACGATTACTAATTGTAGTTGAAGAAAAAACATAGGTACAACTAAGTTATAAAATGTAGCAACAAGAACTTAGGTGAATAGGAAGTTGAGCAAAATATGTCATGTCTAAACTCCAAGTACATCAATTAGGTAAGCAAGCACTAATAACTCATGACTAATCCCCATTACATAATTATACTTGAGCAACCCAATAGTTGAGGAACAGAAGTAAAGAATATTAGAATTGTTCACGATGCACCATACCAGTAGTTTTTTTCAAGGCCCTTTGTGAATTTCTCAGTTTTCCCTCACTTGCAAGGGGATTATATTGAGAAGATCAGACATAGAAATGGAATCCTGAGATATGGCACCTTTGTTATTTTATCTTGCAACTCACTGTTAAATGTAATTTAAAAATTGTTTTGTATTTTTTCCCGTCTTTTAGACCTGGTCTCCAACAGCTAGAAATCTAGCCGTTTGGATCCTTGTGGCTGTTGATGGTCTTCCTCCATATAAACCCCAGTTTGTACAAAGATAAAAATGCCTTTGTGGGATGATTATGATACATATTCAAGAATTATTTCATTTTCTCAGCAATTTTCGATTCGCTATTCTGTGGAGATCAGGAAGAGCTAAGATGCCTATTTTCTTGTTATAGAAGATTCGACTTGGTGGACTGTGGCAGACATCGTTGAGGCATTTAAGGAGCTGTTCCTTACACACGCCATCTATAATCATTGGCATCGAACTCTAGGATAACTCAAGAAAACATTCTGTGAAAATCACATCAACTCAAGGAACAGTATGAATATTTGACCACACTAGTTTCTACCTTGTGTTACCACCTTAACAAATTATATACATGCTAATACCTCTCAATTACAAACTTATAGGTTCAATAGCAAAAGTACATATCTTGATTTTTTGGGTTCCCATGGTTCAGTCCAAACTGAACCATATATGTGTGTGTAAGACATAAGTTGCACCGTGAGAAACCTACTGAAACAGGTTAGGTTTTGATGTTCTGAAAGTTGATATTCACTAATCTAAGCATGTTGAAGCCCATCGCTACTGTTGGATTTGAATCAAATCATGATAAATCAAACGGATGTGAAGAAAGGGAACTTACAAGGAGAATCAGCTGAGGCTGCCCGCATACATACAAGTTTGAGTATCTCCAACCAAGAAAAAGTAAAATCAAGCCTTCATTCACACTAAGCTCAAACTACGGAGAAGACTTTCAACATCGGAAAACAATTACAGCATCCTTCTTTGCAATCAATTAAGTAGGAGTCCCAACAGGTTGGACTCCAGTGATACCTTAGCAACTAACAAATTCAATGAAAGCATCTCACTAGTTCAATATGCAACTATTAAACCATGCAACCATCAAGCACGATACTGCTAATTTTGGACAAATGAAGAACATTAAAATTTTATGCAGAATGTGATTAAAATCAAAGCTTTAGGAATCTTAAATCAAGTTCCTCAAAGTTGGTTTTGCATCTGTTATAAAATACAATCAAACACTGGATGTTCTTCTAGCCCCTTATCTCGTAGATTCCGGCATGTGTGAGAGCCCGGAACCCTTTGTATGGTCGGTATGGAGCATTCAGGATTTCCAATTTATCAATCCGCAAGCCTGAGAGAGCAGCACCCATGATCTTGAAACCAACTAGGAATGTGGGAAACACATGCATGCGCTCCAAACCAGACTCTAGGCGAAATGTCCCTGACAATGATGGGGTTTTGTCTTTTGGCATTCGTCCAATAGACCAAGAGCAGACCTGCAACAACATTGAGGAACAAGAATCAAGTCCTATTATCCTACACTGCAGAGGAACGGAACTTTTCTAACAATAAAATCCATACAAATCAACTGAACCTTCTTTCTTCAACACTTTACAGAAATGAACATATTGAGGTGGATGTGTAGCTATACTAGTGGTACACTAGGAAAAATTGAACTCAGAAAGAGTTGGGGTGGAACCAATCTTACGGAGATTTCAACATTTGGAAAGACAACTATTTGAAACTCCCAAAGGGTTCGATGAGATGAGAACACTTTAAAAGAGTGAGAAGAAGGCCTCGAACTCTCTCTGTCTTGCTTTTAGGAAGTTGTCAACGTCCCCATCTTTGCAGACAGATAAACATACACCGGTCACCTTTCTTGAGTACCAGATGCACACAGAAAAGAGGAAATGTGAAAGAGACTCTCCCTTTCTCTCAAACACACACAAAAAAAAATGCTGACATGCTTATGAAAGTGCACCTTGTTAGCCATCACAGCCACCGTGCCATAGTTTGAAGTCAAATCTGTTGACACGACGCAGGATGGCAACTGGAATTCAACTGTGATGTTGTCAATTGGTTTTCCTGGATCACTTCGCACTCCAACAAGAACATTGATTCGGCAAGTTCCAGCATCACAGATAAACTGAGGTTTCACATAGATTGGCGTGTTCTTTAACTTTGTCACCCTGTTCATAGATAAATATTACCATTCATAAATTGATGATAACATTGTAAAAGGCGCTAGAAAAGAACCTAACAGCACTTGTCTACATGAGTAATCACATCTCAATTTACAAGTTGAAACCAACCTGTAGCTCATTAGTTTAAACTGACCATCAGGAGGCACAAATGACAAAACCTGATGTGATTCCCATGGCCTGAACCGAACACAAGGATGAAATCTCACATCATTTAGAATTGACGGATTTCCAAAAGACAGTGTCAAGTCAGGAAGACCAGAAAGATGACAATTGACTTGCACTTCTCCGTAAATTTCACATTTTACAAGATGCCCATCTCTGCATAAAATAAAGAAGTTAAACTAGTGCCATACAATAGATTCATTACCTAAACCAGAAAGAAACGGAAGAAACAAGCTGCAAGTTGGAATGATACATTCGTTATTCATGCACCCATGCAGCCCAAATAAGCATGTTTGTTCAAGGACATCTGCGTGAATGTTTAAAACTAATAGACATTAGTAAACTATGGTAGCATCACTCATTAAGCATCAAAAACTAAAATCATATAGCATGCTCAACAACTGGACCCCTAAAACCTCCATATTGCAGAAATACTGAACCACTACTGACAGTTTTCTTCCTCGAGGAATCATTACCGGTATAGTTAGTTGTATCACCTGTGCAATAAGATCTCCCCTAATTCATGAATACGGTCTCTTCAAAGTGTAATGTACAATACATAGCCTGACCTCTGTATTCTCAGCATTGATATAAAAGTATGTTATGTTTCAGGAAGTTGTTTCTTAATGAATTGTATTTGGCCTACTCTTAGTCAGAAGTTATCCATCCCCTAAAAATGACCAAAGTCGTCTTCCTTGGAGAAAGGGAAGAATCGCCAGGCATAAAAATATGCTCATTTACACTTCTGAATGCATTAATCATCGAGGAAAATCAATCTTTGCAAACAGAAGTCAGCCTTAGAATTTTAGAAACTTTTTGTAACAAACCTGCTGACTGTTGCATCAATTTCCTCAACAAGATCGACATAGACCTCATTGTTGGAATATTTCATGCCACTTGTTCGCCATGGAACAGTAGAAGCCGTTGCAGTGGGAAGAGTGTTGCTCATGTTAGAACTACTACCGGTAACAACATTCAAGACTTTGTTGACAATGTTAGGCGGGGTTATCATCTCCTTCAAAATGTTTGGCTCCGTAGTTAAGGGAAAGCCATTGTCCATCATCTCATCCAAAAGCTGCAAGTTGTGCCAAATATCCCTGTCATTTTCTTGGTTTTAGACAATCTCGGAAGACAACAGCATGTACAGAGGACCGACACAATGCTCAAATGAAAAAGAGAAGAAAAAGATGATGATGAAAAAGAGAAGAAGAAGATGATGATCATAACAACAAAAGAAATAAAACACCTCAACAATCAGAATCAAGCATGAAAATCCAATTAAGGTAAGAAGTGTTCATCGGTTAATGCAAAACAAAAGCTCCATGAGATTTATTCGTTGTGCAGCATTCCAGAAAAAGACACTCACGGACACCAATGCTGCCCCTCAAACATAGCCATGGCCTATTACCATTGTGGTATCCACGGCCCAACAATAGACCCTCACTTTTTCCATAGAAGCCAAGAAAAGTGCACTCAGTCAGTGAGACTTTGTCATTGCACGGTGTAGAACCCCAAGGGGCTACGACACTCTTCCCCTAGGCTTCAAAAGCCAAGGAAGTCCTGAACATTTAAAAGCCATTTTAAATTAGAGGGAAAATCCCATTGTGGTTGCTGTGAGAATTAGCTCTCCAAAAGTTTTATTGAGATGGTTTTATGAACCGTCTTGGGATTTTATGCAAATTAGATGGAAGCTGCTTTAATTGCGAAAACTGATCAAATGGTTTTATTATTGATCAGCTGCCAATAATGAAGGACATGATGTTTCTCTCGACCATTACCAGAGTTCACTTTTATGAGGCTTGCAATTTTATGAATCAAACTTTTAGCATCGACTTATGAGACTTTCCTAAAGTTTCTGCAAGAAGTTAGCTGATTGCCATCAACTCAATGGTTCAATTTCAACTCTTCATGTCATATTTCACGGTAAACTTTTGGAGATACTAAAATCCTTCCAAAACTCTATAGCCACTTCCAGCCTTGGTAAGGTATACATTTGGAGCTTCACAGGAAAATCATGAACTGGGATTGGAGGAAAAGGCTGGAAATGTTACAATGAAGGTTTTCGCTCACTAATGTCAATAAATAGAGTCAACATTTTAGTTGACAGACCAATGCCCAAACTAATTGAAAAATATTCCTGGAAGAATTTTCATATAAACTTCTACATTTAAGTCACCTTGTAAGAAAGCATTTTTAACATCTAGTTGCCATAGCTCCCATCTCAAATTTGCTGCCATACTGAGAAGTATTCTGATTGAGGTAAGTTTAGCAACTGGTGCAAAAGTTTCTGTAATATCAATACTATATGACTGACTGTCTAGCTTTATATCTCTCCACAGTTCTATCTGCCTTATATTTAACTACAATATTCCTATCTGGAGGTAGCTGTGTGATGGTCCATGTATTATTTTTCACAAGGACATTCAATTCTTCTTCAATTGCAGCTTTCCATAAAGGGCACTTAATTGCTTCTTCAAATCTCGAAGGAATCTTATGTTTCTCAGCATTCATAATAAATCTCTGATAAGTCTGAGAGGTATTGGCATATGAAACATAATTAGAAATAGGATAACAAGTACAAGTACGTTTACCTTTGCGAATAGCAATAGGAATTTCGAGATCTTCTGTTTCTTCCACAAGAGGATCTGAGTCAGGAGAAATATCTTTGGTGCTTGTATGAGGGGCTGGTTCTTCTTCAACGTAGATAATATTTCTCGATCCTCTCTTATACATTAAGATCTCTTCTTGCTTACTGTCATCATTTCTATTATCATCTGTATCCTCTTTGGCATCATCTGGGACTAAAGGTAGGACATATGGAGAAATTTGTTCAGATGTAATTGACTCCCCCTGAGAAGTATAATAGGGAATAGATTCTGAGAAGGTAACATCCATGGAAACATATAGCTTCTTGGCTAGAGGATCATAACATTTATAACCTTTTTGAGAATTAAAATAGCCAAGGAAAATGCATTTGACAGACTTAGGATCTAATTTATCACGATTAGGTAAGTGAATATGTATAAAACAAGTGCAACCAAAGATACGGGGAATCAAATGAAAGGATTCTGATTCCTTGGACACTTCAATGGACGTTCACCACCAAGTACTATACTGGACATTCTATTGATCAGATGAACTGCAGTAAGAACGGCTTCTCCCCAATAGAATTTAGGAACATTGTTTTGAAGTAAAAGGGTCCTGGCTACTTCTAAAATATGACGATTTTTCCTTTCAGCAATTCCATTTTGTTGGGGAGTATAAGGACAGGAGGTCTGATGGACTATTCCATGTGTCTGTAAATATTCAGATAATTGTTTGCTAATGTATTCCTCCCATTATCTGAACGCAGAATTTTCCCAGGGGTATTGAATTGGGTGAGAATAAATTTATGCACAATTGGAAAAATAGATGAGACTTCTGACTTTGATTTCATTAAATATATAATCGTAAGATAGTACAATCATCAATAAAGGAAACAAAGTATCTCTGACCAAACAACGAAGTAACAAGACTAGGACCCCAAATATCTGAATGAAGAAGTTCAAAAGGCTGAGATCGTCTAGAGTCACTCAATGGATAAGTGGCTCTTTGATGTTTCCCAAGGTGACATACTTCACATTCAAACTGAAGTTTATTGACTCTAAGATGAGGTAGAACATAAGAAAGTTTTGACACAGGTAAATGACCAAGACGACAATGCCAAAGTCGAATATCTGAGTCTTGAATTGTTGCTAACGAAGCTTTATACGAAGTTTCATGTTGAGGATGATCTTCTAAAATGTATAAGCCCCTCTGTAGTCTACCATGACCAAAGACTTTTTCCGTCTTCAGATCCTGAAACACACAATCAATAGGAGTAAAAGTTATGCTGCATTTCATGTTTCATGTCAACGAGCTGACAGAAAGTAGATTTATTGGAAAGCTGGGAACATTATAGACCGATGTTAAATTAGCAAAGCAAGTGGGTACACTTCCCTGTCCAACCATATATGAGTAAGAGTCATCTGCTAACTTAATAGGTTCCTGTTTTGGGAGAGGTCTATATTCTGAAAAATAAGATGATTCTCCAACCATATGATCTATGGCACCTGAATCAATAATCCAAATCTTTGAATTAGAATAAGAGGTGTTACCCTTCACAATGTGAGTGGCCAGGGCTACTAAAGCTTGAGAGGTGGATGGTTGAGACTGTCCAGATAATCTTGTCTCTAGTCCTTCTATTCTCTTAATAAGGTCTAGCATTCCATCTGCATTAGATGTAGTAGTATTCTCAGTTGAATGAGCAATATTCTGGTTTGCCATGTAATTCCCAACAATATTCTTTGGTGTGTCTTGATTTTCCACAATGGGAAAAGATGAGTTTTTCCTTTTCTTCAGGTTGAAATATTCCATGTTCTCGTCCACGACCTTGATATCCTCCTCTTCCACAATAATGTGAACTTTCTCCTCTGGTTTGGAGTGCATGCTGATCAGTAACAAGAGTATTATTCTTCTCAAGATGTCTTCGATCCTCTTCTCTGATTAATAATGAATATATTGTTCTCAATGGAGGTAATTTATCTCTTCCCAAGACATTGAGTTTTATGGATTCATATTCTGAATTTACACCCCACAGTAAGTCAAATACCTTTTTCTTTTCTCTCTCTATATTTCTTTCAGTTTGACATAAGGGGCACTTGATATTTGTATAGTACTGAAGTTCATCCCAAAGTCCCTGAAGGTCTGCATAATAGTCACTGATAGAACATGAACCCTGCTTACAATTTCTAATCTTTTCTAAGATTTCATATTCTTTTGCCACATTCTTCTTCCAAGAATAAGCTTCAGATACAGCACACCAAATTTCAGAGGCTGATTCAAGAAACATGAAGGTCTTCGCTATTGATGGAATCATGGACTGTAGTAACCAAGACGAAATCAGTGCATCTTCTCGTCGCCAAACTGGATAAAAAAGATCATTTATGTTTGGAATAGGTGTCTGACCAATAAGACGAGTCCATCTCCCCCTTGCTATAATAGCCAGTTCCACAGAACGAGACCATTCAAGATAATTCCTTCCATCTAATTTTGTTGTTATAATATGAAAATTTTCTCCTTTTTCATTCATGGCTTGTTCGGTCATCGTGATTGAAGTTTCAATTGCCTTGCCTTTACCTGCCATAGATATTCACAAGCAGTAACAGAAAAACTAAAGTTTATCTAATGCACCACTTTAATTGATTCGAACCTCCAATAAGTATCAAGATTGAAAATGATTAGGTATGAGACAGTCGCCTCCAAGCATATGTCCACGATGAGTACTCTTCCAAGAATCGCAATAGGTACTTCTAAATAATGAAGTCCACGATAATGATAATAATAGGCAGTCCACGAGTTCACGATATTAAGATGTACCAATCCACAAGTTCACCGATATTAAGATGTACCAAATAAGGAGTTTTTGAAATTCCTGAATAAAATTACAATGTCAAACTATACCAAAGAAGTGGATATGTAATAACAATTTGTTCATACGATCTTGATGATGATATTCACGTTCCCAATATTAAACCCAAATCGGCTTCTCAATATCACAAACAACCAAACTGATCTTGATCAATAATTTTTGGACAATGATATTCACGTCCACCACAAACTGATATAACAATAAAATGGAAGCCGATACCTAGATATTTCCTTCCAACTGATTTTCTCTTAGTGATCTAATGCAATCTTCGTACTTTCAACAAGGAAAAAATGGAATTTCTCGCCTAATAGGCTCTGATACCATAATAGAAAAATAATCATATTCATTAAGATAAGCAAACTTACAAAATATGGAGTGCAAAAGTCAACCTCTAGTTGCTGTCGCCCAGACTCTTCTTAATTATAATACTAAACCCTAATCACTACTACTTATACCCTATCTAACTTGAATTCCTAAACTACCCCTAATTAGTACTAATTACTACTAAAGAGACATAAACCTTACATAACGTGAAATACATATGAAATTCATTGAGAGGCTGCACGCTTAACATTTCTTTAACATTTCTTTAACACAAACAAGCTCACTTGATTGCCTTGGTTTGCAGGCAGAAAGTGCAGTTCAAGTTCAAATTCTACATTTGAACTATAGTTGACCTTGTCATCAAGTTAGATAAAGTCATCAAGCGAATTTCAACAGCAATGCAAGTGCTTGAGAAAATGATGAAAGGTGAAAGCACTACTTTATTCCACCAGATTGAACATAAGACTGAGGCAGAAGTACCTTAATCTTTTGGTTTCCTGGTTCATTTTGTAGTTTAGATGCTAGGAATGCAGTACCTTGTTTGCATACTTTACAAAAGACGGATGCAAGATGTGAGAGAAAAGTCATACTTTTTTTCTTATATCTCAGCAAAATGATTAAGCGAAGATTTTTTCTTCTCTTTGTTTTCCTTGCTGACTAATGCAAGCTGTCCAGTAAATAACAATAATTCCATATAATGAGACAGGAATAAGTAAATGACACCCTCAATCTTTTAACCAGTCAGATCTGATTTCACAATCATGTTTTTGGATAAGAAGAATCTTTAACGTACTCAGGCACATGGAATTGAAATTTACTCTTCTCAATGGACATATATGAGCATAATTATCAGAATTTCCGTCTCATAAAATTTAAAGCAAGCCAGAGCAAAGAGCACTATTGGTGTTTGGATATGAGGAAGGTCCAACTTATACCAAATCTGTCTTCAGGAAAGTAATTAGCAAACCCAGTCTAGCATGGTTTAGGATATGATTACACTTCAATTGATACGGGTTGCGATTTCTTGACCCAAAATAACTCTGATCAGCTACCCACTACCCAGTAATAGTTATTTGTGCATAATTCAGGCACCTGACTTATTTGTAATTATACCTATGAAAAACTCATTTTCTGTATAACAGAAGCCAGTGTCAACGGGAAAGGTTTAATAAATCACCTCATACACGACAACAAAATTATCCTTGATCAAGTCCTCATTTAAGCCCCCAAGATAATCTGAAAGAACATCTGCAACCCTGCCAAGAAACTGACAAATTCAATCCATGTCAGAAAAAAATCAGCACCGTACTTGTGTTATTGCAAAGGCAAACATATCAAAAGCAGAACACTGGAAACAAATTACATAAATAAGCCACTTGATGAAGTGATTCTAAATTGCTATTTCTTAGGAGGAAAAAGATACTCCCAACTACAATTTCAGATTGAATTAACCAGAGATTAAAGAATACTCGGTATCAACTGCAAGAGTAAATAAAATGTAACAAAAACTAAATGTGTTTCTAAAGTGAAATGATCTTGGATCTACAAATAACTTCCTAAAAGGATAGTGAGTAGAATATCACAATAGAAAGTTAAACGTATAAGGTATTTGTTTTATCCAAAATCTTCTTCTACTTCATGTAGTAGACTGTTTAATTTAACTTAATGAATCTTAGTAGACACAAGGAGAGCAAACAACAACAAAAATCTTTGCAGCCAATTTTCAGTACAAACCAATCTAATTCACAGAAAACAGTTTGCATAAGCACCTTAGACTTAGAGGGTGTTTGATTCGGAGGCCTGCGACTATGGAACTAGAACTAGAGTTCCAGTTATGCTGGCAATCAAACATGGTCCTCGGCGTGCAGTGAAAAGTAAGGTCACATGACCCTGCTTTTTAACTGGGGACGGGCCACTGGAACTGGAACTGGAACTGGAGTTCCAGTTCCATAGACTTGGCCTGCAAATCGAACACCCCCTTAAGGCTTAAGTAAATGAAAAATGAGTCCACTTATGCAGAGACTTGGCTTCAAGCACTAATACAAATACTTCAACGTCCCATGGATAGCAATGAATGAATATGAGGAACTCACCTCTAGTGCCATCAAGGGCTGCATTTCAACCTGCGAACATCCTAAAAATGTGATTCCCTCTCGAACTAATTGAAAAAGATAATGTGTTGGTGAGGCAATCACTGGAAGCACCTAATTCAAGTAAAGAAGTAGCAAATTTAGAAATTCTGATAGGCACTTTACAATTAAAAAGAAAACAGGTGCTACTGAAAACCTAAAGCATATCCCCAAGTATAGAATATTGCTGTAAAAAATACTATGTATTAAAAAAAACATTTAGAAAATATAAGGACAACCAGTGCAAATAAACTAAATAAAATACTAAACATGAGTTTGGACATGCATATTCAACTCCACTTACCTTTGAGGAACCGCCATGAGACAAAACATGCTCCCAGAACCATACACATATGGACCTGTCCACTTGGTGCCCCGTGCATTGCTTCTCAAGCATCACCTCCCTACAAAGTGCATGGTAGACAGTCACTGTTAAATCAAACCTCACAGAGGATTTGAATGATTGAAAATCAAATCAAACTGTCACTGTTGTTAAAGTGAAACCCAAACATGAGAATTTGACTTGGAAGATGACTCGAACTCTCTTTCCTCAAACTCACACCAATCTAAAACACCTGAAAATTCCCAATATCATGATCTCCAACACAGACACAATAATGGCATACTAAAGCAAATAAATGTTACTGTAACACGGACACAATACCATCATCTGAGGAGTTGGAGTTTCGCATCCAATAGGGAAGCAATTCTTGATAATATCCTCCTCTCTCCCCAGATCCTGTTTGATTGCGCACTGGATTATAAATAGATAGTTTCTTAGTTTGGTCCTCCTCTCAAGCAGTATATGGGACTTGTCATTGACGACATTCGGAACACTAAATTGTTTGTCCTGGGTAAAGATCTAGCATGATTTATTTGATTACAGCGAGTACAGTGAAAGCACCAAACTGTGTACCTGGGAACTGAGACTTGAACTGGTTTTCAAGAGCACCAACCTGCCTTTGGCAACCGCAACCTCTAACCTTAAGTGGAAGGCGGTGGTAGGGTTCTTTTCTCGTCAGAGAATTAGATTGATTAATTTTCACCCGCATGTTCCTTTTCATTGTTATATGTCGTGCTAAATTTATTGATTAATGGGATCGGCGAGTATGATTTAAATCCCATCGCGCGGTTAGATTTTCTAAGCAGAAACTCTTTGGTCATCAAGCAATAGATGCAACCATTTCGCCGTATTTGAATGAGTTGGTGAAAATGGCGCGCACAACAGATCAGCGGGAGTTAAAAACCCGAAATTTCATCGGCAAGCATTTTTTAGATCCGCAGGATAAACGAAGAAACCAATATGGGACCACTTTCATTCTTCCCCTTAGAAATTACACACACAATTTCGATGCGATTAAATGTTTCGATCAGATAAAACGGACAAATTCTCAATGCATTGATTGACCTTGCACAGAATCGAAGCGGAAATCGTGATGATCAGTTTCACCAACGACATAGCGATCGGAAGTAAACAGCCGTGGAGATCAACCACCGCACCATGAAATAATCATCAGAGAACTTAAAAGCAACCGAAGAAAGATCGAAGGGGAAAGCAGGACGATAAACGAACCCAGAATCGGAGAGGAGGAAGATGCACTGCAGCATCCCTTGAAATCTGAAGCACGGACCCGTAAAATCCCGTAGGAAAGATGTGTCCTCTCGCTCCTACCGCGCCGTTTATGAAGCTGGCGCCCTGACGGGTCGGATCTTGTTCGAAACAGTTGATCCAAAGTTTGGCTCCAGTATGGTGCTACCGGATCCGACTCATCCAAACTTCACATGGACTCACGCTTCAATCTTCATTTTCCAGAAAGTACGTTAATTCATTTCTTCATTTTGAGCACAATGGGGTAGACGAAGCGAGATGCAGGCCTTAGGTATGGAACTCATGACATTGTTAGTCAACCCCCAGTAAGGTAAGCTTTTGCTCTTTGTTCTACATTCGTTTCATTTCTTTCTTAACATTGATCATCACGACCGATGACACAACAAATTGAAACTCGTAACGAGGTGTTTTTTATTATGAGGCTGTCTTTTCTCGTACTAAATGAGGTCGACTACATGAACTCTTTGTTTCCACATAGCCTATCATGTGCTACGGTAACAATTAACTCAACATAAGTTAAATCATTTTTTATTGTTTCTTTTCAATACTTTTGGGGTCGCTCTCTACTTCTTTTAATACTTTCGAAGTCTAGTTTTTCATACTTTCTTATCGGCATTCCTTTTAATCTTCTTTCTACATGTCCAAACCATCTTAAACCACATTCTCTCATTTTATCCTATATTGCTGTCACTCCCAATTTGTTTCTAATAATCTCATTATGTATATAGTCTTTCCTTTTATGACCGCTCATCTATCTCAACATCTTCATTTTTACCACAAACATCTTTTGTACATGTTGATGATTATCTGCCCAACACTCAACCATAAAACATGGTAGGTCTAATTGTTGCTCTATATATATTTACCTTTTAACTTTAATGGTATCTTCTTATAACAAAGAATACCTAATATTTCTCTCTATTTTAACCAACCTACATTAATTCTATGCATAACATCTCTATCAATTCTTCCATCACTCTAAAAAATTGACTCTAAGTATTTAAAACTTTTCAAATTATATTATCAAGTTTTTTTGTTACATGATCGTATAACTCTACTTTTTACTCAATTCTAAACCATAAGGACAAGAGTTTCAATTCTGTAGTCCAATTCTCACATTCAAACACCCCTTTCAAGCCTTCTTCTAAAGTCAAGCCTATAGCAGTTAGCTCACACGGCAAACTCGACCATACAATAAGGAAGGCCAATACAGCTTCTAAAACACTTCGATCCACATGGTGCCCTCTATTTTATTTTTTGTGAGAATGGTGCCCTCTAATTATTCCCTTCCCCTATGTTCAAAAACCCCTTTTTCCTTCAGGGTGAATGGTGTTCAAGTCATCAATTACTCTACAGGGTCTCCAATTACTTGACTTGAGGTGGCTGGGGATGGTAGTGAAGCGCGACTCTTTCATTCCCATTCACTATTTCACAATCTTCATAACCGTGTACAAGGAGGCATGTCTCTCCTGGCTAGGGGTGGGACTACAATGAGAAAGGTCATAAGTTCGATTTGTGGGGGCATGCCGCGTGCCTATCTGGTACGGACCTTCCTAACTTTAGAAGTGGAAAATTTGTTCATCTGTTTCAGTATTTTCCAACTCACAATCAATTCTGAGGATTATCTTCGAGTCATTTTCCGTTTTCATACACTATTTTGCTTCATGGGAGGAATAAAACATTAGTACCTTAAGGGTGGTGCTCCTCCTTTATTTTTTGGTAAAATGGAGAAACCGAAGCCAGATACACGGCCTGAGTATCGAACTCATGGATTTCGACTTGTGAGTCAACCACCTAGCCAGTTGAACTGCTGCTCCTTCTGCAGCATGGTGCATCTCTTGTGCAAGACAATGTACTTGGAGGAACAAGCCTGCCGACCCTGCCTTTTGTGCCGATCTTCCAAATGGACATCAAAGTCGGGCAACACGGCCATGTCCCCTCATAGGTTTACTTTGAAGAGCAAGAAGAAGAAGAAAAAGGAGGTTCTGAACTGAGAAAGTGGTTGTTTGTACTGAATAGCTACAGAACTATACATCCTTACCAAAGCCAATTCAAGGAATGGTGAGATCCGGTGCTTAAACTAAAGACGTCCAATGGAATCATCACATCAAGTGTATATGCATAAAGCATAAAGGATGCCGTAGACGACCGAAGCCTTAACAGTGAAGATCCTCACAAAGTGAACTAAACCACACTGAATGCCGACCGTATTGTTGATCCCATGCTCGAAGCAAGTGGTCGCGAACATTTGAAGTTATGCGCGAGCACACACACATCCATCCCCAGCATACACGAGCTCATGTATACAACAAGGTATAGCAGGATCTGTGCCCACAAGAACAACTTAAATGTGAGAAAATAATTTTCCAGGGAAGAAAAATAAGACTCAAAACACACAACGATATTTGCAGAGATGAGCTAGCACATCAGATGAGGCATCTAATAAAATTAGTGATCTTTCTTTCTTCTTTAACTCTTTTGGTACAATGGGGGGGGAATCACCGGGTATCGAACTCGAGACAAGATTAGTGTTCTTGGTTTCCAATTCCAGTTCACCCATGCCCTATGCACTGATTATTAATGTCCTAATGAGAGAGAGAGAGAGAGAGAGAGAGAGAGAGAGAGAGGGACAGATCTAATTTAAACAACTTATGTTGTTTCGCACGTTACTTTCAAATTTTGACCGATCACTACTTAATTAATAAATAACTTCTGAAAAATATGCTTTTGTTTTAGTTCCATGAGACAATATAGAAAGGGGGGGGGGGGGGGGGGGGCGGGGGCTTAATCCATGTTTAATTATCCTCAAATATATGATTTCCTCAAACATTTCTACCATTCAATCTTCACAACAATTCAAATTTGAATCCCCAAAAACAAATATACTTATACTTTTCATACATGCTCAATAATACACTTTAATTGATTGAACAGTAGAAATATTTGAATTGAGCATATACCTTTTGTCTATCTATTTATATATGTGTGTGTGCGCGCACACCCACTAGGGAGTTAACTCACAAGTTTGGTGCCATCAGTTTTGACACCCGAGCATGAATCCAGCCAAACTCCCATTGTATAAAGAAAAAGATAATACCGCTGCCAATACCTAATATATCACGTTCTATGCCAACTGGTCAAACATCAAATTCAGATCACCGCCCCTATATGAGCCATTTACAAGGGGGCTTCCACCAACCTAATGTGGGGCATTAACCATTATGTTGGATGGGTTCTCAGTGCATGCTCCCAGTACATTCAAACTAACAGTTTTCAACCATGAAAAGTTGAGAGCTACACAAAATCAAGCAATTTTTCTAATCGGAAGATAATAACCGGGCAACAAAGAAATCACCACCATCAGAAGAACGGGCAAGGCATATCAGCAAAGACTTGATAAAGTTAAGATACAAAATATTGAAAGAGGAAAACTATCCAAATAAATTACAAAGCTTAATGTAAACAAAAAAGCTAAATGAAGTATAAACAGATAACTCTAACTGAAGTACCAGAATGCTTAGTAACAGAACCCAGACGCATTACACAACGAACAGGAGAAAAAAGCCATCGAAGAAAACAGGAAAATATCGGTTTTTATCAGAGCTATCGAGGAAGAACTTGTTGCACCAAGAAACCCAAAACCATTGGTTCTCATGGGACTCTGAACCCTCAGATTCTAACTCACACTCACAGAATCTTTGAGATCCTGATCATGTTTGTGGCCTGTACCTGTTTCAGCAGATAACAGGGTTAGGCTTTCTGGTCCAGGGCTGTGTAAATAGACTAACCAGCCTATCAAGTCAGACTATCGTTTAGATGGTCTCTCCTCCTCCTCCTCCTCCTCCTCCTGTTCATATCTTGACCTCTTCTTTGGCACCGGAGCTTCGACTTTTCCACCACCGCTACCATCATCACTGTCATCATCCTCGTCTTCATCCTCTCCGTTTTCTTCTCCTGGATTGAAATCAGAAGTATCTTCTTCATCCTCAGCACGCCCAATAGGTCGAACAAGGTACTCTGTTCCCAATTCCTACATTAAGCCAGCAATCTCAGAATCAGCTATGTGCACACTAGATGGACAAACAGTAGTTGAAATACTGCGTGAATGGAATGACTAAAAGCAAAATGGGTGTGATACCATGTAAATCACAGGTTGCGATTAAAACAAGTAAATACTACGGAGAAAATTGATTCCAAAGAAAAGCATCCAAAGGGCACCGGAATGTGGCAAGATGCACAAATTGTTTGAGCTCCAACTTTGCCAATTGGAAACTGACCAGTCAATAAGAAGATATAAAGGTTAGCGTTTCCAACAAGGCCAGTCTCAGATGATCCTAAAGAGCTGTAACTCCAAGTAATCAATCATATAGAGCCCGTTTAACATGGTCGTTCAGAATCTGAAAATACAAAGACCAAGAGAAGACAGTATGCAAGCTACTACAATAAGATCAAGAATCATTCATTTAACAGCACAATGAAAACAAAGCAAAAACAAACCTTCTCCCACACTAATCTGAGCGCAATCATTATGAACATTCATCTGAGCGCAATCATCTGAAAGTGCAAGAAGCAACTCAGAACTCGTGATTTCGTTTTTATGATTGGCAAGATGGGTTTCGACCAAAAACCCTAACCTGACCCTGGGTTGCTCATGACCTTCAACCGCAAAGTTCATTCCCTAGCCAGGAAAGATAGAACTTCCTCTCACCCATGGGAATCTTATAATAAATATAAAAAAGGAAAACTTTTGAATCGGTTTCCCAGTTCAGGTGGTTCTTCTATTGAAGAAATGGGAAAGACCAAGAATCAAAGAAGATGATAGACGAAAAGGTAAAGGACAACCAAGAAAATCACACAAGTGACCCTTTTTCTACTAGATACCATATAGACATATAGAAAGAATAACTGTAGAACCGCGGGGAAGCCAAGAAAAAACACGGGCCTTGATATCAGAAAAGAGTGTACGGCTCTCCAGGCTAGAGGGTCGACCCAAAAGGAGCTTATGTTGGAGGTCTCAAATCCGAGACCTGGGATGTGCATATCTGGTAGAGATCTGCCTAGCCCCAGCTACTCTTAAAGAGGAAAAAGAAAAAGAAGGCCTGAAATATTTAGACAATATACCAAGAAACCTACACAATTCACCACTTGTCGAATGACTCGCACGTACCACTTCCTGTTCAATGAAACTATCCACCGGGACACCTCATGGGGAAAGATGTAAAAGCAAAAATACTTCAATTCTAAGATTTCCATGCAAGTGTACAGGAAAAAGCAGATATACCAGACAAATTCTTGTATTCTACGATTTCTATCAAATACAAAACCACAGTATAGACCAAATAGAACAAATACCAGAATCTAACTAACCGAAGGCATAAATCACAAGGGATTGTTCAATATCTAAAAATAAATATATAGTTAAACAAATTACGCATCTGCAATAAGGGAACTAGGGAAGCAAAATCTCACATCAATCGGTTCAAGTAAACAAAAGCTACCACTGTCTAGAAATTAGAAGAGGAACTTTTAGTTATCGTTTCAGGCTTGAAAATAATCTACCCAACAAAAAGCATCTTCTGGAAGTAGAATAAGAGCACTCCTAGCATTATTGAACAAAAGAAATAATACCTCTTCTTCCTCGCCTTGCTCATCAAGCTCCCCTTCGTCGTCGTCGTCGTCGTCCTCCTCCTCTTCCTCCTCCTCATCTTCTTCTTCTACAACAACACCACTTCCAGAAGCAACGACACCATCGTCTCCTCCGTCATCCCCATCCCCTTCATCATCATCGTCATCATCTTCATCATCATCACCGTCTATCTCCTGAATCTCCCGAACGGACGGTCTAGACGCCATCACAGCCTCTTCCCCATCTTCCTCCTCGGCTTCCTCCTCCTCCCCATTATAATCATCATCATCATCATCGTCGCCGTCTATCTCCTGAATCTCGCCGGCGGATGGCCTCGTCGACACCATCTCGGCATCATCATCATCATCATCATTCACCTCAATGACCTCTTCCACATCATCATCATCATCATCACCATCGACATCATCCACATACTCGACTTCACCATTCAGAACCCTTCCTTCTTTCTCGTTGTCGCCCTTTCCATCCATGGCCGCCATCCCACTCTCTCCCCAAGAGAACACAAAAACCTGAAAAAATTAAAAACCCAGAAATCTCTGGAAATTTCGGCAATCCCTGATTTGTCCGAATAATCACAAACGAGAGAAAGAGTACCAGTATCGAGTTCCTCTCTGCGAACACGAAGCCCGCGTCCGTCGATCTGGTCCCCCAGCCGTCCAATGTTTCGGATCGATGACGTGGATCCGATCGGACGAACAATATTGCTCTTGCCAACCCTGTGCTTCTTTGTGCTTTAAGATGGCAACAAATTTAGGGCTGACGTCGGAAAGGGCCCCAATGTTTCCCACATATTCAATTTTAGTAAAGAACATTGACATCAAACTCAAGAATCAATATGGCTCACGAATCAAACATGCTCATGTGAATCTTGGCTTGTAGTTCTCTAATATTAAGGGGCTAACACCATGAATCAAACCCGTCCTTATTTATTGAAGTGATTGGCCTTTTACGAACTCAATACATCTAAATAAATCTGAAACATATGATATTTCTTTTGCTCTTATGTTTTGTAACGATTGGCCAAAAAAATCTTGATAAAGGCTGTAAAAGGCGGAAACAGTTAAGGATGTAGTTTATACTCGATCATTATAAAATGATTATCCCATTGTATTTATCATAATAGGACCCGCTATTTTATATAAATATTGAGTATAAGAAACAATCTACAATCCTTTTTCAAACTGAAGAGATCTACAATCTACAATCCTATTGTGTGTATACATATATATACATACATATAGCTTGATAAGAGACCAAAAAAACATATAACTTGATAAAGGAGAAAAATTATAAAAAAGAGATCAGAAAAACAACGAAAACAAGCAACCTCATTCGAACTGAAGAAACAACATTTTTTAAAGACAGAAAACGATTTCTTTCAAACCATAACAACTAAAAAAGCAATACAAAAAAAGTCATGTACAAGGAAATATAAAACATGAGCAAGTACACACATTGCATTTTTACAAATGGGGAACTTGCAAAGTACTTTTTCAGAAAAAAATACAGTTTGACTTTTAAGAAACACAAATATAAAATGTTTTCTTGAGATACAGAAAAACGAATTCTTTCTCCGATACAAAGTGAGAAATATTTAAGAACGAAAACACAAAACGTTCGTTCCTTTTAAAATGAATACAAGAAAACATGTCTTATAAACAAACCACTGATTCTAGTAATTGTGCAAAAGAAGATCAGCATACAATTGAAATGGAATAAACTTTTCTAAAACTATAAAGCCATTTATTTAAAAAAAAAAAACTTCTTACGAACAAGAAAAGAAGATATTTTTTCTTCAAGGAAATAAGAAAGCAATGATTTTGAAAAGAAGAAGACTTTCTATTTTTCGAATACATAACTCTATAACGACCATCTTTGTTAAACTTTTGGAACAAAGGAAGCGGAAAACATATCTTATTTTGAAATCACATAAATAATTTATTATAAAAAAATGATCAAGATCTTTATTCGCTAAAAGTGTCAGCCAAAACCACTTTTCCAGGATTTGAGACTAGTAAATCCTGATATTAAAGTTAAAATAATGAAGCAACAACGAACCCTTTCACAAAAAAAGAATTTTGTCATAATCATAGAGAAAACTTTTAAAATGTCAGAATCATACGGCTAAATTTGACATAACTTTTCTAAAATAATCTAATAAAATTTTTGAAACGATGAGAATAGATATTGTCTTTATCAGAAAATATAGATATTTTCCATTCCAACAAGAATGAAAATGGAAATATTAAGTTTTCCAAAAAGGCAAAAACAAAGTTTTGGTTTATCAGAAAATCGACATAAACAACCAACCTCTTTCGAAATGAAGAAACAACAGATGAATTTTTTAAATCAAGAGTGTTTTTCCTAGAAAACAACAACAACAGCAAACTTACAATAAGCTAGATCATTCTTTATTGTTTCTTTCCAACACTTTTGTGGTCGTCCTCTAGCTCTTTTAATACTTTTCAAATTTAATTTTTCATACATTCTTTGATCTTTTTTCTATATTTCCAAACAATCTTAAATGATATTCTCTCATTTTATCCTCTATTACTCCTAATTTGTTTCTAATAACCTCAATATGTATACGGTCTTTTCTTATATGACCACTCATCCATCTCAACATCTTCGTTTCTCTTAGAGACATCTTTTGTACATGTTGATGATTAACTGCCCAACACTCAAAACCATAAAACATGGTTTGTTTGTTTTTTTCCCTAGGGAATGTTTTAGTTAAAAGAAATAGAAAAACTGTCTTTATAAAACGACAACTAAAGAAAAAGCAACACAAACAAAAGTCAAGTAAAAGAAAATATAAACATGATCCTGTTACAAATGGGGATATCGCAAAGTATTTTTAAGAAAAAAGAAAAATTAACTTTTTAAGAAATAAAATATAAAAAGTTTTCTTGAGATACACAAAAACAAATTCTTTCTCCACTATAAAGGAATAAGTGAGAAATATTTAAGAATGAAAACATAAAAGAGCGTTCATTCCTTTTAAAATAAATACAACAAAACATATCTCGTTTTGGTAATTGTGCAATAGAAGATCACCATATAACTGAAATGAAATAAACTTTTTCAAAACTGTAAAACCATGTATTTGAAATAAAATATTTTATTACAAACAAGAAAAGAACATTTTGACATTAAGAGGAAACAAGAAAATAATGTTTTTGAAAAGAAGAAAATTTTTATATTTTCAAATGCATAACACTATAATGACCGTCTTTCCTAAACTTTTGGAACAAAGGAAGCCGAAAACATATACTATTTTGAAATCAAATAAATAATTTATTTTATAAAATAGACCAAAATTTAAATTCGCCAAAAGTGTCGAAGCCAAATTAACTTTTCCCGCAATTGAGACTAGTAAAATCTTGCTTTTTAAATAATGAAGCAACAACAAACCCTTTCAAAAAGAAAATTTCCCGTGATAATAATAAATCAAACTTTTAACTCCGCAGATGTAAAAGATCACCTTGCATTCGGTCCCAAGCTTCAATGAAGAAAGGTTACGTTAGGTTTCTAAAATCTAACGTAAAACTTTGTTGGACTTATCTACCATGAATTCTACAAAATAGGGCTATGGTGGAAACAAAAAATCCATTTAGAAAGGCTTAGTTATTGAATAATAAAGCAAACTTTTAAACATTTAATAACTTTTTTTAAATCTAATAAAAAAAATTAAACAATGAGAATGAATATTGTCTTTCTTGAAAAATATGGAGAGTTTTTGTTTCAAACAAGAATGAAAATGGAAATATTAAGTTTCCCAAAAGGTAAAAACAAAGTTTTGGTTTATCTAGTTAAAAACATATAGCTTGATAAGGAGAAATTTATAAAAGAGAGTATTATAAGAAAAACAACGAAAACAAGCAACCTCTTTCGAAGAAACAACAAATGAACTTTTTAAATCACAAGTTTTTTTCTAAGGAATATTTTTGTTAAAACACACAGAAAACAGTATCTTTGAAACAATAACTAAAAAAGCAATACAAACAAGTCATGTAATGGAAAATATAAAACATGATCAAGGTCCAATTTTGCATTTACATAAACGGGGAAGTCGCAAAGTACTTTTTAAGAAAAAATAAAAATTGACTTTTAAGAAACAAAAATATAAAACATTTTCTTGAAATACAGAAAAACGAATTCTTTCTCCAATACAAAGAGGAATAAGTGAGAAATATTTAAGAACGAAAGCACAAAAGAACGTTCATTCCTTTTAAATGAATACAAGAAAACATATCTCCTAAACAAACCACCAATTTTGGTAATTGTGCAATAGAAGATCACCATACAACTGAAACGGAATAGACTTTTTGAAAACTATATAACCATTTATTTGAAAGAAAATATTTTAAATATTTTTTTACAAACAAGAAAATATTTTTCCTTAACAGGAAACAAGAAAGTAAGATTTTGAAAAGAAGAAAAATGGTTCTATTTTTTTAATGAATAACACTATAACAACCGTTATTTTTAAACCTAGGAGACTTTTGGAACAAAAGAAAGCGAAAACAAGTAATGACAACTCTTTCTTAAAGATTATTTAAGAACGAGAGACGGATGTTCTTAATAAAGTAACGACACAAAATACATAGTTCTCAAACATTCTTTTACATAAATGCAGAGATTCTGTCTTATTAACACAACAAATCAAATTTCTGAAACAAAAGGGCAAATTCAAATCAATACGAAGAACTTTTTGAGGAAAAAAGCTGAAATTTTTAAAGAGGATGGGAAGTAAGTAGTAACCCCTTTTGAATGAATATTAACAAAGATGCATTTTCTCAAGAAAAAAGAATGCAAGAATTCATTTTGAGATACTTCATTTAGCAACGAAGAAGTATAAGTAACCAGCTACAAATTTAATCAGAATAGAAACTTTTCTTGAAGAACAATAAAAGCATCTCCAAAGATGAAGAGGGACATTTTTTTCAACAAAGAAATAAGTTCTTTTAAGCAGATATTTCTTCCCAGATACGGGAAAACTTGCTTCGACAGAAATGCGTTGAAGAATAAAGACGTTTTCTCCAAAATAGACAATGAAATAGAACTTTCAACCAATCTCAGTATTCACAAAGAGAAAAAAACCAATGACATCGTTAACCTCTTTTTATGAAGCAAGAAATATTCAAACATAAAAAGTAACTATTATTTTTAAAATAGCATGAAATAAGACATCAGAGACAAAGAACTAGTTTTACCAATACAGTAAGCTACACCCACATGTACAGATTATTTCCCTTCCACACTACTATCACATGCAAAAATAACACTGGAAATGGAGAAGTTAAATCTAGGGTTGTCATTTTTGTGACAGTCTACTGGGACGTCCTTGTCGCCAGAGACAACCAACAGACATGTTAGACGGGGTTGAGCTGCTCTACCATCAGGTAGTTTTGGTAGACCTCGGGGACAACCTTCTCTCCTCTGTACCTTTCTGGCCTTGTGACTTGCGAAACCGAGGTCTTTAGGATTTAATCAACCTCTTCATTTCTTTGTTATGAAGAGACAGAGTTCATCGGATGTGTGCTGTCATCAATGGTTGGCGGTTCCCTTTGGATCTAGAGTATTCTCATAGTACATTACCAATTCGATTTGGAGTTTGTGGGCCAAATATCGGTACGTTGGAAATAAGGTACCTTGAGCCGAAAGCTTTTAATGTTTAATGGTCAATGAGGATCCCCCACCATTGATGAGGGTGTACACCCTATGCATTCTTCGCTTGTCCATTTAAGAGAAGAAACTGATTTAACCCTAAAGCATCGTAGACTCAATTCACAAGGCCGAATAAAGAGAGGGGATGAAGAGGATAGCGGCCGAGGTCTCTCGGAACGACCTGATGGTGGCACTGTTGTACCCCGCCAGACACAACGGGGGGTCCTCCGGGACGAGAAGGAAATCATAAATGGATTGTCGATAAAATGCGAAGCCCAACTGCGGAAGGGATCGCCGTCCATTGATGAGACCGGCCATCCAACGTATTCTAGCTCCGTAATAAAAAAAAAAAAAATAGAAACACGTTGACAAAACCCTAAACGTAGTAGACTCAAACATCAAGAAGCCGAACAGGAAGAAAAGGAAAAGAATAAACCCTAAAATGCATTTGCTTGCCCAAATTTCCATTACTCGTTGATTAAATCCTAAATGCATTCTCCGTGAGGTTGTTGTCGAAGGTCCACCGGAACCAGCTGACGGTTTCGCTCCACCACCACGTCGCGAACATGCCGGCTGGCTTTCTCCGGCGAGAACGCAGCCACACCAGACTTTTGAGAATCACAGCGTGCATCAGGCGCGAACTTACCTAAGAATAAATAAAACAAAATAAATTATCGGCTTCTTTCGAGACGACGTTATGATAAAGGCCATCCCACTTTATTGAACTCTCTAGTTTCATCCGGAACGGCTTCTTCCACTCGAACGCCCCCGCACCCGCCCAAAATTCAAAACGTGATTACGTTACGTGTCGGGATTGAAATCACATGATACGATTCGATCCCATCCAGCAGAAGTTGCCGTTCTGGAAACTCCGGCAGTAACTCGATGAACTCAAGGTCCGATCACTAATCAAATTTTCGTACTTGTATTGCTAGATGATAAGATCAACAGGATTTTTAGTGTTCAGTAATCCATTAACATATGGCCGCAGAGCACGATGTTGAATATCCTTCGCGTGATTAGTAACGGCTTAGCAAACAATGACCAATAGAAGACGGATTCACCGCAAATCTTGATTTACGGATTAAGATGGTCGGCTCGACGAAACTAATGACTTTGTCTAGAGAAAATCTACGAAGACGTTTCCACACGGATTAGAGACCAAGAGATCTAAATCAATAAAGAATTTTGAGAATATGCACCGGTCATAAACTGAATCTATGATCAAACTGCATCTAAGCAGGTAGCGTCCATTACAATTTTGTGAAGAGTTGAAAAGAAAAATGCGGTAAGATTTATGAAATGGAGAAGAGAAAAAAAGATCAGAAGTGCAAGAATCTCATATTACTGTGTACAAAAAAATGGTAAGGATACCTGTAAATTTGCAGACGTTTTCCATCGCTAGCATTCGCACGACATAGAAAGATAGAAGCACCATTCTATTCGTCATCATCTGCCTCGTCATTTTCCTCCTTCGATGATCCGATCAACCACATCATTGTACCGCAAATACTTCTCAGAAGGATGATTTCTCCGTGGAAGTTACGAAGAACATGTTATTCGCCTAACCGGAACTCGAATTCTGGGCGGTCATCACGACGCATGAGCGTCACGCTTAGGCTCGCTAGCGTTCCTCCTAAGAAACCCTCCCTCTGTGACTCCGAAGAGTTTGCGAGGATCCCAAAGTCAGTGTCCATAAATTGTAAGAGAGTTTCTATCGAACTCAACTCGAGGCTCGAGCTGGACGCCGGTTATACCGCCGAGCAGGGCTCTAGCTTTATGAGTCGATCCCAATTAGCTCGCGACCAGTTCGGCTCATTTGCACCCCTACCATATACCACTATCCTAGCAGTTTACGTTATAATGCCGCTGGCATAGCATTGAATTTTGAAAAGTAAGCATCACATCTTCCAAAAGAGAACAATTGCAACACAAAGAGGATATTGCAAATATTGAGCAGTTGGATTCATTAATGGGATCTTATTATCAAAGAGGAACTTTTCTTCTCCTGCTGAAATGCAGTAGAACAGAACTTATAAAAAGTAATTACAGGGATTTGGGCTATATTTTGAAAAACCAATACAAGAAGACTTACCTGAGGCTGAATTCAGCACTCACTATGATTACTATACAAATACTATGCTGTGTTGACCGTAAAAGCAGAAGCAGAAGCAGATCAATATTTACCATTATAACCTGATCCACTGCAGTTGATCTCATCGGGGCAGGCTAGAACCTCAAGAATATTCGATGCGCATAGGCCATATAAGCATATGCCGAACTCGATCATCAAATGCTACAGCAGAAATGCCACCATTTTCATCTTAGGTGATCATGCCTGCAAATACTCCATAAGGACAACTCTTTAACAAAAAGGAAACCAATGTACCTTTGAAAGAGGTAAATAAGTTCAGATTTTTAAGTAGAATATACCAGGAAAGCAGGTATTCGGAGAAGTACAGAGGAGAGAGAGTATAGGACAACGGAGATTGCAAGACCAGCTATCACGTTGTACATCAGCCTCTTATCGTCTTTACTAGGCACAAATAAGGTCTTCAATGTGTTTGTTAGTTGGAACAACCGGTGCGATATCTGTATTGAGTCATTCACTTATTGAGTACAATTGAAAGGAAACCAGGTAACGAAAATCAAAAGGTTAAGTTTCTTTTCTTCCTCCATACCACAATATATATGGTTGTTGTGAGCATGAAGTTGAGCAAGGGGTAACCAGGAATAAATGATAGAAGCCATCGAGGTTGGCCATCAGGCATGCCAGACCTGCATGTCAATGCACTTTTATCATCATTTTTGGGTATTTACCAATTCGAACTACATGATGAACAGAGATTGTGTATGGGACAAGACACTGATATTGGCTTCATACACAAACATCCATGTGTGCGTTTGGAAGGCCAAATGAGAGTCCTCTATGAGATCCAAATCCAATTCCTCTTCATTAAATTAACGAGATCAAACCATCTTTCTATCATTTGAAAGCCAAGTTGCAACATAAAATATAATGTCAATGATGAGAATCTCTAAAACTGTAAAATGATCACGGATTAAAACATCATTAAGAAACAACAACGATAAATGGTGCTGATCCTCTTAAAGAATTTCACCCTAACATGTGGTCTCTATGTTGAATACAGACAGTCACGACTTCTTCCAACGTGTAGGATATAAACAAGTAGCAAGCAAAAGATAAAAAGCAACCTTACTATATACCACAACAACAAGGTTTTATTACTGGAATATTGACACGCTCATACAGCCAAGAAAACCTAAAGAGTATGAGAGGTTATTGCAATTTAAACAAAAGTCCAACATAAGGTAGACATGATGATTACCAGAAATCAACATCCTAACGAGAAACTATTGAAAACCCATCAGCAAATTAAGATGGTTTGAGAAAAAGGAAACAGTTTGCATACCTTAGCCAGATGTGGATCTGTGAGATGTACGTTTCTAAGGTAATCTTCCCGAGCCACCTAAGAAAACACAGAGATGAACTAATTCACTAATTATTGGATCAAAGGGGATGTGTCTACAGCACAACTCTGGTCAGTGTCACCCAATCCAGAAAGATTGGGATATGGATTTTGCATCAAAACCCTGAGTAGTTTAAATAACGAATTTAAATATCTGTAGGTCTTTCTATCTGGACCCAAATCCAACAACAGACCAAAGAAAGGAAGATCCCATTCTCAGAGACGATGATGCCTATATCTGAACTAACCCATACTCGCATCCCCTTAAATGAACCAAGCTTCAACTAACTGGAGCAACAAGCATCACTACTTACGCAAGAAGTGTTAGTGAGAAATTCCGGAACTGCTGAGTGAAATTTCGTAGGCAAATGTAGACACTGCAGAAAATGAATGTCAGTTAAGATGAACAATCGAAAAACATTGCTTGACTACCGCCAGATACATACGTTATTGGGATCCATGATGTGTATGGATGGTATTTGTTGTATGTGAGTTTATCCAACTTGTATACATGTTCATACCACAAATAACCTGCCTATAGATACAAAAAAAACATGCATCAGAAACTATAAGCTGAAGTAAACAATACGTCAAATAAAGATGACTTACCATCAAAGCAAGTGAAACAATGGATGCCTTGATTGTTGCCCTACGCTTCAGTTCAGCTTCCTCTAGTTTCTCCATCCATCTCTCAACCTAAAAATTAGGAACTATGCCAAGATCACTTACAAAGACAGGGAAGAAGCCAGGTTCTGAGCACCAGATTCTTGAAAAGAAGTGTACAAGAATAGATTATCAAAAACATGGTATGAAGACAAAAGGTGTTGACTGAAAACCTACCGTTGGATGATAATATGCATAAATCATTCCCACAATCCAAATGTATCGATCCAAGCCCGACCGAAAATGCCATTCATGCAACTGGGGGAACTGCTTTTTTGATGGGTCTGGGTCGTTGTACCCTGCAGTTTTGAATGATGTCAGCAAAAAATCTCATTCATGAGGATTTTAGTCTGGCAGGAAAGGATAATAATTCTCAGTAATAGATAAAGAGAGAGAGAAAGAGTACCTAGAAGGAACGTAAGAGGTCCCCACACTATCTCAAATATACCAGGAACTTCCCATATCAAGAAGACAACTAAAAAACATACCACGATCTTGATGGCAATAACAGAACCGTACTCATTGTACTTGTTTAGGATCCCAAGAGCACCATACACCATAACAGTGAACAAGGTGTGCATGGGGCAGATGTAATACAGCATATAGTTGTTATTTAGGATGATACAACAGAATGTGACAAAGAAATTAAGGCGCCACATCATCTGCATAAATTTGAAAGCCAAAGCCAGAGTCATCTCTACCAGCAACACAATAGAGGAACATCAACATACATGCAAATTCGGATCATCATACCTGAGCAAAACGTGCTAGACTGAAATCTTTACGGACATAATAATAGGAAAAATTTCCAAACCCCGTCATCCAAACATAGGCAGCAATAAAAATACGAATTGCATTATAAATCTCCGTTGCAGCAAAATAGTGATACATTAAGAACAGCACCTGCAAAAATTAATTCGTTCAACAGAAGAAAGATAGATGAGAATCGTGTGTATACGGAATATGGATACAATCCATTTTCATTTGAGAACAACATTTAATGACTGACTCTCTAGTCTACAATGATATAAAGTGTATATGGATACTACACTCCAGTAGAAGGTACACACAACTCATGCAAACTTGTTTAGATCATCATTACAACTATATGCAATTTCTTACAGGCTGCTAAGTATATGAGATCCATCTTTGAATATCTACATTTACAAGAATGCACACAAAGAAAATGAATTTGTGAATCATTCACAACTTCAACAAGAAAGAGATTTGTAATAGACTAATAGAAATAAGGTATAACCTGCATCCACCCTTTCCATTCCTCTGTCTGATGCCTGTTCAGGTAAAGTATTGATTTTCCTGAGAATGCAGACTTGTCATGGTGAACTTTAAAAGAAGTCATTGATGCAACGATTATGAGGAGAAAATATAGAAACAAGAAAAGGTCACGGCTGTAGATCTGCATGGTTCAAACAATCAAACTGTACAATTAGTGCACGAGAGTATAAAATTACTCAATAACAAGCAAATCTGCCATATTTAGTAGTGTTGTGTAAATAAAGACCAGTGGCATTTGGCAAGATATAAAAGATGCAGGTTTTAAGCAAACCAACTTACTTGAGAAAAACAGAGAAATGACCTTTTTCTATAATATCAACACACCAAAAACAAAAACACTACAGTAAAAGATAACATTAAGGCCATTGAGTGATAAAGCAAAACTCTAGAACTTGAGCTTTGGCTTGAAGCCTGTTGTCCTTTATCTGTTGCCTATCAGGATTCAGGGCTGAATGCTCTTATATGTTTTTCTATTTTCTGTTTTGATTTTGTATACGAACTTGAGAGAGAGGGCTATATGGTTTGTTATGCTAGTAAGAAATCCTGCTTTTCAAAATCTTCCTCTGAATCCCCAGAGGTTGGTTTTCATCTTCAAACTCATTTCTGGAAATCAATAAAAGATGAGCACACATCCAAGAAAAATCAAGAAGGGGCTGGTCCTTCAATTTTGCAGAATAGATGAGTTTGAAGCGCAACATTTTCCCAAACATATAGATGATAACTCTTGACATCGAGGAAGCGCAACATTTTCTCTAGATACCCAGTTCCGAGCACCTCTGCAAGTGTCATATTCCATGATTATTGAGCACAGAATAGTGATATACAACTAGGGATGTGTAATTGCATGCTCAAGCTGTAACAAGTATTTTATGTGATGTGGGCACACTACATATTGGAAGAAAAACTCAAATACTTTCGTCAAGCAATTGAAAGTTCATTATCTAAAAGACCCAAAAGGACTTAACATAGGGCATGTAGCACCGCCGCATCGTGGAATACTAATACATAAAATATACCTTCTTTGACTCTCCAAATAGGTTGGTTCGATCACACAAATAAAAGTAGAACAAGATAGCCCCAAACTCTGATCTGCATGGCAAAAAATACCAGAAAAACAGTTCAGCGGCTTCAGCCTTTTTAAGTTGCACTTTACGAGTCCTGATGGGGATGAAAACTTACATGGCCCTCAGTGTCATCCTATTCTCAATAAAAAATGTCTCATCCATCAGGAAGAACCTGATTTACTCCAAAAGGGAAACACAAGAATCAGATAACACCTTCAGAAAACTGTGCTACTATCAAGAAAAAGTTAGCCTAGCACACCTAATAAAGATGGATTTCATAGATGAACCATGCATCTTTGAAGGAGTAGGTAGGATGCCTCCCTCCAGTAGTGCAGCCCTATCACCTTCTTTGATTGTTTCATTTCCCAAGTCAACCAAATTTATATCTGAATGTCTGTTGACAGAAATGTAAGAATAAGGTCAGAGACTAGAAAAGAAAATTACAGGACTTTTGTGTTGCAAATGCTCTGGGTATATGTATCAAACAGCCATGTATGATGCAATTAAACTCCCTCCAACATGGATAATCTAGCAAAATCTAGATAGCAGAAAACGAGAGTGAAACTAATGGAGTAAAATCAGTAACTGTCCACATATATCTTTTAGCACAACTTGGAAAGTGTAATAAATAGAAAATAGCAAATCTTACACTTTGGGAGGGGTAGAACTCTTTCTGTACTCCAAAACTTCAGCATATATCCATGCTATAAGAACAGGAATGAACCCAAGCAAAAATGATACCTGGAAACAGAATGTGCATGTATGCATCATACATGATAAGAACGGTGAAAAGGCAAATACATAACTCAAGCTCATGAGAATTCAGGTCATGACGACAAATGATTATTAAACTTTGTCAGGGAAGCAAGAACCAAAGCAGCAGAGCTATACTTTTTAGAGACAACTGAGTCTGTACTCTAAAACCCATTCAACTTCCTTCTGGCAAGATTGTAAATTCACCTCGACACAATATTATCCATAAGAAAACCACTTTGCATACTGAATGAATTGCATTGCTATGAAAATAACCAAACCAGCTATCAACTGATTCCACAGGAAACTTGTCAATAATTTGACAAATATAAAGAACAAGTTTTATTAATGAATAAACAATTTCTAATTCTACAGTAAGCCCTCTATGCACCTTTCCCTCCACATAATCAGCAATAGACCTTTATACATGACTATCAAAGATTACACAAATGTGTATTCCGAAACACTATCGCATAAGGGGAAAAAAATCACCTTTACAGCATCAGTTTCTTCCTGAAATGTTTGCAATTTAGCGCCAAGTATATGAAGCTTTCAAGATCTTAGTGCAACAAACAACTATAAAAGACCATGAAGTGTTCAAAGGTGTGATCTTTCAGAAGTATATTTCAATCATGATATGAAACGCAGTGAGAAAATTTCTTGAGCGAGCAGTGTCCACCAGCAGTCACTGTTTTCATGATTTTTATAAATAATAAGAAACTATTTCTCCCTGATTACAAATACCGATACATCATGTTCCCTATAAGTCATCTTGTATATGTTACAAATTGGTGGTCATTCTCGGCTCGGGTAACGGCTGGATTGGCCATCTAGCCGTTACCTGAGGATCAGGCCAAATCAAGTAACGGACAGCCGTTACCGGTCGGCCGCCCATTAAAGCTCCCAGACGAGGGAAGCCGCAGGTGGATAAGCTCAGACAATGGGAGAGCGCCTGCCTATAAAAAGGCAGGCACATTCAGAGACAACATAGTGATGATACACAAAAGAAAAAGTACCGAAAAATTTACAGAGAAAGACTTTATCTAAGCAAGCCCCTGTGAGGGAACCTCGTGTCCATCGCCTTCACTGCTGCCCGATTTTCATCTATGAGAAAATAAACAGAGAGCTACAGGAATTCGGCGAGGATCTGCATCCTTTATTGTAAGGTATTCTTCATAGCCGTCATTGGTATTAGGGCCTGGTTCCCTGCAAAATAGAAAGAGAGATTAAAGAAAAAAAAGGAGAGAAAAGAAAGGGAAGGAACGAAATAAAAAAAAAATCTGGTGGAAGGCGGAAGACGAAACAGCCGAAGCGACCAGAGGCGAAACCGGCCGCAACAATCAAAGCGGCCAGAGGCGAAACCGACCAAAACAACCGAAACAGCCGAAGCGGCCAGATGCAAAACCGGCCAAAACAGCAGAAACGGCCATAGGTGAAATCGGCCAAAATAACCGAAACGGCTAGAGGTGAAATCGGCCAAAACAGCCAGAGGCCGAAACAACCGACGACGGAACGAGTTCTCCGGCAGCCGCCTCTCTCCTTCTCTCTCTCTCGAAACACTCTAGAGAGAGTGTAAAAGTTTTTAAATGTTTGTTGTAAATAAAAAAAAAAAAAAAAACGATCCGCGGTGTTACGCATTTGCTGCAATTATCGTAAATGTTTCCAAAACCGCTCACGGTTTTTCGAAAACTACCAGCAGTTTTCCATGTCAAAAAGACAAAAATGCCCCTGACCCATTTCGGGTATCACGCAGTCTGCTACTATAAAAAGACAATTTTACCCCATGGTAGTTTTTTAAAATTACAGGAAAACCAGGGGTTGTTATTTTACGATAATTTTGGTTGTAAAGACGGGTTTACCCCTGTTCTTTTGAAAATATTACAGATTCATCCTGAGAGTTAAAATTATGATTTTAACCCCTATCAGTTGCGAATTTTACAGGAATACCAAATAGTAATTTTACGAGTTTGTTCTTGTGATTTTACAAAATTACAAAAAAATGACAAATAGATAAAATTACAAATTTATCCCTTGGTATCCTTTTTAGGGGTTTTAGAGGCAGAAAAACCTTCAGAAATTTTTCTACTTTATATTCTGCATCACATTAACATGTCTCTTTCTTTGTGTGTTTTCTGTTTTCCTTTAGACCGCTTGATTGATATTTTTGCCAAACACCTAAAAATGAGTTTTAGGATATGTGTGTCCGAACTGGTAAAAATAGAAAAGTTAAACGGTCTGAACTTCTAGACTTGGAATAGAAGAATCTCACTGGATCTAACACTAAAAGGTGTAGAGTATGTTTTAAAGAAAATAGTGCGTCCTCCATCACCAGATGCAAGTCAATAACAGTTAGAAATGTATAAAATATTTTTAAAAGATGATACCATAGCAAGAACAATCATGTTAACTTATATGGAGGATGACCTGATTAGGGTCTTTGAAGAACATGAGACCGCAAAAGAGTTGTTTGACTTGTTAACAGCCAAGTATGATACAAGTGCAAAATTACATGTGCAGTTGCTACTACAGAAATATAACTCCTTCAGAATGAAAGAAGGAGAAAATGTAGTAGAGCATCTAAATCACATGCTAGTGATGGCTAAAGACCTAGCCATAGCAAAATCAGTCATTCCTGAACCGATGCAGATATCAACCATACTGAATAGTCTGCTTCCATCATGGAACATGGTCACCACTGCCTTAAGACTAGGGCCTGAAATCAACCTTTCTGAATTGCCCCTAAAACTAGCAATTGAGTAAGAACATATGCTCAAAAATAAAAAGGAAAAATTTCTAGTGGTCCAGGATGAGTTAGCGTCTAGCTCCAAATCCAACCATAAAAAGAAACCAAATAAAAGGTTTGGCAAGAATAACAAGAAAGGCGGTCAAAGTTTTAAGAAATCGTAGGAAACCGCTTTCCGAATCAAGTGTTTAAATTGTGAAAAGATGAGACACTACAAGAGGGACCGCCTCAACAAGAAAGGTGGAGGAAACAATCCACAGCGCGGACAGTCGGAGAAGTAGGATATAATCTGTGTAATTTCAGAGTGTCTATACCTGGACCGTCCAGTTACAGGTTGGTGGATAGACTCGGGAGCTAAAAGACATATCTCAAAAACTAAGGAAGGGACAATTAACCTTAAAGAATACCAACCCAAAGAACATTATGTATATATAGGAAACAGTACTTTCTCATATGTTCTGGGTATTGGATCCTTTAGGATATTTGTACAAGGCAAACCAATTGTATTGACCGATGTGTTAATTGTGCCATCAATAAGGCGTAATCTGGTATCGGTCCCTGACTTAGTTAATAAGGGTTTTGAAGTTAGGTTTATACCTAACAAGGTGATTGTGGGCAAGCATGGGAGAATCTTATTCTCAGGAGAATTTGATGTAGAACATGGACTAATCAAGTTATCTGATAATGAAAATCATCAATTTTCTGTTTATATTGAGAGTGCCTTTTCTGTTGATGTGAATATGTGGCATAAACGCCTAGGGGCATATAAGTCTAGAAAAGTTGAGGAAATTATCCTACTTTGACTTATTGCCCAGATTTGAGGAAAAGACTTTCAATAAGTGTGAAACTTGCATATAAGGAAAAATGACAAGGAAAGTTTTTCTTAAGAAAATAACAAGGGCAACAACCCTATTAGAAATTATTCACACAGATTTATGTGAACCTTTCAGAGTAAAGACACATCGAGGAAATGGTTACTTTATAACCTTTATCGATGATTACTCTAGATATATGTATATATATCTTTTGGCACATAAATCAGAGGCACTTTATGCTTTCAAAGAATATAAGCAAGAAGTAGAAAATCAATTAGGGCATTTAATCAAAGTCTTGAGATCAGACAGAGGAGGTGAGTATACCTCGGCAAAATTCTTGAAATTTTGCAAAGACTTTGGTATTACTAAACAAAACTCAATGCCCAGGACACCTCAGCAAAATGGTGTAGCTGAAAGATACAATAGAACCAAGGTCTATGATGATTGATGCCTCTCTTCCAAGGATATTTTGGGGAGAAGCAGTACAGCCGTTTACGTACTCAACAGAGTACCATATAAAGTTGTATTCACTACACCATATGAGATGTGGTTTGGAAGAAAACCCAACCTAGGTCATCTCAGAACGTGGGGATCAATTGCAAATGTTAAGATCCTTGATCAGTCTAGAGATAAACTAGACAGTAGGTCCTTGAAGTTATATTTATTGCATATCCAAAAGGTTCAAAAGAATATCGGTTTTATCATAAAGACCACAGACTCATTGAAAGCAGAGACGTTGAATTCTTAGAAGATTCTAAGAATGACATCCCGAAAAACAATGAAGAATGTGTTGATGATTTGCTAGATTTAGACCAATCATCTTTTGAGCCCATAGAAGATCTTCCCGAAACTACCGATACCTTAAGTGGATATAAGAGGCTTAGAGCCACTCCGTCCTACTTAAAGGATTATCACACTTATCTTGTACAAGAAGTGTGTAATTTGGTAGATTTAGATGAGTTGACTGATAACTTGACTTATCAGCAAGCAATGAACTCATCGGAAGCAGCAGATTGGGAGAAAGATGAGGAAATTGAATCCATTCAGAAAAACCAAGTCTGGGAATTGGCTGATTTGCCAAAAGGAAGGAAAGCTACAGGCTGTAAATGGGTTCTGAAAAAAAAATACAAGGTCGATGGTATAATCGACAAGTTTAAAGGGAGGTTGGTTGCAAAGGGTTTTTCAGAGAAAGAGAGAATAGACTATGTTGAGACATATTCCCCAGTTGCGAAATTTGTATCCATACGAATAATCCTGGCAATATCTGCATACTATGATTTAGATTTACATCAGTTAGATGTAAAGATAGCCTTTCTAAATGGTGATTTAAAAGAAATCATATACATGCAGCCCGAAGGATTTGTGGTTGAAGGCGAAGAAGATAAAGTACATTGGCCTGAAACAGTCACCTCGCTAATGGTATTTGACCTTTCAAAATGCCATTACAGAACTTGGGTTTGTGGCTAACAAACTTTATCACTGTGTTTATATATGGAACAGTGGGAGCCACTTTGTCATCTTATCATTATATGTAGATGACATATTGTTTACTGGAAACGACAATGAAATGATTGTCAAAACCAAGTCATGGTTGAACTCCAAGTTCGAAACGAAGGATATGGGGGAAGCATCCTATATCCTGGGAGATATATAAACTATATTTTTAAGAAGTTCAAAATAGGTGAATGCAAGTATGTAAATACACCAAAAGGGGTGAAATTGAGTAAGGTTGATTGTCTCGATGAAGGAGACGATAAGCCTAATATTTCTTATACACAAGCTATCGGCAGCTTGATGTATGCTATCTTGTGTACAAGACCTGATATCAGCTTTGTTGTTGGTCTTATGAGTAGATATCAAAGTAATCCTGGTTGGCAGCATTGGGTAGCTGTGAAAAGGATTCTAAGATAACGGAAAGG
Organism: Brasenia schreberi; assembly: GCA_036023115.1. NCBI lineage: Eukaryota > Viridiplantae > Streptophyta > Magnoliopsida > Nymphaeales > Cabombaceae > Brasenia > Brasenia schreberi. The sequence goes on along the minus strand of JAYKKT010000064.1, from coordinate 4,424,562 downwards.
AACAAAGGACTTGAAACTATGTTTTCAAGGAAATGAAATGAAAGTGGTAGGATACTCATATGTTGACTTTACTGGGAGCAAAGATGACAGCAAATCAACCTCAAGATAAATATTCTTATTTGGAGGTGTTGTTGTTTCTTGGGCATGCAAGAAACAGAGTTGTGTAGCGTTGCATACACAAGAAGCTGAGTATGTTGCTTGCTGTATGACTGCAACAAGTGCTGTCTGGATAAGCCACTTCATCCGAGATTTGAAGTTGGAGATAACAAACGAGCCAGTGGTTATCTATTGCGATAACAATGCAGCAATTACTCTTATTAAGAGTGGAGTGGATTGCTCAAAAAGCAAGCATATAATGGTAAAATACCACTATGTTCATGATATGGTTATGAGAAAGGAAATATCCATCTCATAATGCCAACGGTAACCATGTTGGCAGACCTCTTAACAAAAGGCATAACGGAAGAACTCTTCTCAAAACATGTTGGAAACATGGGTTTGAGATATGTTTGATTTGTTGTACACGCAAACAACTATACAACAGATATACAATTATTGTATAGGTAAATAACAATACAACGGATGATTTGTTGTGCAGGGAAATAACCACACAACAGTTTCTGATTACAATAGTAATCAAGAATTGACATAACTAGGGAAAACCCCTGAAAAGTGAGAGATAAACCAGTATGTGGATACACTTGGCTCGAATGGCCAAGTGGGAGATGTTACAAATTGGTAGCCATTCTCGACTCGGGTAATGGCTCGACTGCCCATCCCGCCGTTACGTGAGGATCAGGCCAAATCAAGTAACGGATAGTCGTTATCGAAAAATCCGGTAACGGCCGCCCGTTAAAGCTCCCAGACGAGAGAAGCCACGGGTGGATAAGCTCAGACAATGGGAGAACGCCTACCCATAAAAAGGCAGGCACATACAGAGACAACGTAGTAGTGATATACAAAAGAGAAAATACCGAAAAATTTACACGAGCAAGCCTCCTGTCAGCAAACCTCGTGTCCATCGCCTTCACTGCTACGCGATTTTCATCTTTCAGAAAAGAAATAGAGAGCTACAGGAATCCGGCGAACATCTGCATCCTTCATTGCAAGGTATTATTCATCGCCATCAGTATTGACGGACATCAAATATCGGAGATCGAATCTCACTAACGGCAGAATTGGTTCCTATACTACAGCACCAACAGTAAAACCAAAAACATCAATATCGGAATACACTGTGAACGATCAACCCACGCCCACAAGTGATTTCGTTGTGTCCATAAATGAAGCCGAAAAAAACAGCCCAAGTATCAAAATAAACAACGATCAATACGATTTTCTCCGTCGTGGAATCAACGTCGTTTCAATCGAACATCCGAAGTACAGATCTTGTAGGGAATCAACGTCGTTCCAAGAAAATTTCTTGGGAGAGCAGTGTCCACCAGCAGTCACTGTTTTCATGATTTTTATAAATAATAAGAAACTATTTCTCCCTGATTACAAATACCGATACATCATGCTCCCTACAAGACATCTTGTATAGACGAACATCAAATATCGGAGATCGAATCTCACTAACGGCAGAATTGGGTCCTAATCCTATACTACAGCACCAACACTAAAACCAAAAACATCAATATCGGAAAACACTGTGAGCGATCAACCGACGCCCACAAGTGATTTCGTGTCCATAAATGAAGCCGAAAAAAACAGCCCAAGTATCAAAATAAACAACGATCAATATGATTTTCTCCGTCGTAGAATCAACGTCGTTCCAATCGAACATCCGAAGTCCAGGTCAAAAGATAAACCTTAATGCGAATCCTATAATACCCAATGATGATTAAAAAGAAAAGGAAACTCAAGTACCTTCCGGAAAACCTACGAAGCAATCGAGATTCAAGGAAATAAAAATGATTTTGGCATTGAATGAGAACCTTCCGAAAAAAGACAACATAGATTAATAGATCACCATTTCGAGCGGTGCGAATACTCCGCCGAAAAAGCTTACCTGGCCGGGAGTGAGAGGGCCTGAAGTCACCATTTCGCTCTTAGACCGATTTCGGAGCGAATTCGCGCGAGGAATACAGCAGGATTGAGATCTATAATCAAAATCCCTACATCAGAGGTATCGACCGATCCGCCGCGGAAACTAAAGCTTGACGCCGTCGATAACCCCACGGAGAGAGGGGAGGGGACGGTGCTGTAAGAAGGAAAAGAAGGGAAACAAGGATTCTGGTACAGAGGTGGGAGAAGAAATGGCCTTTCTTCTGTTCCATAAAATTAATAGATTAAGTGGTTAATTAAACCATAAACAGTATTCCACTCATTTACTTGAAACAATTTTTCTTCAAAGAAGTTCCTCGCCATATCAACTACAGCGGCACCCTTTACTTCAAGATACGTCGTATGCACGAATTAAATTAAACTGCATCACATTAAAACCATAAATCCATTGGTACCCTCTCCCTCTCTCTCTCTCTCTTTATATATATATAACCAATTTAACTCAAAACCTAAAATAAATTTTATAAGAAAAAATTGAAAAAATACCGAAACCGGACCAAGTGAAACTCCGTTTCATCGATTTCAAGTTCAGTCGGTCCCGGACTCAATTCGATTCCGATTGGAACCGGTTATATATAGAGAGAGAGACGCTAGACCAGATCGGATTCGGGTCGATCAGATTTTGTGACCCAGCAATAATATAAGTAAAGTACTTATGTGGGTACAATTCATGTATGATGCCGAACAGCCATGTCAAAAGAACGTACATCCATACAACAACAACGAAGCCTAGTAGAAAGGTTTGGCAACATAGATTCTTTGTTTCCACATAGTCCTACCATGTGCTATGTTACTCATAATAAGTTAGATAATTTTTTATTGTTTCTTTTCAACAGTTTTGTTGTCGTCCTCTACTTCTTCTAATACTTTCTTAGACAATCTTTTTTCTATATGTCCAAACCATCTTAGACATATTCTCTCATTTTATCCTCTATTGGTGTCACTCCTAATTTGATTTTAATAACCTCATTATGTATACGGTCTTTTCTTTTATGAACACTCATTTATCTCAACATCTTCGTTTCTATCACAAACATCTTTTGTACATATTGATAATTAATTGCCCAACACTTAAAATGGCAGGTCTAATTGTTCCTATATAATACTTACCTTTTAACTTTAAAAGAATACCTCAAAAGAACATACATCCATAGATCTATTTATTCCCTTCAATATGAGAACCGCTCATGTTCGCTTCCGGTTTCTTTAGAATTAATAACCGAATCGGATCAAACCTGTTTTAGTTTTGATTTTAATTTAAAACATACAACAACAATTAAACCTTTTCCTATGATAGATAAGATCAACAACATGAATTCTTCATTTCCACATAGTCTTATCATATTTCATGGTAGCAATTAACTCAACATGTTTTGAACCAATGAGGAATATATAAAAAATAATATTTGAAAATATATTAAAAAATATGACACCATACAACCCCAGCCCAGCCTGAGCCAGATGGAGCAGGAAATACCGGACCCAATCAGGTTCGGGTTCGGGTTCGGTGTAGGAATAAGATGCCCCACCCATGTCTGACCCAAAACCCAACTTATATTACAAAGACACGACGTTTTTTCTGGTTTTTAAGGGGGTGTTTGATAAGAGGCTCAGTCCCAGTACCTATTGACTCTTGCTTTTCAAACGTGAGCGTGTCACTCCACAATCTGTATTGAACTCATGACCTTCACCTTATGAGTCGACCCCAAGGCCATAGAGTTACCACTTGTTGTGTGGTGCTAATGTGTGTTTTATGTTAATTATTGCAATGAAATGGCAAGATACATATAGCAAGAAAGTGATGAAGAACCCTCCTAGCTTACCAACCAAACTCGGTGTGCAATCAGCTTTTTTTTCACTGTTACAAGAGGAGGCCGACACCTAATACACCCAAACCCACACATGTACCCTCTGGGAGTCGAACTCCCCATCAGTCAGCAACATCCCCTGCCGTTGAGCTAACGTTTTGAGTGCGGCTTGGTTTTGGAATGCACTATTGTATGCCATACATATTATAATCTAGTAAGAGTTATATATATACATACATATATACATATACATATATATATACATATATATATATATATATGTATATATATATATATATATATGTATGTATATGTATATATATGCATATATACATAAATGCTCTTTTAATGATCTTTGAAAACTATGGTGGCTCCCAATGAATTGTTGAGGCTCCTTTAATGATCTTTTAATGGCAAGATACATATATACATAAATGCTCTTTTAATGATCTATGCATATATTAGGTAAACACGGAGAAACCTATACAAAAGGTTTTTAAAAAAATATTACAGGAACTAGTGAACTGATTGATCTAAGATATTGCGACTCCCAATGAATTGTTGAATAATAAACAAAGCGAAAGCCTCCTTTATGTTTCATTGATAATGCTGAGATATGCAGTATTGATTGACATTGAAGCCTCTCTTGGTCAAACGATTGAGGTTCGAATCTTGGAGTTGACTTGGATTCATTTTCACATGTTTATCAAGCATCATAGACCCGATCAAGCGTCAAAACCAATGCTTAATCCCCGGTAAGTAGGGTGGACTATGGATTCTTGTTCGCCATTGTGCTCTATCTCGTGGTTCAAATTGATGGTGCGATTGGGATACCAAAGCCAGATGCATGCCCTGAGTATCGAGTTCATGGTTTCCAACTTGTGAGTTAACCCGCTAGCCAGGTAAACCATGTTGTTCTTCCACATTAACCAAGATCATCATGTCGTTTCCTTCAACACTTTTATTCGTTGAGTAGTTTGATCGTATTCGAATTAAGATTATCTATGCCTCAAGTCTCACTATTTATGCCTCTTGAGGCTCTATCTTACCTCTTTCAAGAAATGTTCAAACGACCCTAAGAGCTCTCATCTCTCTTACTTTATTGTTTATCTTGAACATAATTTTTTTTTTTTATGTTTATGAATTATGTGTGGCACCAATAGAGGATAAAATCAAAGAATATCGTTTAAGGTGGTTTGGACATATAAAAAGAATAACGTGTAAAAAGGTATGAAAAATTAGATTTTGAAAGTATTAAAAGAGGTAGAAGACGACCACAAAAGCATTGAAAAAAAACAATAAAGAATGATCTAGCTTATTGTGAGTTAATTGCTAACATGACACATGATAGGGCTATGTGGAAACAAAAAATCCATGTAGCCGACCCCATCTAGTATGAGAAAAAGGCTTAGTTGTTGTTGTTGTTGTTGAACATAATTTTTTTGTGTTTATGTGATCATTCATCTATGCCAATATGTTTATTTTATCACTCATTTTTTATATGACTCATTTATGAAAAGTCTACTTGTGCTCTTCTATTACCTTTTAATGGCATAAGAAATTTAAGGTTTTCGGAAAAGAATGAAAATATTGTTATATGGCCCTAAAAAATAATGGCCGAATTAGAATGAACAACATCAATAACGGACAAAATCTAATCACTTATCTTTATATATATATAATTGACTGTCAACACTTGATACCACAAAGCATTGGTGGTCTTATAATTAAAAGCTGATCAATATGTTTTGTAAAACTACGAGCTGAGCCAACTCAAGGTGCCTCAACCATATTTCTTTTAAAAGCCAGGAGAAACTGGGTAGGAGCAGGTCCATGTCAAGCTCGGGGGTTTGCAAATGGGAGATGACACCAATGAGATTTGATCCCTTGACTGGCATATCTCAACGGCCACATAATCAAAAGAAAATATAACGATTTTACGACAATTAATTATTTTCATATGTAGAGAGACGCCATTCAATTCATAATTGATATAAATATAATAAAAATTGCATTCAAAGTTCACCAAAAAATGTGACAAAAATACTGTTGAAGGGCAAATTTGAAATACTTAGGAAAAGTATGGTTACTTCTGAATCTATTACAATAGATGAAATGTTGTAACCAACAACCACTCTACTTTTGGTCAGTGAAGGATTAGTTGGGAGGGAGCATTCAATCACTATATTTACAACAACGCCCTCCTGTCTAGCGTACCTTTTCATTAAGTGTACAACCCAAGGATTCGAAAAGGGTATGGATCTCTTACCCGATCCATTACTTCAATGGCACGGTACCAACCAGAACTCTTTGGTAGTTTTTCACATTTTTAATCAATTGTTAGGTCAAGAATATGTATTAGATAATGATGTTATTGTTCCTTTGTTGTTGCTTTATTCATAAGCAAATATCACTTGCTTGAATAGGATCTACAAATGGGACAGACTCCGATCCAACTCATTGAGACTTCCTAGGAGTAGATATGTCTGGTTCCAGTTTGGCCCCAAAAGGCGTGTTTGATATAAGGTTCCAGGAGAATTGGACCTTGATACTGGTGCCTCACAGCCCAGGCACAACGACGCAATTATCAGGGGCGTGCTCTACCACTAATTGCTGTTTTATAGGACTAATTTGAACCAAAAAAATCGGTACCACGAGAGAGGTGGGCCACAAGAACTGGACTTGGGTGTCTTTATATGAAAATCCAAGTATTTCGTTCTCTCTCATATTGCTACATGCCTCTCATGAAAACCCAAGCATAAGTATCACTCACAAAACAAAACAGAACCATCGTTAGAGGCCCATATGGGTCTAGGCCTGCAGTTCTAGTATCAAGGGCCTCACCTCATGAATCAAACGCACCTTAACTTGGGCTCACCTGATTCCAGTATCGTTCCTAACTACTGGATTTGGTTACTGTTACCGTTCGAACTAAAAACCTAAAAAGACAAAAAAAAAGTAAAGAAAATAGAAAGAAACTTATAACAAATCTAGCCCAGTTGTTTTGAACCACCGGTTCCAGTTCTTGTGAGGAGGAAACCTAATTAATGGCTTCCGGTCGGATTGGCTGGGTATGATTCCTTGGCCCAATTCTGTTTCCAGTTCAATCCTTTGTTGGTGGTTCCAAACCGGAGGAGGTGGATTCCGGTCATATTTTCGTTATATTGTTCACATGCAAACCTTATGCCCGGAAAAGTGATTAGGTTTAATAAATCTACAAAGGAATTAGATCAAGCTGCTTAATCATTTGATTCCTATAAATAATTTTAATCTCGGTTTCGAATAAGATAATTAAGTTAAAGCAAGAAGAAATCCAATTGATTTCTTTACCATTTCATGATTCCGAATGCGCAACGACGAATAAGAATCCATGTAATCTGAATAAACGGATTAATTTGGTCTGAGATACCAAAACCAAATCCACCATCTTCCTGCACAACAAGCAATAGCTCACCTGGCTAAGTTGTTGACTCACAAGTTGAAGGTCATGAGTTCCATACCCGGGGCTTGCACTCTCGTATGGTTTCTGCACCACGTTGCACACGAAGCAAAGTTCCATTATTGTCTTAGTCCACATAAAAGGCTCTTTCATTGGTACAAGATTCTTTCTTGTTTAAGAACTAAGCATCACTTGTAAATCTAGACTTGATATTGATGTTTGAATGGCCAATATTGATAGACTGCAAAATTGGATCGGATACAAGTTTGATCATGGTTGATTCAAATCTGAGATGCCGATAATTCTTGTTTAAGCCCAATTTAAATGCGAATAACTTACGGGATTGGTGGTTAGAGAGCACTTAAAGAGGTTCGTTCTCGAACCCGAGTACAAGTGCACCTGTTCGCAACTTGCCCCATTGTCATCCCTACTTAAGTTTTGTGGTCGTCCTCTACCTCTTTTAATACTTTCCAAATTTAGTTTCTCATACCTTCTTACATGTTCTTCTTCTGATATTCTTTTTATATGTCCAAACCATCTTAAACGATATTTTTCATTTTATCCTCTATTGGTGTCACTCCTAATTTGTTTATAATAACCTCATTATGTATACATTAGTTTCTTGTATGACCACTCATCTATCTCAACATCTTCATTTCCGGCACATACATCTTTTGTACATGTTGATGATTAACTACCCAACACTCAGAACCATAAAACATGGCAGGTCTAATTGTTGTTCTATAATATTTACCTTTTAAATTTAGAGACTAAAAACAAACAATATAAAAATCATTACCGATATTAATTAATATAATTTTACCTATTTTTGCTCACAAGTATTCTAGTCGACAAACAAGCACCAAGTAACCTATTTTTCGTTCCACTAGATTGACGATTAAGGATTGCTTCTAGGGGTCTTGAAGACTTTTTTCTCTTCCACCGAAATGATGATTGCATGGATACTGTTTTCTTCTCTTATTATTTCGTTGTCCTCTGGATCAAGAGGCCCAATGTCCATATTGAAATCAATGTTTTCTCCCCGTCATATAGAGTCATCGTCTTTTACGTATCCACCCATTAGTGATTCCTTGTAGGAACGTTTGATTCCTATATTGGGTAATTCTTCGTCGGTCATTCTTGGGTTTCCCATTGTCTCCATCTTCACATCTTCAATGGGTCGAGTCGTTTCCATGACTTTTGATTTTTAGCACTTTTTTGCAGTAGTATCACTTCCTCTAAGGTGAAAAAATCATGACATAGTTCGTTTCGATGCCGCCGTGCTCATCTTTTCCACATTAAATCTATTTGTATTTAAATCTACATGAACATCTCTTTTGTTCAACTGCAACGGTACAATTGATTTAGATGATAGAAATGTTTGAGTAAATTTAATTTGGGCACGGACCAATATTTTTCTCTCTATATCTCTTTCCATATAGATGATACCATCTTCGGAAAACTTTATGGAGCATTCGCTGCATAAAGTATTGGATCTAGCATTCAGACCTGAACCACCCCTATATAAACCATAATCTTTGACTGTTCACTTTTAGTGTAATTTAAAGTTTTTTCAAAAAATAATGGAACAACGTATATATATATATATATAAATATATATATATATATATATAGAAAGAGATAGATAGATAGAGAGAGAGAGAGAGAGAGAGAGAGAGAGAGAGAGAGAGAGAGAGAAGCATCTTGCGAAAACGTTACGGGGCAATGGCTGCGTAATGTATTGGATCCATCATTTAGACCCGAACCGCCCTTATCCGGTTCAGAAAAGAGGAAGATCAGGCGCTTTTCCCGCTCCCGGGTATGGAGGCCATGAACGTGTTCTCTTCCTTCTCTTCCAATCCCATCTTCTTTGAGAGGAAGAATTTTTGTCGTTGTTTCTGTTCTAAGCCGGCGTCGGAGAGGAAAAGGAGATGGGTCGCCACGAGTGCAAAGAAGAAGAAGGTCGATTCTCACAGCTTCGTCGTGAAGCCCGACGAGGGCACCGGCTTCTTCCCCGAATCCGTCATGTTGAAACCGGTATAAATCTCTTCCCAGTTTCGCGTCCTTCGTATCGAAGGTCTTCTCTCTCTTTATTTTTGTTCGTGTTTCTGCGTTTGTGGGTTTCTTGTATGACATGCCCAATTCGATTTTACAACGAAACCTTTGTGAGTTTTTTGCTTTTTGCATAAGTTTTCCCCAAGCTGTGCTTTTCTACCTATTTTCCTTAGCTTAACATTTTTCCTTCCCTTCTCTTCCTTACTTATTCTCGGTTTCGAGTCATATGGGAGAGTTATTTTAGATTCGCCTTCGTGGATTCTGTTTTTTTTTTCTTCAATCTGCTTTTCCTTTGGGCATTAAGCAAGTTGGTTTAGAGTTTGTGTATTATACGAATCCTGAATCGTCAAATTATGATGAATTAATGTACGTTGCTGAATAATAGTAAGATCAGTCTCCTGAGGTTGGCTTCTTCGATTTCTCGGCGCTTTTTTCACGCTACCTCAGCAAAGAGAGAATTTCTGTGGTATATAGTCTTTAGCGTTCTATTAGTGATCCTGTTAGAGAAATAGTTTCATGCGGAGATGTGGGGAATCGTTTAGTTTCTTATGGCAATCACTCCTCAATACACTGAAAAATAGACTTATAATAGAATGGTTCCTTAGGCTATAGTTGGAGGCAGTATCTAAATAGGGCACACCACGTAAGAGCTCTGTTGCACACCTTTCTTTGAATATAGATATAACTGGCTCTTCCATTCTACATTCACCTTCTTGAGTTGTACCTGGCGAGGCACATGCATCTTAAGAAAATTATAGTGTAATGTGAAGCTTACTTCTTGGTTCATTCCAAGTAATTGTTGCTATTCAGTGTGAGGAAGCCATCTCTTAGGCATGGACAGCATGTGAAATAACCAGGGAGGGATGTCTTGTCCGGGGTTATTGTAGTAAGAGAGGTTACAACTGTAAGACAGGCAGATTAAATCTCACAATCTCTATTTCATTGCCCACGCCAACCCTCACCATAGCATGTCTGATTTTTCTTTATAATGTGGGGTTAGAAAAGGGAGAGGGGATAGGGAGGCCAGGATGTGATCATGGTGTGCATCGTCCACTTGCACTTACAGTCTACTCATTAAGCTCTTTCTTTAATCTGGCAGCAGAACTTTTTGAAACCTCAAATCACAACAATTAACACATGTCCGTCTGTTCATGCTTTGTTGATATCTCCTCCTATGTTTTTCTAGAACAAGTATGCTACTATGCTTATCTATTTTTTTATTCTATATATTTTTCTAAAGTGCCAGCATTAATGCACCGGATCCCATATGAACTCCAAAGGTAAGGATTCTTGGGTGAGGATAGTACTAGGATGTCCTCGTGTTGCACCCTCTAGCCAACCCCACCTAGTGTGGGAAAAGGCTTAGATAAGGTAAGATGAGATTTCCAAAGAGGAAACATTTATTTGACGTATTTAATAGCTTTCCCATATGCCAACTATTTCCTTTTTCTTCTTTGGAAGTGGAGTTTAAATGGAATACGATGTGTTCTCTCTACAGAAGAAAGTGCAAGAGGATGGTGGGCTTGTGCCTGAATTTGCAGATGCAGAAGAAGGTATAGTTTCATTACGTTATCTTCATTCATGTTTTTAATTATGTAAATTCCATAGCACAAGGAGCTATGAATGTCCTAGCTAGGGAATTGAAGAACCTTCATGCTGAAGGTCTTGAGTTCGATACCCAGGGTATGGATGTCTGGTAGGGATCTGCCTAACCCCAGCTTGCCCATCAAAGGGAAAAGCGTGTAGTCCATGATTTTCATGATGACATTCAGAAGCTCTAGGATAACTTGTTTGTGATGCTGAAAACTGTTTCATAATTATCATTGCTTTTAGTTTATGTTGTTGACAAGCAAATTAATCACACTAGCGTCACTTTGCTTTTTCTTTTGCAGAGGGAATGTTTGAATTCCTGAATCTTAAAATGGAGAGTCATCTGAATGAGAGCAGAAGTAAGTATACTATATACGGTTCCATTTTCTTCTAAGCACACTCCTTTTATGCGTTCTCCACAGATCCTTGGAGATCTGCTTTCACTGATAGAATACTGAAGTAGTTTAAATCATTTAACTCTTATTCATAGAGTATGAAGAACCCCTAGATAAGTTTTTATTTAACTACACCAATAATTTCAAAGTTCTGGTATCAGCAGGCTTAGTGCTGGGACAATTTCTAGCACCCTTGTGCTTCCTTTCCTTGTCCTGGATGATAACTTTGTGGATTGATCATTGATTTACTAAGTCTTATAGATAGTCATCCTCATTCATGGTTTGAGAAAAAAGACCAAGTGTAATAATGGACTTGTATCCAGTTTGATTTTCAGAATTGTGCACAAGTTCTGAGATAAATTACTAGAAGTTCTTGCACAACATTTATCTCCCGCATGTAAAATTTAGTCCATCAAGGGGTACATGTGATTTGCAACTAGCTGCTTATTCTGCTCAGAAGCACTTATTGGGACTTGAACAGTAATTGTGCTTATCTGCAGATCTTTATAAATTTCAGTATACTAAAAGAGTCTACAGTCAGAGGATTCGGTGAGGCCAAAATACTACATATGAAAGCACAAGTGTTGAATGCTTTTAACCAAGAAGAGTATTACTTTCATTTCCAATTAAAAAAAATAAGAAAATTAATGTCCACTAAAAAGTATGAAAATTTAGTTTGCCTGTCTTCATCCTACACAAACTCGATCTATGGTGAGGGTTTGTCCTCACATAGCTGATCCATAGTCCAAAATCCATATAAGCAAGGGTTGCATTAGGTACTTGACAGTCTTTTAGTCAGTCAAACTTTGTCAGATCTTTTGCTAAGGGGTTCTTTGTTTCCTATACTCATGCATTAGACAAAGCTAAACACGGATGAGAACAGTACTAGGAGGGGTGACCTCTTGGGAAGTCTTGTGTTGCACCCTCTAGCAGACCCTACTGGGAAAAGGTTTGGCCAAGATTAAGATGGGTCTTACTTCTCTGGAAACGTCTACCTCCCAACACCCTTCAAGCAAAAGAAAAAGAAAAAGAAAAAGAAAGAAAGGGTGTTTCCTAGATTATCATGTCATATTTGAACGGTCTGTTTAGTGTTTACATAACGAACTGTTCTTGATGATTTAATGTCATGTATGTACAGACAACAATGACAACAACAACTAAGCCTTTTTCCATACTAGATGGGGAATGTCATATAGGTGAATCACTTCAATAATAGATCTGATTATCAAAAAGCATGGTCATATGTATGGGAAAAGGAATTTGGTGTTGTCATATTTGTGATCATAATGTAAGATTTTTCCGAGTATTCAGACGGGTCTCAGACTCATCCTGTCAGCTGTATTCAGGTTGGACATAGATTTAGCTCACTTTTCTGTAACATCAATGCATATAACTGAGATTTTTGTTTTCTAAATGCAAACCATTGTTTCTAATTTCTTCTGATCTCTATTTGATTTTTTTGATGGGTTCACATGTCCAGGCTGGGATTAGGGGCTGCTGCATAAATTAGATTTTGGGATTTGATCAGCTATGAGTTGGCAATATTCCTCTCCCTAGTGATAACAGAAGGGAGGGAAATTAGTGGAAACAAGGATCTGACAGGGGTGAAAGGAAATCTCATTAATTGAATAAGGATCCAGTCATTGTTAATTGTGGTAAATGGAAACTGAAAAGAAGAGAAGTGATCTTGAACTGGAATCAAAAGCCCAATGCCTTCTTTCCACTATGTGGATAACCAAGACCTTTTAAAACTTATGTATCTTCATATTGTACACTCCTTGAAGGATTATGAAAATAATGAACTCAGCTCGAACATTAACTTCCCATCAATCTTGCATAAACTTTGAGTATATCTAAGCATATATAGCAAGCAGTGTAACTGCTCCCGCTTCTTATTGGATGGCTTTTCTGTTGCACCTTTTATGGTTGTCCCTTGTAGGTAAACCATATAGGAAAATGCGTGGAGTTAACCTGTGCCACATAGTAAGCTGCGAGTAAAATTTGACATCACATTGGCATACTAGGAAAATCTTTGTTCTTTGTTCTTCTTTTCTTTTCCCTTGTTCAAAAGAAGGAACTTTCTTTTTGGGATGGGCTGTTTGGACTTCAGATATTAACTTTGATGTTTTTTTATTTTACGCAGCTCGCCATTATGAAGTGGTATATTTGATTCATGAAGACCGAATGGAAGAGGTTGAGAGTGTTGTTTCAAAATTTCAAGGTGGGCAAATAACACTAGTTTTTAAATACATTTTCGACCTATTCATGTTGCTATTTCTTGTGAAACTTTTGGGCTCTTGTCTCTACTTCTTTATTTCAACTGTGCAGACGTAGTCTTTACCTTAAGGGAAGTTTTAAATACTTAGGGTAAGTTTTTCAGTGTGATGATAAAATTGATGGAGATTTTACATGTAAAATTAATGCATATTGATTAAAATTGAGGTGCATCAAGTATTTTATGTGACAAGAAGATACCACTAAAGTTGAAAGATAAATATTATAGAGCAACAATTCAAGCTATTATGCTTTGCAGTTCTTAGGGTTGGGCAGTTAATTATCAAGATGTACAAAAGATGTCCGTGACATAAATAAAGATGTTGAGATGGATGAGTGGTCACACTAGGAAAGACCGTTGAGGTTATTAGAAATAAATTGGCAATAACACCAATATAGGACAAAATGAGGGGTTTGCACTTGTAGAAAGATGGCCATAGGAAGTTCCGGTAAGAAGATATGAGAAACTAGATCATGCAAATGATTTAACTTATGTGGAGTTGACTGTTAGCATGGCATATGATCGGCTCTATAGAAACTAATCCATGTAGCCGACCCCATCTACTATGAGAAAAGGCTTAGTTGTTGTAGATGTAGTCTTTTCTTGGAACGAAAACTTGGCATTTCTTATTTTAATGATTGGAATGAAATTCGGATACATGAATACTTTGAACGTTTGTGTGTGTTTGGGAGAGGGAGGGCGGGTGGATCTTTTAAAGGATGTTGTTGAGCTTCAATTTATCCACACTGAGTTTGACACAACGAAGTGCTTTATCCTTTCTCTGTAATCAGGTATTCTGTGATACTTGGTTCTTCCTTGGACCATCTTTTGAATAGATTTTGGGATTTAGCATCCAGCAGATGAAACTAATACCTGTAGCAGTTTACAGCTGGATGATTTCGTCCCGAATCCAAGCTTTTGAGGATATTCTTTTCTTATCTGTTTATAATATGTGGAGTCCCCTTCAATTGAATTTTTAGATGAATAAGTTTCTACTTTGTAATCCGAAGAATTCTCTCGCTTGTTCTGATTTTCTAATACATTTTCTTAAAATTTGTATAAAACAAAGTTTCTTTATCTGATGAAAGCATTTGCATAAAACAAGTTGCACGTCTTCTCTCTTGTTTTAAATTTTTTTTAACATGTGGGTTTGCGTGGCAAGGTTAACTAGAAAATCTTGTTCTTTTCTAAAAAAAGTATACTTGTATTTACTAGAAATTTAGTTCAGCCGTACATCTATAAACTTTCCATGATCTTTTTCCAAGTAATGTAACAGTACTTTTCCTACTCTCTTTCTATCGTAAAAGTTCGTCCATGAATAGCCTTTATATTCTTCATGGGTTCAAATTGAACAGCTCCATTCTGTGGTAGTGGGTTTGTCTTCTAATTCATGGTTATGTTTTGCAGATTTTGTAAAGGAGAAGAATGGCAGGGTGTGGAGGCTGAACAACTGGGGACTTAGAAGGCTGGCATACAAAATAAAGAAAGCTACGCATGCCAACTACATATTAATGAACTTTGAGTTGGAAGCCAAGTGGCTAAACGAGTTCAAGACCTTACTGGACAGAGATGAAAGGGTCATCCGTCATCTTGTGATAAAGAGAGACGAGGCAATCACCGAGGATTGCCCTCCGCCGCCGGTGTTTCACGGTCAGGCTGATGATCTAGAGGATGATGAATACGACGATGGTGATGAACAATACTTGGATGATGAGGATGAGACAGAAATGATCACTTACGTTGAGGAAGATGAAGGTGTTGATGAAGGGGCTTTGAAAGAGCTGGAAATTTCAAAAGCTGGTTCAAGAAGTTCTGGGAGAGAGAAGATAGCAAGATAGCAATGAGTTTGTGTCAGTGTTCCTCCCAAGTAATATAGCTTCTTATTCTTGCTGTATGATCTTCTAATATATCTTGGCAAAGAATATTCAGATTAATATCATATGTCAGATATTGAAGTATGTGATATCTCAGGAAGTTGTAAGGCCAAACCAAAACACACTGCAATCGGTGGCGGACCCAGGAATTCTTTTGGGGTGAGGTGCATTGTATTTCACGTTCACAAAATATTTGTATTTCAGGATTTTTTATGATTTCGGGTGTTTGCTCATAGTAAGTCGGGTCGCCTAATAGTTACGGTTGTTATCATATTGGTGTTCATGTTTTATGTTTTCTTACAACACTTTAAAGGCCTTTCTTTGTCTCTTTTGAAGTGTTGATCTAATTTCTGATCCCTCTCCAACTGTAAGCACCACCTTAAGCATTTTCTCTCATTTAATTTTCCATTCCAGCCAGAGCAACTTCTTATTTAATAAACAATTCCAATTTTTTATGAGAAATAAATGAATTAGGCGATATTGGAATATAGTACGATATTTCGTGTTCGTGTATGTGGTGTTATGTGAAATCTAAACACAGTGATTAATAATCATCAGGTAAGATGTTTCTTTGCTACCCAAACTTGATGGGATCTTTTAGGGTATCTGTCTTTGATTGGATAGAATAAGAAGTTAACTGTAATTATAATTTGGGTTTTTTGCGTGCCGCAGCTGCTTGCATCAAATGCATGACAAGATTCTAGCAAAATTACTGGAAAAATTAAACCTTTTTTTCCCCTCCAAAAACTTGGATGCATTGAGTTCTTAATGTATGACCGTGGTGCAGTGTCTCAACAATTTGCATTTTACTGGCAAGTATGAAAAATGTTGAACCCTGACCCAACCCAACGGGAGTGGGACAGGTATTACCCAGTTTGACTGGGTATGGTTACAGGTATTGTCAGACTTGCTTTGACTGGGTATGGGGTGGGTATCGGGTAACAGGTGCCGGATTATATATATATATATATATATATATATATATATATATATATATATATATATATATATATATATATAGAGAGAGAGAGAGAGAGAGAGAGAGAGAGAGAGAGAGAGAGAGTGGTAAATGCTTGAATTTTATATAAATATTTTCGTCAATGACAATATTTGAACTAAAAAGTAAAATATATCATTGTACCTTTTATACTTTACATTTAATGTACAAAGTTACATTTCATTTTTATTAATTCAAATCTAGAGAGAGAGTATGTTTTCACTGAACAGAAAATCTAAAGCCAGATATGATCGTCGGGGTAATCAAACACACTGCATCTTGTGGAGTTGAGAGACATTACTAAGTGGGGCTAACTCTACTCTAGACATGGCTAGTTTTGGGTTTTGGTTTCAAACCATCAGTTCTGGTTCTCCTAAACTAGTGATCGGAACCAAAATGAGATTAAGGTGGTTCTGGTTTCAGTCCGAAATTATGTCAACCATAAAATATATAAAAAATTTACAAATAAAAAAAAAAGAATTAGTGGAACTGACGGTTTGAACTGCTGGTTTTGGTTCTGGCTCCTTTCCACAGAAGGTGGAACTGAGACCAAACTAGGGGTTCCCGATCTTGATCCTGGCTTGTCTGGTTACAGTTCTGCCTTGGTCTGATGATTGGAATCGGTTCCAGCCATGTCGAGCCCGGAGCTATTTGACTTTTTTAGTGATGAAGAAAAACCAACAAAGTGAGAAATTTTGATGATTCAAGTTGACAACGCAAGCATTTTGGGTTCTCTTTATGGTGGGAATGAATCCAAAATAGGCCTAACATGCTAAAATAAGGAGGCTCCTCATTACATTTATCTCTCACTCTGTTGTCCTCAAATAAAATGCTTTCCTTATATAACACACACACACACACACACACATATATATATAGTGATTGAATCTTGTCCATTGTTAACGTTGTTCACTCATACCCGATTGTTGTTTTTTGGAAGTAAAAGTATAATAACATTGTTTTTCATAGATTTTCAAATACCTTAAAAGATTTTGAATTACACTTATGCTACCGAAAATAAAAGTAGACATGAATGAACACGTTAGAGGTGGTGGTCAAAATCCAATTTACACACACATACATAGTGATTGGATGCTACCACCACTGATTGGATAGCAATAACAAGATCTTTTATATTTTTTAAATTAAAAAAATATATAATATACTCATGCTGCTCAAAAGCAATGGGTGAAGATGAGTGATCATATAAAAAGTGAACAATATCCAGTTTTACATTCTCTCTCTCTATACTATACTCGACCTCACCCTTCAACGGACTTCCATCTCGAGGATTGAGCTGGAGCTAGGTTCATTTGAGATGACTGCAACTCGATTAAGATTTACTAGAGATCGAGATCAGCGAGCTCAAAAAAGATTGAGCGTGACTTAGCTTGTGAATTAGTTCAAATAAATGTAGATCGACCCAAAAACATAAAAATGTTAAAACATAAATAAATCTTATATTATATTATGAAGTGTTCGTTAGCTGCTCAAGCCAAGACTGGCGAGGTTGAGCCCTGCTCAGGGGCGATTCGAGCTTGGATCGAGCAGCTCGTCTCACTTTCACCCTACTCTGAACTGATAAATGTATGCTGAATGCAGCTAAATAGAGCTCAAGACATGAACCTGGTGTGGTCACGACGCAACCAAACCCACAACCTGATCAGTTTTGATCGAGCCATACACAGATCCAGAGTCGTGCCTGGACTCGGTGGAGATCGAACCAGGATTCAGGATATTTACGTAAATATCCTCCGTGTGGGGTTAACCATGATTCTTTCACTTATTGAACCCTGTCTCCACGGGGTTTTAGCGAGAGGACAATATGGTAAATATCAATTGGCGCGAATCACACACGATGACCAGAATGTCCTATTTAAAATTCCTCGTCTTTCCCCCCTCCTCTCTTGTCTCTCTCAGTGAGTTCCAGACTCGGTAGTAGACGCCATGTTTTACTCTCATCAATTGCTCTCAAGGAAGTCCCCTCTCGGACAAATATGGTACATCTCTCTCTCTCTCTCTCTCTCTCTCTCTCTCTCTCTCTCTTCCTCGTGTATGTATCCGATTCTTATCAAGTATGCTTCTTGTTCATCAAGGATAGCGGCCACAATGCAGCGGAAGCTCAACAGGAAGGTGCTTAGCAAGATCAACATCGTCGATATCTGGTAAACCATCGTAATTCATCTGCTAATCCTGCAACTATCAGCTCTCTTCTAATCACTGTCTGATGAATACGTAACGGGCTTGTCTGTCCTGTCATTGATCATCAGCGAGCAGATCCTGAATCCATCCATTCCTCTGGCTCTCCGACTGTCAGGAATCCTCATGGGTTAGTTCCTATTGTTTTCAATACGAGTCCCCTCTCTCTGATTCATAAAATTGCTCTCATGAGAAGCACTATAAGTAAGTCTTCCTCTGTTTCTTCATCAGGTGGAGTTGTCATCGTCTTCAACCGGAAGGTGAAGCTTCTCTACGGTAAGATCGGACGATCTGAATCCTTTCTTCTCTCGGCCTGGTGTTTTCCGTTTTTTCATAGTTTTTCGCTCAAGTTCTTCTTACTCGCTATTCTCATTTTTCTCTGTTTCTGCAGAGGATGTCAATCGCTTTCTGGTGAGGAAACCGTGGCAAATCAATGTGTAATCTGAATCCTATCTGTGATTATCCTGGTTTTAACTTTAATCGCTATGTAACTTAGATGGAGATCAATGCCGTGTGCGATCCGACTCTCCTGCCTAAAGGAAAAACCCAAGCGAAGTCGGTCTTCAAACCTCTACAATTTACTCCATTTAATTCCTTTAACTCGCGAACTATTTACGACCTTCTTGTTCGTCGTCTGATAACTTGATTTATTTTAATCAAGCTATAAAAGTGCACGAGGCAATTACTGACATTCTGAAAATAAGGGAAGAGGAACTGATATCATTCTTGAGAGTAAATTGTTGCAGGTACGAAACCGTGACCCTAAAGAACGACGAGGCGATACCCGAAGAGAGTTTTCGTTATTCAATGGTACTTCTTTCAGTTAACGCTAAATTTCTGTTTCTTTCTTCCCCCATACTTTATCTAGAAATTGCTAGGCATATCTCTGCGTTAGTGATTGTGTTCACTGTTCAGGGCACAACTGTTCGATTAGAGACTCGGGAAAACCGAGTCGTATCGTCAAAACTTCCCCGGCTTGTGATTATGTGCTACCTGTACAAGTCATAACTTGAGATGGACTCCTGAAACGTGGAGACATATCTCTGTCTTCTGACTCTTGAAAAGCCTAAGACGTTCAGTTAGAGACTCGGGTACAGTCGCGTTGGTTCGGCAGAGTCTCTCCCGCTCGTCACTTGTACACAAGCCGAGTAACTAGGAGCGTAGTGTTTTCCGTAGTTTTTACTCAAAATAAGGGCAAACAATTAACGTTCTCTGTGGGAGTTCTCTTCTATTTGCTTTTTTGCTCACTGGGAGTTTGCTTTTGCTTCGCTCTAACGAACTTTGCTGACGTGCCGATCAGCAATTGGACAACTTCGAGCTGCCGTAGACGGGAGGCTGGGACGGGCCTCAAACGCATCAAGGTGATATTTGCACAATCAGCCATTCATCAATTGCTTTCTTCCACTGAGATGATTAAAATACCCATGCACCGATAACTTAAAGTTCATATGCGTCACGTAGTGACGGGAACGGGCTCCGAAAGCTTGGGCAATACTATGACGATACCTTTCTGGGTACCCCCTATTGGTCTTCATAGTTCGGGCACAAGCTTCCCGAACCAAGGCAGTTGTGCGTGGGTGGGATGCATCTAGGGAGGCAACTGTAGTCCCCATCGGAGACCAACACGAATAATTCATGTCCGGGCCGTGTCCAGGGCATTCAAAAGTGATATGACAAAAAATTGGGTCAGGTCCAGTTTGAACCAGACCTGACCCAAAAATGTACATTATATGTATATATATGTACTACATATATAATATACTTAATACACACTCACACGTAGGCTTATAGTTATATATAATGTATATTACATATAAAATTTTATCATTGTTCGTGTTTCTATACATATGTATGTATGAATGTGTACAATACATGTACACACACACATATGTGTATATATGTATGTGTAATATGTGTATATGAAAACATGTACAGACACATGTGTGCATATAATATACATTTCATATATATATATATATATATATATATATATGCAGTTATGGCTGTGTCGACCCAAACCGGTCCCTCATTGTGTTTGGGTCTTCAAAATGGACCTGAACGAAAAATAGACTCAGGTGTGGGTAGAGCTGTTTTGACCGGGATCCAAAGTGACCCGACTGGTCCACCAGATTTACCACACCTAGATGCAATGCCACCGTCTAATGCTAGTAAGAAGTCATTGTCATCATCCATCGTTGCAGCAATTGGCGCTTTCTAACTCAAGTCTTGATCTGAGTTAAACTGTGTAAATATACTTTGTCCATGTATGATGAAATGGTTTTAGAGGCCTTTGGTGGAGGGAGCGCGGAGCTTTAATATGGTTCGGGATTTCAGTTGTTAATGAGCATAGGTTTGACAAAAGCTAAAGACATAATAAAATGATTAATGGCGCGGATGCCATGCAGCTGACCCGACCAACATCACCTTGCCTGACGATTTCCCGTTGTATCAAGACGAAGACGACCGCTATGGAGTATTCGACAGGTCAATGTATTAAGATTTCCTAACTGATTACAGTTTTTAAAATTTTCTCTTGAGAAGACAAGTTTCATGTGGAAAACAAGTTGGAGAATTTAGGTCCTTGTCTTCTGCAAGGTAAATCAGAGCATGAATTTTATTGATTTACTTGCAGGATGGATGTATTCGGGGAAGGGGAAGGAAACATGCCTTCCTTTACCCATCCGGATCATGATTTCTCTTCACCAGATATATGTGCGACTCTTCAGCCTACTCCTGATGATCCCCAAGGTAAAAAAACTATCCAGAACATGAGTTAAAATTAACCTTAATTGCAGGTCGTTTTAGGACCTATAACTTTTCATTTTATGAACCAAGTATATATATATTGTTAACGCATCATCGTGCAATGAGTTATTGTTGAAGATAATTCTTTTAATTATTCGTCACGCGACCAGGTGGGCCACCATTTTGGCGACCTGCAATCAGGGTTGCCTCGTATCAATTCCACCCATGGGCTTATTGAATAGTACTTCTAGATGTTCTAAATACAAAACTGTAGGTCCTACCGGGGCCACAAGATGCAGAACTTTGATTTCAGAGGTGCTACATTGCATTTGCACCTAATGGTCGTGATGGCGACCACACTTGGTCCGTATTTTCTGCAGTTGGTGGATCTCAGGGTCCGAGAGCAGAGGAGTTCCAGAGGAACCAAGAATCCCACCAAGAAAAGGAAAAGACTGAGAGTCGTAACGGGGTACGCATG
Organism: Brasenia schreberi; assembly: GCA_036023115.1. Taxonomy (NCBI): domain Eukaryota; kingdom Viridiplantae; phylum Streptophyta; class Magnoliopsida; order Nymphaeales; family Cabombaceae; genus Brasenia; species Brasenia schreberi. The sequence continues at coordinate 4,402,640 of JAYKKT010000064.1, read as the reverse complement.
ATTTTCACCGAACAATATTTCCTCTTAGGAAAGTGATCTTAACTATTAAGACACTTTATATCATGTGATGTAGGAAAAGGCGGACGTGCATGTGAAAGATGAGGGTGCACCTAAAAGACCACCGAAAAGAGCAAAGGCGAGGGCTTATATATTGGATTATGACATGACCATCATTTCAGGTCAACAGTACCAATCCTGGCTTCGGGATCCATCCGATATACTGTGCTCAAGAAGAAGCGATAACTCAACAAAGAAGAGAAAGATGGTACTCTTTTCTGTACTCTTTGCTCTTATGAATAAGGTGCTGCTGTGGCTGGCATATTGGGTTGGGATCAAGTGTAGATTTACCCTGACCCGACCCATCTTTTCCTTCATGTCTTATTAAAACCCAGACGCAATATGGATGGGTCCAGGTCGTCCTAACTATGACTCCAATATAATATATATGTACGCATTATATTATATATGTGTATTATATGTACAATACGTATCATATGTGTAATACATATTACAATACATACATATGTACGACCGGGTTAGGTTATTTTTGTCAGGTTGTCTCAGGCTGACAGACCTAACCTGGGGTGCCTAAGCACAAAACCAACCCAATTTTTTTGGCATGGGGTCCAACAGTGCCACCCTTACATTCTGCACGACTGTCTGCAGCCAACCATTTCTCGGCCATTCGACAAATTTAGCAAGTTTATGGAAATGCCTATGGTGGGTGTAAGCTACAAGAATTACTGGGTTTCGTCAGGGACTTTCTATCCCTCCCCTCTCTTGGAGCTCTGGAGGAAGTGTCTCCACTCACCAGCTAAAGATACTCCCGGTTCGTTTGCAAATATTCATATTTTATGTCTATGGTCTCCCTCCACTCTTTCCATTATTTCTCTACTTTATCCCTGTTCTCCTTTTGGCAGAGAGAAACACTCCACCACCGACAACTCCGCCACCTCCTCCGCCAGGTCCATTATCGCCATTTCAGTCTCTGAGAAGAACTCCCCAAAATGGGCCGTTCATTGGTGTAAGCGATTTTAGTATGTTTTGCTTTGATAAAGACGTCAAACGGAAATCATACCCAGCAAGATTCTTCTCACACACTTCTTTTTAAAATTCAGACGACAACCTTCTTTCATATTAGATTATTGTTTGTTTCTATAGAACCCAATCATTTACCATATTAGATTATTCTTTGTTTTTATTAATTTCTTTCCAATACTTTTGTGTTCTTCTTCACATTTTAAAAAAAATTAAAAGTCTTCTAAAATGTTTTATTACATTTTTTATTAATAAAAGAGAGAAAATAACAAGAGAGTCCAGACTAGGGTTATGTTAGAGAGGACGTGCCTTAGATGCTAGCACAGCTGGTAAATGAGCTGAACGAACTAAACAGGGGCTGTTCATGGCGTGTTAACTTAAGATCTTTTTGTTGGTCAGCTCGTTAGGTAGTTTGACCAGAGCCTAACATAAACCGTCCCCATTAGACGAGTTGATCATAAAAGCGACGTTAAAAATATGGCACCAACGTAATGGTTGGTTTAAGTGGGTTCACACTTGTTGCTCTTAAGCACGGTCTCAAGTTCGACCTTGAGAATGGAGAAAATTGGGAGAGCTTTGCCCCCATAGTGGGCCAACCTGGTTTGAACTGGAGGCCCTTGCGGGCTTAGGGATACCGATGGTCTAGACGAAACAGAAGTTAACAAAACGGCTTTTCACATACTAATCTTAACTAGCAAAACTCAATTCCTTCATTGGAATTAAGTCAAAGTTTTTGTTTCCATACAAATCGTAGTAGTATTGAAAGTCATTTAACTATTATACAAACCCAATTGGTTGGATTAACAGGTTTTAGGGTATATATATATATATATATATATATATATATATATATATATATATATATATATATATATATATATATATATATATATATATATATATATATATATATATATTTATTTATTTATTTATTTATATACTCAACTAAACAAGCGGGGCCGAGCATGTACGCCTCATATTCATTCATATAGCTGAACGAATCATTTCATTTTTGGTTTGCCGAACACAAATGGACTAATAAAAAATGGATCCATACTGAATCACGAGTTTCTCTTTTCCTCACTGCTCTAAGTTAGTCTCAAATCTTGGTGCTGCTCGATCGCTTGCACAAGCCGGTGTGACAAGTAGGTAGGCCATGTTGGAGGTCGCTAAATTTCTTAGTTTAATCATTCCAACCCCCTACAAGCACGGTTTTGTCCGAAGTTATAAATAAAAACATTTGGTTTTAATATCGTTTAAATTAGGAAAATACACAAAAGTGCTCTGACGAAAATTATGTTTTACAAAATTGGAGCAATACAAAACATATAAATCGTGCTTTAAGACAAAAGATAATTAAAAGGTGAAATATCTCCTTTTTTTAAAGATTTTAAATATAGGCATTCATTTCAAAATAGTTGTAGTTTGGGTTATTTTGGCCAACTTGAAATTTCTAATATATATCTGCTATATTTTCAATATTTCCCTAAGAACGCATTAAGACTAAGCTCGTCTTAAGGAACAAGAGATATTCATGGCCATCCTCACGAACTTCACAATGGTAGGCAGTTATCAAATATGTCCCTCATAGTTCCGATGAATGGTCGTCTTATTAATAAATAATAATGATTGAAGAGTGTTGAACCATACTTTAACAATGAAATGTCTCTGTAGATGGCTTTTGAGGACATGGACTTTGACATCGGTGTGACGCGTGCAAAACAGAATGGAGGTATTGATGGAAGCTCGCACTCGTTTCCAGGTATACATTGCTCATTCCTTTTATTTATGATCTAACTCTCCTGATACTAAAGAATAGTACTTAACCTATTCGTTTTCCTTCGTTCTGGACTGCAGGAAATATCACCGACGGTTCGGATCGCAATTCCTTCTCCGGACCGCAAGAAGTGAGCCCAGACCTTTGGTAAGTGAGAGTGCATGTAAATATATTACTGCCAAATTAAGCTTCCCTTATCTCGAATGCGCTAAGGAAACATGTCAAATGGTCCTACCATACCACATCTCAGTCGTTTAATGCGTTCATAGCTGAGTTGGACGGCTGAGATATCATGTAGGATCATATGCTATAGATACTGATGACAGCTCTTCTTTGGGATTGGAAAGATCGGTGCAATGAGGCACTGATCAAATCAAGCCATTACCATTTATGAGCGTTTCAGTGTAGCACTTCATGGGCAACAAAACATTACCATTTGTGTTGCTCTTTCTCTCTCTCTCTCTCTCTCTCTCTCTCTATATATATATATATATATATATATATATATATATATATATATATATATATATATATATATATATATATATATATTTGGGGGGGGGGGGGGGGGGGGGGGGGGGGGGGGTTGTGGGGTGTGTTTGGTCCACGCGAAGAAACCCGACAAAAGTTGGCCGACTATATATAGTCAGGTCGACAAGCTGTTATGGATGGTAAAGCTCGGGCACAAAAATGTAAACGCATACCTAATCTTTTTAGAAGTAAAGCCCAAAGAGAAGTGTCTAAACTCCTAGTTTCCTGCATGTTACGTTCAGCCCTCCAACTCTGACGTACCACGTTAGCTTATTTCTCAAAAATTTTGATCTCAACTGATTATCTGCTTTTAAATACTTTGAAGTTGCATGAAACCTGTGAAAAAGGGCCCATCCATTATCTCCTTACTAGTCTTTTTCCCCTGGATGATGAATAAACATTTCAACAAATTCGGAGAATGAAGTCGATAATCAGTTTAATTGTGTTCAAGCTGTTACATTGTGCATTAGAATGAACTTAATGTGTTACATAGCTACTGCTGATATTATCATATTTGAAGACACAACAATGATTTCAGTTTCCTCTTTTACGATGTGGTTTAGACAACGTTCAGCATCTATTGAGAAAGGTAGCTGGAAAAGAAAAACTCTTTCCTCGGATGGCAGCAAACAGGGCAGTAGCATGGAGAAGGTGGTGGAGGATAATGAGGGAAGCCTAGGAGGGGATCTAGAATTTAAGTTGAAGAGGGTATCCGAGGATGGGTCCATGGGTGGGTATTCATACATCACCTTCGTTTTTCTTTTCTTGGTTACAAAGGGAGGCCGAAGCTTAACAAAGGCACACACCCTCGGGAATTGAACTCCCTGCCAGATGAGCTAACCCTCTGTGTGTCATGCATCACCTTGTTAATTATTACTACATATTAGTTCATACATTGTGTTTGGGCGGTTTTCTTTGGTAGTAGGGAGTTCAGTTGCAAACTGATCTTGATGCTCTATTGCATGCCAAGGTACTGTCCGAATCATAATTATGACCGACTTATTACTAATTAATATTAATTGGTTATACATACAGTTGCTACATCCTCTCCCCACGTTTCTCTCTCCCTCTCTCTTCCCCTGTGTGTGTCTGGACTTTTTCTCTATACATCTGATCAGCATCGTATATAAGAGCTTCCTTGCACCGCTTTATCAGACGGCTCAGCTTTGGGCAGTTCTTTATATAAGTATTCCTTTTTGCAGAGATGGACTTCGAACAGTTGGAGGAAACTATTCCGACGCAAACGCCTGGGAAGACACCAAGAATTCCCGCTCTCTCCGTATCCAGAGTCACTCATGTTATCGCATCGTAACTCCCTAACTAATACTCTCGCTTTGGAACAAGAAGGAATGAAATCGTCATGCTACGTCACATCTGAGACACGGGGGTGTAGGTGCAAGTGCAAGCAATATACACACATGTCGATTATATATTCATTATATCATATTATATATTTTTAGATGTGCTGTTGAGAGTCGGAGGTTGGGGTTGTCCCATGCAGGTGTGACCATGTGAGTCAGTCTACTAAAAGTGTTTGTGAGATAGGACGAATTCAAGAGATAATTGGGCGGTTTTCATTTAAGACTCGGGTTCTACTTTATATACCCCCAAAGGATGGCCCCAGATTTTGACGTTGGGGGTTATCATTTATTGAGCATTTCAAGAAGATCTTTTCCTTAACAAACGGTCGATTAAGCTGTGGTGTCTTTGAAGAACCCTAAAACAAGGATTTTTACAAGACATAAAAGTGGATGATCAAAGAATCACTATTCCGTTGGCTCTGCTATGAGGCAT